>CAOKZL010001717.1:0-328010 GCA_948472985.1 Iguana delicatissima | reverse complement strand
TGGTAGGTGAAAGGAATGCATATATTGCATATAACATATATTGATTTCAGTAAGGCTTTTGACAAGGTCCCCCATGATATTCTTGTGGATAAGCTAGTAAAATGTAGGGTGGACAAATGCTACTGTTAGGTGAACTTGTAACTGGTCGACTGACTGAACCCAAAGGGTATGCACAAATGGCTCCTCTTCATCTTAAAGAGAAATGACTAGTCAGGTGTCACAGGGTTTTCTTCTGGGCCCAGTGCTACTCAATATCTTCATCAATAATTTGGTTGAGGGAATAGAGGGCATTCTTACCAAATTTGCAGATGACACCAAATTAGGAGGGATAGCCAACACCACAGAGGATGGGATCAGAATTCAAAATGATCTTAACAGATTAGAGAGCTGGGCCAAAACTAGCAAAATGAATTCAATAGGGAAAAGTGTAAGGTACTACACCTAGGCAGAAAAAATGAAATGCACAGATATAAGACATGACACATCTGGTTTGACAACAATACATGTGAAAAGGAACTTGGAGTCTTAGTACAACTCAAACTGAACATGATTCAGCATCTAGATGTTAGGAAATACATCCTGATGGTAAGAGCAGTTCAACAGTGGAATACCCTGCCTCAGAGTGTGGTGGAGTCTCCTTCTTTGGAAGTTTTTAAACAGAGGCTAGATGGCCATCTGTCAGAAATGCTTTGATGGTGTTTTCCTGTATGGCAGGAGGATTGGACTGGATAGTTCTTGTGGTCTCTTTCAACTCTATGATTCTATGATTCTACTTTATTGCCTATCTCTCTTATACCTATATAAAACATACATTTGATAGGGTCTTTGTGTCAAACATATCACAAGGCAGTGTCAGTTTAAAGAAAACCAAACAAATGTATTACAGCATTTTTTAAAAAAGGAGGAGGGGGGAGGGGAGGGGGAGGGGAAGGACTGTACCACCAATATAAGAAAGTGAGCCTGAGTAAATAATAAATACAGTTTTAATAAGTACATCATACACTTCAAAGGTACTCTGAGTCAAAATTTATGTTCCAGAAATATAAAAAGGCATAGAAACTGCACAGAACAGTAATAATAGGACAGAAGGCTATGTGGAATATCATGTGTCTCAGATTAGATGTAAATGTTTTATATCTTAATTTTTTTTAGTGTGCTTCTTTAGGGTCAGTTATGATCCCAAATTTGTTAAAGCTGATAAATTAAAGGCTTCTAAAAGTATCATTCAGAGTGGAATGAGAAAAGAAAACCACGGTTTAAAAAAATATCAAATTTGAAATCTGAATTTTGGCAAAATTTCAAGTAAGCACTAATACTGGCCTTTGCCTTTGTGCTGTGCCATCACATCTTTACCTAAAGAGGCCTAAACAATTGAAACTATGGCTAGATACTGACTCAAAGCACTTTTTCTGCAAACTCACACATGAGCTTGAAAAATTACTTTCGAAGGATCATAACACTGAGAATTCCCTAGCCCAGCACAGTCAGTGACCATGCTAGCTGCTGTATTCTTGGAGGTAGTCCAAAAATATAACATTCCCAAGCTTTCCAGCTTGACTTCCTTTTCTGGCTATTCATATATAATGCCTGGTTGGTTGTATACAATGCCTTGAATTCATACAACAAAGAGAAAGAGGGAGGGAGGGAGGGACAGCCCTCTCTCCTTTACAAAACCAGTTCTTTCAGCTTAGACAATCATAGTCAAGTCAGTAGCCATTCTTGTGCTTGAAACAGGTTACATTCTACCAGAAATAAAAGCTCTCCAAACTATGGGACTTCGCTCAGTCTGAGTTGTTAAACCAGATCAAGTCCTCTTTCTCTCTTGCTCTCTTCTCTCCATCCCTCTTTCTCACCTTGACATCTTATCCCTTCGTACTTACCAAGGGTTTGGTTTCATCTTCGTCTTTGAAATAATAAAGCTGTTCCCCTTTAAGTACAAACCAGCGCGTGTGCCAAGTCTTCACAAAGCCTCCTTGCTTCCTTAGCCACCCACACTTAATGGCAACATGCCGCTTTTGGCTCAACTGGGGACTCTCCGCGGAGCCATTGTGCTCTTCCATAATGAGACCAGCAGATTCTCCTGGTTATACAAAAGAAGGGATGGGAGAGAAGCTACATTAGCTTATTTTCCAAACAGTAACCCATCATTTTACAGCGGAAGAAACAAAGAAATGTGGCAAACAGAGAAACAAATGTGACCTGGATTGTTCAGTTGTGCTTCTTGTAAGCATAGATAACATGGGTACATTCCCAAGGCCAGTTCTACATGCCCAGATGTTGATACACCATGAGTGTCTTGATACTACACAATTATAATACTATATTCTTCTGCAACTGTCATGACAACTCCCAAATGAAATCCTGGGACTTGTAGTTTGGTGAAGCACTGTAGCTCTTTGGCCAAGAATTCTAAATGTTCCTCTCTAAACTGCAAATCCCAGGATTCCATAGGACTAAACCATGGTAGTTAAATGGAATCATAGCATTATAACTGTGTAATGTCAATACACCTCGTGTTGTGAACTTCTATTCCAAAATCAATTTTGATTTGGAATGTAGCAAAGTATAATTCAGTCACCTGTTAGAGGATATACAATGGCAGGGGTAGGTAACTGTGACCCTCCAGATGTTTCTGACCTTCAGCTCTGTTCAGCCAACATTGCGAATGATGAAGAATTAGGGGAGCTGTGGTCCAAAAACAGAGAGCCCAATTCCTGAAGTAAGGCATAAGAAGACTTGAACCAAACACTGTAATGACAGAATCCATATGCTTTGTTCTCCGCCAGGGTAGCTCTCAACCTGAGTGAGCTATTGGTTGATTGCTGGTGTCACTTTACTGTGTGATACCACCAAGCAGCCAATAGGAAGGGAGGGGTACTCCAGATCAGCAGCCTAAGTGATCTAAGCAACCCAAGGGAGCCTGGTTGCTCATATATAATGAATGCATGGGGATAATTTATTTTACAACATTTGTACACAACTTTTCCAAAGCTAAGGATGCCTCCATGAGACCATGACAATGGTTGTCAGGACCCACAAATTCTCTCAATAGAATTTGAAAGAAGTGGCTTAGAAGCCTACATTAACAGAGAAAAAGGAGACTAGGCTCCACGTGCTTATGAATGGCCCTTTTTCTTTGAAAAGGCCTTTTTTGTGTGTGGAGGATGGCTTTTTAAATAATAAACTTGGACCATCCATCAGCATTTGAAACCGTTTTTCTGCTGATTTGTTACATGTGCCTTCCAGTACCTTTTCCTGCTCCTCCTTTAGAAGCCTACATGACATGAAGAGTCATATGGTTCTGGCTGCTCTCTGCATAGGTGACTCTTGTTATGTGAGCAGGGTTTTTGCCGAGGAGGAAAACAAATGCTAGGAGGATGCAGCAAACATCTGTTTTTTTGTTTTTTTTTGGAAGGCTGGGTTTTTGTTTGCATTTTTATCACAGGAAGCTTTAAGGGAAAAGAAGCTGGGCTAAATTAAGGGGTTGAAAGTGGAAACGAAACCAGACACATTTCACGTGAAGTGCATTTGGGTGTGCAAAGTACTTTCATCCAAATTCAAAGTTTCCAGATGCAGCATGAATCTTCTTGACTACTTTTGCATATTCGGCCCATCACTCATCAAGGACAAGTGACTCACCATTGCTGATCTTGTCCTTTAGAAACTGTTTTATTCTGAGCAAATAAAACAATCTGGTTTTAATTTAAAGCAAAAAAAAAAGGGGGGGGATGAAGTCAAGATGCAAAACCCCAAAACAAAACACACACTAACAATCTTAAGACACCTCCTCCCCAAGCTCAGCAACTGTATTGTAACTGCTTTTTTAAAAGGATGATTAATTAAAAAGCATGATTTAAAAGTATGAGAAGAAAAAAAGAAAGTCAAGAGAAATAAAGGACAAAAATTGGTGGAAATGCATAGGTTATGGATATTATGGTGGACATGAAGTCCTGAGCCACTGCCTACAGGGTAGCCTCAGCGTGGATGTTGAAATCTCCCAGAACTACAAGCGATGAAAACTCCAACACCACCCTGATACCACCCTGGCTAGCTAGGAAGTAAGACTGTGGAGCAGAAGGGTGGGTGGTACACCAACAGAATCTCTGATCTGTCCTGTCCATCTACCTTCAGACCTTGCAGACTGAGAGACAGGATGCCTGGTAAGGGGAGATAGTATCCTGATAGACTACTCCAACTCCACCTGCCCACCCTGTGAAAGAGGTAAGGAAGGAAAGGAAAATTTCCAGGGCCATTTCCGCACTAGACTGTTATAGTGCTATGATTCCACTTGAAACTGCAAACCCCAAGATTCCATAGGATGTTGCAAGTGGAATCATAGCGCTATAACAGTCTAGTGCAGAAATGGTCCAAGAAATCTCTTGTGGAAATATGGGGTGGGGGAGAGGTACAGATGTAACTTTTCACTTATTTCATGCAAGCATGAATAATTCCAACATTCTACACTCACTCTTTCTCTCTCACTCACACACACACAGTGAGAATATGAGGGTTTCTGTGTGCTTTTTGAGCACTATTCATATTTTGGGATTTGTTGTAGAAAAACTGTTTGCTTAAAAATAGATGTGGTTTTCCTGCACAGAAATCATGTTGGGAGGGAAGAGAATGTGTAATTTGCACAAAACAAACTGATTCTTGAACAAATATATATATATATATATGCACAGGAAACACATGCAAGGAAACTACATGTGCTGGGTTTTTATGTTCTTTTTTTCCCCTTGAGGAATCTGTACATTTTTGTCAATTGTGTAAAGTTGGACAAACTGTGGAAAATTTACAGACATCATATCAGCGGCTTATGTGCATGTATGTGCCTTTTTAGACAGGCCAAGAGTGCTGTTATCTTTCCGTTTCTCACTGTCCAAAATTTTCCTACCACCTGGTGCCTGTCAAGTCCCAGGAGAGGCACCTGCTGTTGTGTCTTACTGGTGGGGAGAGAACAGAGGACAAGGTGATTCAGACCATGAAGATATGGATGCTCTGGGCTCTCAGGGGAAGGAAAACATGGGTGGGAGTGCATCCTCCTTTCTTCCACCCAACTGAGTTGAGACAAGTTGCTTCTGCCTAATCCAAATCACTCCTCTGTACTCTCCCTTTCCCATCAATAAGGACCATTCCCAAGGTTTTACAGTTGTGGGTGGTGGGAGGACACAGAAGTGTGCAGGCAGGGTTAGGTGCGCATGAAGGATTTTGGCTAGCCTGCCATATACAAAGATTCCTGTGCAGGAAAACAATACATACTTTTCCTGCATGTGTTTTCTATGCAGAAAACTGCAATATTTTTGTATAGAAATCAGATTATTTTGCACAAAGTGTATGTTTTACCTCGAAAACCACATTTTCTATACAGAGACACAGAAATAATTTTTTTCCAACATTATTCTCTTGCACAGTGAATCTCATGGATGGTCTCCTATTCCTCAGCATGTTTTCGTGAGTGTGGAGACATCCCTTTTCTGCCAGAAATGCCAATATTTATGATTATTTTTCACATACCCAGCTGGGACAAAGGAATACAAATTGGTCAAAAAGACCTTCCAGGTACAACTGCCTGGCTAAAATGAACAGTGAACAGTCCTGCAACAGGCTGTGAGAATGTGGTGGCTGTTTTCCAAAATACAACTTTTACAAGCTATGCTAAAAACCCCAGTTTTGCCTGTTTTGCATGGAGGGAAGCATTGCACCCAAGCAGGTGGAAACTGTTATGAACATCACAGGCAACTTCAAATTTCTTGCTCTCACAAATCTCTCCTATGAAATCTTTACTTTGACAACAGTTACTCCTAAGCATGCATGGGACTGCAGATCAAACTTCCATTTTCCCAATATTTTTTCCTCAGTACAACTCTTCATTTGAAATTAATGAGGCCATCATAAATACTCAAGCCACTTGAGGACACAAACACATCCAAGGTGCTGAACCCTATCTATCTCCATACATTTAGCACCTTGAATAGATCCTTTAAGTTCAGCTTAAAATTCAGAGTAGATTCACCACCCCACTGGGCAGAGGCCAGCAGATCCCACTTAACCTATCTCCCATAAGACATGTAGCACATGCCTTGGAGGCAGCATACTGCAGGAAGCTGTGCTGGTGCTGCTTGGAGCAACCATAACTCTTGGGAAAGACAGCAATATGTGCCTCTCTGTGTGTGTGCTATGTAGTAGCTGGTAAATAAAAGTAAGTAAAGATGTGAGGAAATAAAGGACATATATGTTGGACACTCATGTTATGCTGTGCAGAAATGAAGGTTTGGTGTTTCTTGTGACATCCCTATACAGATGTGTACTATATTTCAATGTCATAGAAACAATTAGTCCTAGGACCCTGCAGGATCTGTAGCTGCATAGAAAAGCTTATGGTCCAAGATGAGGCTGGCTGATTCACCTGAATTACAGGAGTTATCTGAAAGCTCAAGATGAGCTTCAACTTTCAACTTTTTATCAACTTTCAGAAACCTGAGGCTGAAAGAATACCTTGAAGGCAACCTCTTCTGTCACTCAAAAGTCTTTATGACATGTCGACATTATTTAAATCAATTTAACATCACTTATTTTGTCACATTCAGTATTTATTTTTGCCACTGGCCTTGTGCCTTGTTGTTGTTGTTGTTACTATTATTATTATTCAACCCCATCATTTTCATCTTGCTTGCTGCTATTGCTATGTTAAGTTATCCTCCTGTGGAATATTCCTTTTGCAAACTTTTCCTGAACTGAATGAAACTTTTCATCATGTTCTATTACACATCCAGCAATCTGAGCAGAAGCAACTAGCAGTTCTTTTGATGTGCAGCAAAGCAGTACAGAAAATCTGGGTCCTAATGTAGTGTGACAAAGATCTGTTTGTTCCAAGAACTTTAATTACATCTTCCAAAGGATAAGCCAGGAGATAATCTTTCTAATAAGAGTGGCTAAAGCATTCTTTGAAACCAATCACTACATATATATATATATAAATATATATGCAGCAGTATCAGCTTTCACAGTAAATAATGTCTTAATACAAATTAAGCCCCTAATTTAAACACATTGGATGATAAAGGCTGCTTCGTATTTCATGTTAGAAGGTTGCTTGAGAACAGTGAAACTAAATCCAAAGATATTCTTCCTCTAGTGATTGAGCTTGCAGTAGAGAGTGTGGACAGAACAGAATTGCATTTAGTTATAGGGATGGAACTGAGAATTCCATTCCAGTTCATCTTTGGTAAGAATTTACTATAAAAATTAAAAATTATTTTGATCAGTTTGAAAGTTACGTAGAGATAGATATACACACACACACACACACACATACATATATAGACATACACTTATATATACATACATACATACATATACACCATCTACTATATAAAGGTCAAAGTTTGTCTGTGAGTTTGTCTGCTTGTCTATGTCAGGCAGGCGAAGCCCTCATACGATTGGTTGCGTGAGGTGAGAAGACCTCAGATGATTGGCTGGCTGTGAAGATTCTACGGAGTCCTGGGGTTGGCAGTTTGGGGGGGGGCTTTAGAATTCTCAGCCGAGAGCTCTTGGGCCTCTGGCTGGTTGCTATAGAGATGAGGTCTCCCAGCAAGAAGGAGGGCAGTGTATTCCCTCAGAAACCAAACCTTCTGTATGTTAACAACTCTGAATACAGATTTCATTGGGAAATATGGGGAAAAGTTACAGGTACTAGAGAAGACAGTTTGGCGAGTTCTTAAGAGGAAAACAAAATCCTGGGCAACACCAGTAAATACATGTATGTAGACAGACAGGTAGATGTGGAGTGGGAGAAACCAAACTGACAGACCTATACATTCTAGACTCAGGGCTTTGAATGGCAGGGGGGAAAGAGCAGGGGTTAATCCTTGTGTATTTATTCATCTTAGCAGAGACCTATCTAACGTAAACAGCACCTAGGGCAAGTGTGGAAGTTGTGCCCCTACCTTCAGGGCCGCTTCTTCCTCTGCTGCTGCCACTGCTAAATATTTCAGCATGGCTTTTTTGTCTCCCACCCCCAGCACTGGCGCCCAGGGCATGTAGCCTACTCGCTTCACCCTAGATTCGCCTCTGCATCTCAGTGTGAAATTAGAGTTGCCTCCTCTTTTTCTGAGTGACTCCTTATTTTTAACACCTATATACAGCAGCTAAATACAACACTGAGATCTCCATTTTGGGATTAACCGTGTGAGGCCCGTCAGCATGGATGAAAATTTTGTTTCAGTTCAGTTCCAAGACAATTTACCAAACTTCTCTTCTTACTTGTGGTGGAAAGAATATGGGATTTAAATAATTCAAATGTAGCAGAAAGTAAAAGTGTTAAATTCCTCAATCCCTGTTTGTTTACTCATAGTCACGTTATACAAATGCTCCATTTATTCATTTCTTAAAAGACTCCAAGACTCTGTTGCTCCACTGCCATAGTTTAGGTATGGAATTTTCCATTTCTTTTCATCTTTGCATACAAAGACAAAGAATCTCCATAATTTTCTCCCATCTGCTGCAGGGAAAATTGTCATATCTGAGGCCATGACAACAACAGCAAGGAACATAGGAGGGCAGAGGTAGTGAGGAAGATAAAGAAAGAAGTGACAGAAGGAGGATGAAGCTGACTCTGTGCTATCCAATGGCAGGCTTGGGTTTGGTCCTCAAGGACAAGAAAATCATCCATGTATCTTCTGCCAGAGTCATTCATGGAATAAGCAGCTCAGAGGGTACTCACATCCTTCTGTTATTGCTGTCAGGGCCATTCTTCTCCTGTTTGTGCACACTACACAATTACAGCACAGTGATTCCTCTTTAACTACCACAGTTCCGTCCCAATGAATCCTGGAATTTGCAGTTTAGGGAACAATATTTCGCTTTCTCAGCCAGAGAACACCTCACCAAATTATAAACCAGGATTCCACATGATGCAGCCAGTTAAAGTGGAATAGTAGTGTTATAATTCTGTAATGTGAAAGGGACCCAGGACTTTGTCAACTTGCTCACAAAATAGTCTGTTCTACAAGTGGTTTCCCCAATAGCACAGAAGCCACTGGACCCAAAATAATTTTTTCCCAAAGCCTACAAGGTGGCTTAGGTTCAACTTCAGACATTAGAAAAGGTATGGTTTGTGGTACAAAATCTCTCAGATGGAATGGCCTTGGGCATTTACATGATATAAAATCTAAAGCAAATATTAGAGGAAAATCAACAAGAGAAATCATTAAGAAAACAAATAGCTGATTTTTTTAAAAAAAAGTCAACTTAAACCCCAGCAGAGCAAAACAAACAAAACCAAAACCACTGTAACAAGGGAAAACTCAAAAGTGGGATCAAAGAAAGCCAATAAATCTCTGAAAGAGGGAATGAAGTAGCAGCAGTGAAGAGACAGAGTGAGTCTCCTGACCAGAGTTAAGTTCTATGTTAACCACATTTGTTTCAGACCGTCTTGCAGATTTAGAAAACAGTCCTAAGCAATCTTAGATCAATTTGGAATCCAGTCTCAGTTTAAGTCAAGGCCAAATCTGGATCTCAGTTTGGAGATCCAAATATTTGTGCCTTCCGTTGGCTTGGATGGGGTGATCTGTTGAACCCCAATTCTCATGACTTTCAATCCAATGGTCCAGGATGATTGGTGTTGCAGTTCAATGACATCTGAAGGGCTACAGATTCTGCATTCTTCTGCTTTGCAAGCATTTTGAGAACAGCTTTAGTGTTCCACTCTTGCTCCAGTTGTGAATGTTTAGGTCTGTTAAAGGCAATGAGAAGGAAAATTGCCAGCGACTGCATCATTTCTGTTTATAGTAGCCAATTGTTTATAGAGTCTGTCTCATACAAAAGATGCCTTTCCATCTTGGAAATCTTCATTATTTTGCTTCATGAATGAAATGGTTTAAAAATACACACATAGTTACTTCTACAGACTTCTTTATGCAGCACTAATACTCTGGAGACTTTTTATAAAGAGGAAATATGTCACCATGGAAAGACATTTATTTAGTGGCTTTATTGGGTTTGGGAAAAATCTACAGCTGGGAACAAAATAATGTTTCCAAGACACCACAGTCTTACTTTAATACAACAATTTAAATACAGCCTCAGCCAGAGCTACATGGAAGTTAAAATCCAGGAAATATATGTAATCCAGTTTTTCAAAGTTGCATCCTCTCCAAGAACTGCTCCTTTGGACATGTACTACAAAATTAGCACTCTACACACAAAAGCTGTGGAATCAACAAATAGTGGTGTGTTGAGGGGTATGACCATTGGGGTTGCCATACTGAAAACCAGAGAGAGGTTCTGTACCTTTAATGGTTCTGCAGAAAAGATCATTCCACACACACACACACACACTTATATCTTATCAAGAACCAAAAACAAGCAACACCTGCTGCAATTCCCTATCCCACACAGCTATCAAAGGTATATCAGCCTCTCCAGTTCTGAATACGGCCACCCTAACTCCACCTAAGGGCTAGGCTCGAACCTCAGGAGATCCATATACTGTTTAAAGCAAAGAGACATCAAAAGGAAGGAGGTCTAGAAAATATGCCTGTCCTTTTATTTCACCTCTCTTTCTTTGATCGATGTACTCAAATCTTTTTGCTTCCTTCCTACCTGCAGAAGTCTCCTGCGAAAGAGAAAGGGAACATCCATGAGAGCCAGCTTTTAGGGGTTTTCTACTGAAATCTAGGTAATCTTTTTGTCAGTCTCCTTTCCTCTCCCAAGATGGATTTGCTGAAACAATAAATGTAAGTTTTTCCTTTTTTTTTTTTTAACCTTACAAGAGAAATCTGAGTATTTTCTCCTGTTTATTACCATAAGATCATATTGCACTGGTTGGCCTGCACTTTGCTTGACACAGATATCAAATATTCCTACAGATTTAGGCCAAGGCTCTGAGACACAGACATAAATATTCATGTATTTCATTCTTGTGTGCACAAATGAAAACTATTAAAAACTTTCTTTCCACTGGGTGAGGTTATAAGAGTTTTGATACAATTTTCAATTTTTTCTTCTATTTCAAGACTTTTTCCCCAAAAAATATTACAAAGTGTACTTTGCAATTAAAAAAAAACAACCTTGAGTTTTGTGCAAAAAAAAAAATGTGGTGGTGGTAGGGGAAAAACCTTTTACAAAATATTCCCCAAATGCAAAATACCTGCACAGAGTGACTATTCAGTGGTTCTCAACCTGTGGGTCCCCAGATGTTCATGGACTTCAGCTTCCAGAAGCCCCAGCCACTATGGTCAATGCTCAGGGCTTCTGGGAGCTGAAGTCCACGAACATCTGGGGACCCACAGGTTGAGAACCACTGATCTACACCCTTTCTTATCAAAAGATGAAAACATTATTTGCCTCTCTAGCATGCTATACACTGATGTCACAATACAATCCTCACCCCCACCCCCAGAAATCACAGTAATAAAAAGGCGGTACAAGAAATCATTCATTTGATGTTCCCCCAACCCCACATCTATTCCTCTCCTGCTAATCATCTGCCCATCATCATCAATATTTTCAACATCCCATTAGAGTCACTACTATAAAAAGATCTCAACAGACAGATAAATATGTGGATCCCAGAATGAGGGACAGGAGAGATCAAGCCTCCCCAAAAACTAGGGTGGGTGGGACTAAGCTACCCCTCGCCAGTGAATTGGACCCACAACTCCTATGTAGTTCCATCTCTGCAGACATTATCAATTAGAAGTGTACTAAATAATCAGACACTATGCTCTCCTAGGAATAATGAAGGCTGCCTGTAATCTCTACTCTCTGTACCTTGACTGGGGAGTATACTCCACTGAATATTATGCTTAAAAGTCCTCATATTTAAGAATGTTTCAGTGGTAAAGGATCAGGAATATAATTTATCCTCTCCCCTGCAAGTATTTCCCTGCCAATGTTGAGGGGGGACCCACCTTAAAAACAGGTCTGAGAGTCCTGCATAAATACATTCTTTTCCATTTTAATATTCTTATTGTAATTGGAGGAGGACTGAGGTTGATAAATGGTAGCACTCACAAAGCAGCAAACCAGATAAAATTCAGAGTGGAAACACATTCTGTGAAGGCTTTTGGATCCTGGGGAGAGAAGGAAGTTGATGGCTATTGTTGCCTATGTTAAGCGCCAAATTAGTGTCATTCTTCTGATGAACACAGCCCCTGGCAAAATCACGCTCCTGGGAACACTGAAAGCTTTAATTATCTAACATGGGCAATATACTTTCCAGAGGTCATACCTACAACAGCATCAATTGCAAGGGAAGTCTGCTGAAGCACACTGAAGTGTGGGCATCAAAAAATTAGCCCCTGCAGCTCAGCAGTTTGTCACTTCTTAAAATATTAATGCAGGTGGCATGTTTACAAATAAGAATCTCAGCCTCTCCTTTGCACTACAGGAATTTCTCATAAGAGAGGTATCCACATGGGCTTCTATTTAAAGGACTAGACACAGTGGCACATGTATGCCAAGTGTGCTGTAGGCAATGTTGGTTCCTCTGAATCACTCCAGACAGATAATCCAGACAGCTGCAGAGCCAGTGTAAGGACAAAACTATACATGATGCTCACTATGGTACCCTGCCTCAGTGTCTTCAACTTTCACTGACTTCATGCTACAACATCATTCCTTTGGCTTCCAATTGCAGGATTGATGAAAGCATATTTGATGTTGTCACAATACAGGAGAAACAAAAATAGTCCTACATGTTACAGGGGAGAGTTCAACAGAGGACGCCATTTTCAGCAGTAGCTGTATGCTTACCCTAGTCTATCATTCTCTTTAGACTGTGAAGCTGCAAAGATGGCTTTCTGCTTTATATGCAGAGGGTATTGTGGAGCAAGATGTACTTGGAAATTGGACTTGGTGCTCTTACACATTACACAGCAATGGCACTATGATTCCCTTTTTAATCACCATATTTCCTTTTGTATATAATTCTGGAATTTGCAGATTTAAGGAGATATCTTTAGAATTCTCAGCCAAAGAGCTTTAGTGCCTAACCAAACTACAAATCCCAGGATTCCATAGGATGCAGTCATGCCAGTTAAACTAGACTCATAGTGCTCATGCTGTTGCAGCAATGGAATCATTTATACTTTTATTCATGGTGTTCTATTTTCTCATAAGTGTGTTTGGGACTGAAGTTTCAGCCATGATTAAGGCTATCAGAGGAAAAGTTCTCCCATTCCCAATCTCACTGTATTATTCTTGTACTGACCACTACAGATATCAGCTGGAATCCTTTACACATGCATAAGGATCATAGTTGCAGTGCTACACAGTGAATTCCAGTTCAACCCTCCCTTCATCGCTGCTTATTGGGAAGCAGCTACTGTGACATACAGTCACAGTAATACAGTCTATTCCCTATCTGTTTATTTCTTGAATTTATGCCCTGCCTTCCTCTTAAAATGGGATTCACCTAGGGGTCATGAATATGATATAAAACTCTACTTTACACATTTGCCCAACAGAGTTCTGACCATCTAGTTTAAAATGTTTCGCTATTAACAGTGATAGATGAGCTACCTAGTTTAAAGTACAACTGTACAGTTGGACCTCCACATTTGCTAGAGTTAGGGGGTGCAGAACCTTCACAAAAGTGGAAAAATAGCAAATATCAAAATGTGTGTGTGTGTGTGTGTGTGTGTGTCCATGGGAAGGGAGCCAAGGCCTGGTGGGGAGAATGGGCACCCAAAGTCCAAACCAGGTTAGTGAAAAGAAAGAGAGGTGCTGGGTCAGCATGCTACCTATATACTCCCCCCTCTCTCTTTCTCCCCCTCCCATCTCCTTCCTTGGAAATGGGGGGCATCAAGAGAGAATTTGTGGTGCTGAGAAACTGGGCTATGAGCCATCCTTAGCTGGCCGGGTAACTGGTAGAGCAGGAAGAGAACCAGGAGAGGGCTTTTAAAGGGCTACACAGCCTGACTGGAGCAGCCAAAAGGGAAGATTCCCAAAGAAAAGAAGCAGAGGTGCAGGAGACAGGGTTTGAAGAAACCCGTAAATAATCAAAACCATGAAAGCCAAACCTGCCAATGTGGAGGGCCAACCATAGTTCAATACTGTCAGTCTAGTTCAGTCTAGCTTAGCTGCAGTACAATAAATTGGAGCAGTAGGAGGTGGAGGAGATAGATTTGTGTGTTAAGAAACACAGAGACTCACTGTACTGCTGGGCCTCTGGTTCCTACCTTAATAAAACTAATTAGCAGAAAAACACCCTATGACTAAGAGTTTAATTTTCATCATTCCACAAGCAGCTTTCATTACTGTAAATATCAACAGCATCCCACCAAGACACACATTTTAAAGGTCCATAAAACATGCTAATTGTTGAATAAAAATCCGTAACTTTCCATCTTTGGAAACAAGCTAGATAAAAGTGTTTTGGACCGCGCTCCATAGAGTCATAGACCATGTTGATACAGATTTGTGGAGGGTTTTCTCTCCCCTCCTTTAGTATTTTGGAGTCAACCCAAAGTCCTCAAAAGCAAATGTAGGTCATTCCTTGGAGGAAGCCATTTAGTAAGTGCCATTACTTGCAGCTGATATTTCAGTTTGATCCCTAGAAAAATATTATCTTGAGTTTTCCTGGAAATGATATGCAGTAAAGTGGCATAAGCAACAACAGAAGTGTTGTTTTGCACTTTAAAGAAAGGAGGGAGAAGTGGGCATCTGTTGTGTCACCTCAGGTTATACTCTTAAAGTAACAGCATGCCTTCAGTTTTGTGAGAAATTCATTCATGTGTTTACAGTGCCCTGAAATCCAGTAAAAACCCTTCCTGTTCTGTACACCTCCCTTCTATAACCCGGAGTCCTCTAGGTGTGTGGGACTGCAACTTCTATCATCGGCAACATGTACGAGTAGAAGGTATATGAAGATACGGGAAAACTCTAGATTTGCAAAAATACAAGCCTAAGAAGTCCAATCACTGAAAGACAAAAACATTGATCATTCAGCTGTAGCCCACAACAAGGGCCCTCTCCTCCCATCTCCACCAGGAAGGGGACAACCATGTTGTGAGGGACAGCTGCAGCTGAAAGTTCAGGTCTGAAAGGTGAGTGGGGAGGAACACATGCCCTTTTCCTGCTTGATAAAACTTTACGGTACTTTGTCCCACTCCACAATCTGTTAGGAATTACAGTTACAGAATTCCTGTCTCATATCAAACCTGGCAACCTAAATCATAAAAATTCTCCCTAGGGGGGTAAAAAACAGAGAAAGACATCTCCACATGTAGCCTAGTGTTATTGCTCTCCCTCATTTGCCCTTGACAGATTTGTGAAAAATGACAGCTGTGACTATATCACAATCTGGGGTGTGAGAGGGGACCTTTTAGATAACAACTCTCAGAGTCCCCCAGAGAGTGAAAAGTAACTTTTTAAAGCTCTGGAATAGATCCAATCACAAAAATAAGTCCCAAGATTTAGAGAAAAGAGAAACATGTAGGTAAATGAGCAATTTGATCCAATAGTTAAAGGACGCTAGTGGGACCTTAAAGAACCATATTCGCCAGAGACACAGTGAAAAATATTGGTATTCTGCTCACTCAGGCCTTTCTAGGAAGGTGGATGCAGGGAGAGAAATACCAGTACTGTGAAAAACCCTCGGGGAATATTTACATCAATTCATTAGGAGCTGTCATGTTTATAATGAAAGAGATTTTAACTAACATCATATCTACATCACTTTTCTAAAATATCAGTGAGTCTGAAAGCAGGAAACCTCATTTTACAACCCACCCACCTGCTTTCGTTGTCACTGTTGTTTTGAGCCTTCAAGGCAAACCTAGCATAGAGCTTTCTTGGCAAGATTTGTTCAGAGGGGTTTGCTTTTGCTTTCCTCTGAGGCTGAGAGAGTTTGGCTTGCCTAAGGTTATCCAGTGGGTTTCCATGGCTGAGCTAGGATTTGAACCCTGGCCTCCAGAGTGATATTCCAATGCTCAGACCACTACACCATGCTGGTTCTCAGTTGCAAACCATGCAGGTTTGCTCCAAAACATAGGGTAGAAAGATTTCTCTCCCTTCCCCCTGCACCACTGACAGGCCTGTTTTTAGCCCACACTGTGGACTCTGAATGAAATGATTGTGCTGGTTGAACTCTAACATTTTGGGCAAAACACTGTATGAAACATGACATGCAAGAGCACAGTGCTATAAATGTGGTCTGGGAGCAGCAGCTCTCTGATCTTCTGTGAATGTATTTGCCTCCATAGAGAAATTCAAATTGAGCATAGACTAGCATGGAAACCATTGAACTGAATATTGTGGATTGCTTTGAAAACACACAGGCTTTAAATATATATAGATGTAAACCTTAAGTTTAAGGGGATGTCTACATCAAGGGGAAAATATTCTGCTCCCTATGTGTCTGTCACAGATGATGACAATACCTGGTTGTATTTCCTGTTGGAGGTGGTGTGTTTGCTGTTGAGTCCTGAATTACAGATGCTTGAGGATTTCCTCTGGTGTTAAATTTTAAACACGATGGTCTGATAACTCCCAGATTAATATGTGGATTGTAACACAGTCATGCTTCTGCTGTCACACTTCTCCAAATTGTGCATCAGAATTCTCAATTCAAAAATAAAACCCAAAAGGTAGATAAAATGTGTTATCCTGGGTTAAAAATGTGTATTTTACAGAGAGCACATGATTTCCCTGCTACAACAGTTCTGTTGGCTATCTGTCTATTTCAAGGTACAATTCAAAGTGCTAACTATGACCTATAAAGTCCTTTACAGCTAAGGTCTGATATTATTTAAAAGATTGTATTCTGCAATATGAGTCTGCCTGGACTTTGAGATCTTCAAAAGAGACCATTTTCTCAGTTCTACTACCCCCACAGGTACACTCCGAAAACATGGGAGAGGGACTTCTCAGTGGCTGTTTCTAGGCTTTAGAAATTAAAATTCTCATTTCAGAGAGAGGTCGTTCTTAATAACCACCCACTGTAAAATGAAGATCTTCTAAAATTATTATTATTAGAAGTAGCAGTATTTCAACAAGTGTTTAGGAACTGATTTTTATAAGCACTGAGTTTTTAAAAGAGTGCTGCACTGTTGTTAGTTCTTACTTTCTAACAAATTTGTTTTTAAATTGCTTTTAACCAAATTGATTTTTAATTATATTTTGATGTTTCCTGTAACTATTTTAATTTTTGTAAGCTGCTGGAGAAAAGGTGGGGTATGACTGACTGACTGACTGACTGACTGAATTTTTAGGTGACAATGTGTACAAAAATGCATGTTTTGTAAAACACACACATATACACAAACGCTCCAAAATAACATGTGATTGCATTTTGTTAAAAGATTGATGCAGAAATGAGACAAAATGGAGTTATGAATGAACATAAGTGCAACTGATGAAGACCAAAAGTAAATGGATCCATCTTTCTCTTTGTCTTGAGCATGCCCTCTTTCTTTTCAATTTAATTGCACTGGGTTATTTGAGCCATATTACAGCCTGCTAGTTAAAAACATTAACATAAAAGCCAAAGAAATTCAGTTTAAAAGAGAACAGCCTGAACTGAGAAAGACTTCGATCCATCATCCCTTGGAAGCCAGAGTTAAACAAAAAACAAAAAAAGACCCAACATCTTTAATCCATGTAGTTCATTCAACCTGGTGAGAGACATGCAGTGAGCAATGCATCCTCAGAATGCAAATTCCCTGCTTTGACAGCTGGAATTCTCACTGCCGACATACAATAATTAAATGAACAAAACAGTGTAAAGAATATGTCTAACGTAACCATGCTTGCATTACCAAGCCAGGTTTTTATTTAACTAATAATTTGCAGCGCAGAATCTCTGCGCATTCCAGCAAGAACAATTTGTCATCTTCGTTCACATGTCTTATTAGTATGGGAGAAGAGTGTTAATATAGCACACAGTTTCTCTTTGGTTCATTTCAGCCCATCTTTGCTTGAGTCCCTGCTTGGAAATCCTATGGCATTAGCATGGCTTGATGAGAAAGCATTTTCATTCTTGGTTTTATTATTTTACTCGGTAGACCTGTTTGGCAGCCAATGAACCTTTGGAATTCTTGAATTGCTAAATCCTCCTCCAACTGCTAAACTGTATTTGAATTTTAGTGAAGGAGAAGGCTAACAGCGCGTACATCTAGCATATACTTTGCCAGTGGGATCTTTCTCCTCTTACCCATTATACTGAGTACATTTGAAGCAAAACAAGCCAGGGTGGGTTGCAGCTGCTACACTATGACTCTATGACATTATTTTATTTACATCCCACCTTTCTCCTGGGCTGGGACACAAGGTGGCTTACAAATAGGCAGAAAAAGGCAGGGAAAAAAAACAGATTTATAGCAATAGCAATAGCAATAGCATTTATTTCTATACCGCCTATCAACTAAGTGTTATCTAAGTGGTTTACAATGTATTTTTAGCTAATTGCCCCCAACAAGCTGGGTACTCATTTTACCGACCTACGAAAGGATGAGTCAACCTTGGAGCCTGGCAGGATCGAACTCACAACCTTGTGGTTGCAGAACTGGCATTTAACCACTGCGCCACCACACACACACACACACACACACACACACACATGCATATCTATCTATCTATCTATCTATCTATCTATCTATCTATCTATCTATCTATTTCAAAATCAGGATAAAAGAGTATTAAATAACAACAGAATTAAAACCAATTATAATCTTATTTTAAAGTAACAGTGCCATAAAAGCCCACCCCTTTTTTCAAAAAAATCAATTTCCAAAGGCTTGTGGGAAAAGAAAGGTCTTAACCTACCACCAAAAAGAAGGAGGAAGAAGAGGAGTTCCAGAGTGTGGGAGCAGTCATGAAAAAAGCCTTCTCGAGCATTCCTAGCAACCATTTCTGTGAAGCAGTGGAATAGAGAGACATACCCCTCCCCTAAAGTTTAGGCAGGCTCAAATGGGAAGACACAGTCCTTTTGAACCTGAGCAATACAGGGCTTTATAGGTCAAAACCAGCACTTAGAACCCTGCCTGGAAACAGACTGGCAGCCAGAAGAACTGTTCCAACAAAGGAATTGTGGACTCTGTAACCAGCATGTTAACAATCTGGATGCAGTTCTTTGGATGAGCTGAAGTTTCCAAAAACTCTGCAAAGGCAGCTCCACATAGTGTGTATTACAGTAATCCACTGCATAGACAAAGAACTAGACAGTAAGTGAAAAAGGAGTGGGGTGATAGGTACAGAGACAAAAAGCTGTACTTTGGCTTCTCCTCAAAGTGGTCAATAGGAAGAAAGCAACACCTAAAAGTACATTATATTTATCTGCCATATTCTATATACTACATGGACCTAGATTTGCACTGTATACTCTATAGCAGTGGTTCTCAATGTGTGGGTCCCCAGATGTTTGTGGACTTCAGCTCCCAGAAGCCCTGAGCATTGACCATAGTGGCTGGGGCTTCTGGGAGCTGAAGTCCACGAACATCTGGGGACCCACAGGTTGAGAACCACTGCTCTATAGGGATGAGCATGACTGCATCGGCAGTACAGCATCACTGCAGTTTAATCCCACTGAAAATGTTATCGTTCCAGCCTACAGAATCCTGCCAATTGTAGTTCCACTTGCCAGAACTACAGCACTAGAGATGTCTCACAGAGAATTATAAGCACCCCACCAAACTACAAATTCCAAGATTCAGCAGGGTGGCACCATGCCAGCTAAAGTGAGATTGAACTCCCACAATGATGCAGTATAGATTTTCTACAAAGTCTACATCTGGGAGTGTACTCCCTTTCCCATCTTCACATCCCGTCCATACCCAGTTCCAACAGTGGGTTAAAAAAAAGAGGTGGGGGAAAAGGAAAAGGAAATAGGACAAGATCTATATCTTAACTTTGCTTACTTTTTTCCAAAGACACACAAAACATTTGTGCACTTGTTTTAAATTGTGTGCATTGCTTCAGTATATTTCCGTTACAGCATGCAGTGTTTTGCATGCAATTGAAATACATACTTTTTCCCCTGACATCTGTCTATAGCTGTCTGTCAATATGTGGTTGCCAGGGAGAAAATTCTGTTTACCTTATAGATATTCTGGGAAGTGTGGGTCCACCTGTGAACCCATACATCCCAGAAATGGATGAATCAACCTATTTGAAACCCACGCCACTTTTGCAGCTCTTCATCCATAATTCACTTCCATTCCACCTCCTCATTAACCATTTTTTAAACAAAAGGGCACTCAAAGATTCATGTTCAAATATGCATCTTCATTCATCCCCTCTCAAAGTATGAATGTTTAAATGTACTGACACATTTATTGAGGCAAGAATTACATTGAAATATTCAGAAAGCAAACAAACAAACAAACAAACAAATAAATCCAATGAATAACTTAAGTTCCACAGAGTGCATTAGCCCAGGAACTGGAGACCAGGTCATTGCATATCACAATTTGCAACGTATGAATTACTCAGACATCCCTTTTCCCTTCCAAACAAGTGACCAGACAGAAGAAAGAGAGGGAAACAATTACCCACTATCCCCTGGCTGTGATGTGGCAGCCAGATGAAACCAAAGCTCAGCTCTGCTTTTGATGGCCAGTGATTGGTTGCAGGAGTCATCAGGAAAGTTTCTTCCATGCTGTCACCTGGCTAACTGTCATCACCTTCTCAGATCCCCAACAGTAAGTACATTGGCAGAGCTTTACATTCCACCAAAATTAAATATGATGCTTGGACTCTATCTCCTATTGGGCACTTTTGACATCATTATTCTACTTTCTTTTGGTTCTTTATCTTTGCCTTTTGAACAGAAGACACCTTCAGGAAAAGGACTATCCTCTGTAAAGCACATGGCCACCCTACATAATTCTTCTCTGCTACACTGGGCGACAGTGAGCATCAGTGGCAATGGCTCTGGTTGCTTATGTTCTGTGCTGGTGTTCTACCAGGCAATGACAGGGGGAGAGGAAACCAGTGAGAAACCAGGATAGCCCAGTGAGCCAGAGTACCAGAGTACCTGTGATGAGTTACTCTACTGCTATTTGCCTACCCACTCTCCCAGGTCACTGAGAACTCTTTCTAAGGTGCTGGTGGGAAAACTCATGATGGCAGCTAAGTCATTATGAATTTTGCTAGATTCCAGGTATATTTTTACAAAACAGTGAAAATACAGGATGCATTACACAAGAACAGCGACAACCAACTGAAGTAGTTAGCAATCTGACTACCATGAAAGAATTTATACACTTCTGACTGATACCTCTTGAGGTTCCTCAACTACTCAACTACACAGACTCTTGGTGGTCCATGTCAGCAGGAGACAGATCCCCTACCCCAGATATAGGAGGGGCTTAAGCTCCCCTACCCACCCAGCTGACTCCAGGGTCCATGTATCCACCCTTTTGATATAGCTCAGTTCCAGGTTATTTGAAAGACTGTACTTGAAGGACCATACCCTTAAAGCAATCTAAATACCCTGAAGGCATCAGATCCTGTCTGATCTTGGAAACTTAGCAGGGTCAGCCCTGGTTAGTACTTGGATGGAAGACTGCCAATGAATATCAGGTACTGTGGCTCTATTTCAGAGGAAGAAATTGGCAAAACCACCTCTGAGTATTCCTTGCCTAAGAAAACCTTATGCAATTCATGGGGTCACCATAAGTTGAAAGTAACTTGAAGGCACATACTACTTACAGGCCATGTTTTGATATCTGCTGGGGAGGCCCTGCTGCCTGTTCTCCTACTCTCAGAGGTACATCTAGTGCAAACACAGGAGAGGGCCTTCTCACTGGCTGCCCCCCAGGCTCTGGAATGGTTTAGACTGGCATCCCCCTATTCTCTTTCCACAGACAGGTCATGTCCTTTCTGTTTCAACAGGCCTATGAGGATTGATTATAAAAGGCCCATCCCACCTAAATCAATTTGCTGGATGTTCTATTTGTTATTTTTGTTCTACTGGGGTTTTTGTTTTTAAAATGTTTATATCTTTAATTGGCTTTAAATAGTTTGATAGTTTAATAACTCTTTAACTTTTGTATTTTGTGACTTTTTAACTGTGCGTGTATGTCTCTGTGTGTGTGCTTAAATTTGTTATAAGCCGCCTTGAGTCCTGCTGGGAAAAAGGTGGGATATCACCATCATCATTCTATTATTCCTTTGTTGAGAGGTGAACATAAGCAACACTTTACCCTCCCTAATGACGCTGATGGACATTTATATGGAATTATAGCACCTGAAGAAGAATGGTTAAGAAGCAGGATGCATACTGGACACTTACAGCATTATTCTGGTTCACATCATGGATATCCTTGATTTCATGAGATTGGCAGTCATTGAGCTATTCAGTGAGTGAATTCTTCTTTATCCTGGCCATGTTCAGCCCAGTTTTTATCAATCACACTGACAGAAATGTCTTATTCTTGCTATAATGTCCTCCCTGATATGTAGTCCGTTGAACATTTCTATGTCAGTATGATATATGTGCTTTAATATTCTGTGCCTTGGAGCATTATTTTTTGATTATTGTATATTAAATGTTGCATTATATATAGCAGTGCATTTTTATTTATCTATACAACATTTATGTGTCCCAGAGAACCTCACAATCTGTAGTCACTGAAAGCAGGAAGGAAGAAATGTTGTGCCTGATAGTAGATTTGGCCCAGAGGGAATGTGGCTGGCACACGTAGAAAGGCAGTGGAAGTAGAGGCAACAGACTGGGCCCACAGAGGGAAGTGGAGAAAGCAAGTAGACAGAAAACTGGTAGCATCATGTATCATCATGCAGCTGTAATTATGCAATGTGGGGGACTTCAGATGGGAGTGATCCCTCTAGTGTTATTGGTTTGGCCCAGTAAACGGGAAAACCCTAAAGGAGGGGGTGGTTGCTGATTGAGTTCAGAAAGACAGGGATTGCTGAAACTAGAGAGAAACTGCAACTGCCAGAGATAAAGAACTGGGCCCTTTTTACCTTGAATAAAGCTGTAATGTTTTCAGTTGTATATTTAGGAGGGAACAAAACAGGAAATTCTTGGTAGTGTAACATATATATGAAGCAAATATATATAAGGTTACACCAAATGTTGCAGTAATAGTGAGTGGCACAGGCAGTAGATTCCTGCAATCAAGTCCTGCACTAGCCGATGTGTGGAATTTTGGGGGCGGTGTATACATATTGACGTGGGCCAGGACTCAGCTTCCACAGGTGAACAGCAGTGTCAAAGGAGGACACACAGAAGCAAGTATATCAAGAGCTAATGAAGCTGGGATGAGAGCCAGCTGGCTCCAGCCTTCTTAAGAAAGGCATAGCACAGTAGCTTGACACCAGAAACAATTTGTGTGTTGCTGGTCCTTACCTTGGGGTCTCTGGATTCTTTGCTTGTTACCTACCTGGATTTTCTGAGCCTGGACTGTCTGACTCTGTTGCCTGCTAGATTCCTGACCTCTAGACTGTTTCTGGACAATGTTTCTTCCCACACTGAGCAGGCAAGCTGTACTGACTGTTTGACTGTGAATGGCTTCCTGTTGACCTTGCACTCTGTTGCCTGTGACACATATCAAGTTTAATATGCAATTTGCTGCATTGTTCTTATGTATCTAGACAGAGATTTAAAATACAATTGCATTTGCAATATTCAATTATAGTTGGCCCCACAGACCCCAGAAAGAGGTAAGAGTACCTTCCAACTGTCCCGATATAGTAGGGACAGTCTTGATTAATCCTCTGCCTTCCACTTTTTCTGCTGCTTTTAAAATGTCCCAGTTTTCTCTCTTCTTTTCCCACTGACTTCTGCCCTTTGTCCTCAGCTTCCTTCCATTGCTGCAAACTGTGTTCAAAGTGCAAAATAATTTTGTACTCAATTAACTCAGCAGTGGGAAGAGGAGAAGATGAAGCAGAATCTTGCCCTTTCCAGTATATACAAGCAAAATCACACTGCTGCAACCTCTCCTAGGTTATCTGTTCTTTCTCATTAATAACATTTTGACCACACTCATTGCTTGGCTGCACATGTCACAGTTTTCATGTATGAAATGTTGGAAGGTAATGTTGTTGCGGTGTGCCTTCAAGTTGTTTCCAACTTATGGTGACCCTAAGGCAAATCTATCATGGGATTTTCCAGGACTGAGAGTATGTGATATGCCCACAAGGTCACCCAGTGGGTTTCCACAGCAGAGTGGGGAATGGAACCCTGGTCTCCAAGTTCGTAGTCCAATGTTCAAACTAGTACATGCTGAACCTGAAAGGTGGGGAAAACAGACAATTTCAACAGGGGGACTAGAAATAGAGTTTGTGCTCAATATTGGCAGCAGTTGTAGCACAATTTCTTTCATAATTTCTCAGGGTTGCTCCTTTGGGGCTGCCACTGCAGCCTGGCTACCATTTTGGATCTTCTACAATGCCACATATATACCATTGTTCTAGGATGTGCACATGGCAGTAAGTGAAGACAGGATGGAAGAGAGTCGCCACACAAAAAGAAAAATGGTGAGGACAATTTGGTGAAAATCTTTTAGATCTAAGACATGAGCTAGCCACTGTACCATAGTGTAGTGATCATTTTTACTTCCCAACACATCCCTGTACCCCTCCTGGCCCAAAACCAGAAGCCACATTATGATCCCGCTTTCATTTTTACTGTTTTTGGCTTTTGGGGAACTGGAGATGGGGGAGGATAGTAAATCAAAACTTCTGTATTTTATGGTGGTTTAGACCCCTTTTGACAAATTTTCAACAAAATACTAACCAGGAAAAAAAATAATTTGGAGAAGCAGGCCTTGTGGTTCACCAATGGGTACAAAAGGGGTGGCTTGGAGCAGCATCAGCCTCAAGACCACAGATTCCCCTCCTCTGATCTAGAGGGACGGCTGAGGGTGCTGTGTGTCTGTGTTTTAATTGCTTTCTGTTGCATATTTCATCATCAGCATGCCTCAGCCTACTTGCATGCCTGTACTTTCCTGAACCCTTGAAAGAATTACCTCATGGTATCTTTCCCTGGACTTTAGCTAAAGTGAAGCTGAAGAAGTCGTTGGCTGCCAGACAGATGACTTTACGATAGAAAGACAACATTTTTATACATTTCTCTGCCACCTCAACCATGACCATTTTTCCACATTATGAGTCCTCCTTTGAACATTATTTTTGGAAAGAAAAAATATCTTCTGTCAAAATGAATGAGAATGACACAACAATATAACATATCTGCTCTTTGGATAGACACGTTATTGTGGCAACCAGTTCACCCAATTATTCCATGGGAGGAGAAGTTCTTCAACAACTTCCCAGGGCCAGTATTAGCTGTGGCAGTAGCCTCCTAAAAATAATTATTGTTGCTGTTGTTTGGGGTTTTTGGCCACTAGAAGTGGCAAATCAGCAACTGTGCTGGCTGTCATTTTATATCTTCCACAATGCCTTGAATCTGTCTTCATTCTGAGTATTGTGGGATGGTGGCAAATAGTCAAAGAAAATATAAACTTTTTCTAAGAAATGAGAAAAGGGAACTTGCTGTGTAAAGGGAAATGTATTTTGAGAAGTTTTGCTTCTCAAAAGGTCTTCTTTTCTTTTGAAATCATCAGTTAAAGACAAGACACTGCCTGCATGCAAGGCACCATTTAAAAGTTCAGTTTCACAGCTATTCAGTTTCAGAACCTACTTAGAGTGCTGATCTCAACTCAGAGCAGAGTTACCTGTTATGAGGTCAGAGTGAGTTTCCAGGTCACTGTGACAGTGGGTCAGGCAAATGTGTGGCTGAACTAAAAACCAAAGCTTTACAGATGCCCTAGTAGGGCTATGAGACTGAGGAGCTGGTTTTGGTTGCTATCACCCCTCCCTCCCCCCGCAAGCTCAAATGTTATCTAATTCTAGGGCACACAAGACAGGAAACAGTGAGCATTAGCAGAGATATTACTTCTATGTGACTGCCATTATCATCATCCCAAAATAATATGAAGCATACTTGGGGAAAATAAGATGAATCTCACCATGAAATGGGAGCCAGAATCTGATTTATAGTCCACATGAGTACAAGCTAGGGATGAAATAACTAGAATTCAGTGCCTCTAACCATACTAGTGAACAGAGGTTTAAAACTGGACCAAATAATATCTAAATATTCAGTTTCATCCAGAAGTTCCAGGATCTGCTCATTCAACTTTCATTACTCAAGAACAGAAATCTGGGCGCTGATTTATAATTCGCTAGACAAGGAGTGGACAACATGGCCCTGTAAAATACTTTGGCCAACATCTCCAGCAGTCATAACAGTATAGCACATCCTTTAACATTTCAGTGATGAAAACAGAGGCATGAGTCCATGTTTAATCCAAGTAAAAATGGAATGTGGTCAAGACAGCAAAAGGAACAATGAAGAAGTACACAAAAGCTAGGAGAGACTCCAGCAGTTTGTTTTTGCCTGTGTCTACAGCGGAGGACAAAGTTCAATACCTTCCTCTCTTTTCCTTGCTACTGAGTTGAGTGCAAACTACTTTTCTTCTTTGAATTTAGTCTGTCCCCATGGAAGTAAACAGAGGACAAAGGGGGAAAGTGAAAGTAAGAGAGAGATACTAGGACATTTGAAAAGCAGCTGAAAATATGAGATGATAGAGGAGTAATTGGGACTGTGCCTGCTAAATGGGGACGGTGGGAGTCTATAGTATAACCAAGGATGAGACATTCTGGGAATTGTAGTCCAAAACCATTTGGAGAGCCAGTTCCACTCTTGACTTATATCACCAGAAGCTTTCAGTTCAGACCTTCCCACCGCCTTTAGACCAGATGCTGTAGTAGGGTTTCCGTTTTGATCATTAGAAACATGCCAGATCTTCATTTAAACTGCCTTGCTAGAATTAACTATAAGAAATAGATCAAGGAAGCAAGTTGAAAACTTGCTTCCTTGTTCAGTATATCAAAAAGGGGGAAAGTCTTTCTTCAAACATAAGGATTACTTAGCTGAAAAAATCCAGATCTTCATTCACTTAGCTTAATTCTGTTTCTTCAGAGAAATTTAAAGTGGCCATTTCCTATGACTACTCTGTTTTGAAAGAGAACAGCTAAATATATCCAGCTGTCTAAAAAAGAAGAAGAAGAAAAAGCTGGGATCAATTTGGGTATCAAGCAACCAGATCTGCCTTCTCATCTGTAAGTGAAAGCATGTTTATCAGGAAAGGAGGCTTAAAAAAAAGAAAGAAAGAAAAAGACTTATGGAGCTGGACACTGCTCAAGCCATAACCAAACATACTTTCCATAATAAGTAAACCATATTAAAAAGAGAGTTATCAAAAGCATGTTCCCGAGGGTTCCTCATTATCAGGTTGCTTTCATATCCTTATAGATAAATATCCGGCATAGATCAAGCCAAATGATTATTTCCTATCAGAATCATCAGTACTCAACAAATGGCAATGGATGAAGCAGAGAAGCAGGATATATCTAAATGATAAATAAACCCCACCTCATTAACTATTTTGTCATTCTTCTTCCTTTCATCTTTGATATACAGTATATGAAGACAATGAGTATGACAAATGAAGAGTTACATGCATATGTTTGGCTCAGATGAACCAAGAGCTAAATGAAAACAATCCTTCTCTCCTTTTACTTTCTTTTACTTACTTTACTTTCTTATTCTTTTCTGTCTCATTTCTATGTAATCTTACTTTTAAAAATCCAATAAAATGTATATAAATTGAAAACAACCAACACTATTCCAGAAATACTTTGCTGCATGCCAGCAAAGGACTTTTTACATGGCTACAACACAATAACGTGAGACTCTGAAATCCCAGCACATGGTTCTTGTGGGTTTTTGGGGCTTTGAGACCGTGTTCTGGTTGTATTTTCTCCCGACGTTTCGCCTGCATCTGTGGCTGGCATCTTCAGAGGAACGGTGAATTGGACGTGGAGTGGAGAAGATATATGCCAGTCTCCTCCTCCAGAGGGGAGGGAGCCATTAGCATAATAGTCCTATTGTGTGTATTGAATACTTGTTCTTGGAGGGAGACTTCCTGAGCCCAGGTGGAGCTCGTTAAGGCTCGTTAGTATCTTTTGTGTTTTATTTTGGTGTTTTTCAATACTGGCAGCCAAATTTTGTTGACCTTCCAAGTTTCTTCTTTCCTCTTTCACCATTCCTCTGAAGATGCCAGCCACAGATGCAGGCGAAACGTCAGGAGAAAATACAACCAGAACATGGTCTCAAAGCCCGAAAAACCCACAAGAACCAATGGATTCTGGCCATGAAAGCCTTCGACTCTACATCCAGCACATGGTTTTGTGCAGGTTGCTTTCAATTTTTTAAGCATTTGAGTAAAGCTTTCAACTTGGGGAGCATAGGAGCAGTTGTCCAACACATTTAGAGAGTACTGGGTTGGGGAAAACTGCTCAGGCACAAGGCATAAAACCATGTATCTACAAGCAGAAGATAAATCTTCTACATGCAAAAGGCTATCTTTCAATCCAACATGTTTTGGAAAGGAAGGTATTTAAAAATCTATGGGAGCTGGAGTGAATGAAATGCTTTGACTTTTGTATTTCACAGCATATCTCATTTTGAAGGAAGCAAATTATATTTTAATTCCATGCTCCAAAAATATTTTGAACCATCAAAGAATAGCAGGATTATCTTTTTTGATCAATCACTCTAGTTCAGCAGGCCTGATGCAAAATTTAGTTAAATAAATAAAATTCCTGCTGCACTGATCCACTTTCAATGGAAGATACTAGACTGCATATTCCTATTCGTCAAAATAGCAAAGTAAAAAACCTTTGGAACTGAAAAAATAGATATTTTTGTCAAACTTTCTCTCCAGCATGCTAGCAACCAAGCTACAAGTGGGAGAATTTAATCTTGTGATCTTGCTGTTTTATCACTCCAGGACACCATGCCCTCCAATATTTCACAGATGAAAACTGGGACACATGTGTCCAAGCAACATCAAAGTATGGACAAGATGGCAGACATAATTAATGAGGAAGAACACATAAGGTGGGCGAGGTTGCAGTGGTTTGTTTTTGCCTGCACCTAATGGGAAGGGCACAATTCTACCTGCACTCTCCTCTCCCCCAACTGAATTAATTGAATGCAAAGTGTTTTGGCACTGCACTTTGACCTCAGTTTGAAGCAGTTGAAGCAGGAAGATAAGAGAGAAACTGGGACATTTTAAAAGCAGCTGGAAAAGTGGTATGACAGAGGATTAATTGAAACT
Source organism: Iguana delicatissima (assembly GCA_948472985.1). NCBI lineage: Eukaryota > Metazoa > Chordata > Lepidosauria > Squamata > Iguanidae > Iguana > Iguana delicatissima. The sequence goes on along the minus strand of CAOKZL010001717.1, from coordinate 298,851 downwards.
GCCCCTGCCAAATCAGGATAGTGGAACGGCATACAGCACTTGGGATACACCAACATTTCAACCTGAGGGATAAAGTGCACTTCATACCACCAGTCTCCTAGATCTCACCCACTTTAAAAAAAAATCAGTGCAATTTTGGGATATGTTTCATCTGAAAACCATGCAGAAAGCCTCCACAACATTCAAAAATAGCCCCCTGCAGAGAGTCCACCAGAATCCTCCAGCAACTCCAAATACATATATTTTAATTAGAGTCTTTCTCAAAATGGCAACAGGAAGTAATGCAATGTCATTCCCAGTTGCCGTTTTGGCAAGGGAGTCTCCTGAGGATAGAGACATGTGGAAGCATAGTCTGGGAGGTGCCACTCATGGGAGAGGGAGAGTTGGAGTGGAAGAAATTTAAATCAGGAGTCGGCAACGACAGTCCTCCAGATATTTTCAGACTGTGACTGTCACAGTTTTTTTATATGCCCAATGATACAGTGACTGGTGGAACTTATAAGACATATATGCCAAAAACATCTGTGGGGCCATGGAAACCAGCCCTGATTTAAGCCTGTTATGAGTATTATTTTGTTGTTGTTGTTGTTGTTAATTTAAAGTTTTTACAGCCGCTTTTGTTCTGCGACTGTTAGATTTCTTCACTGCCCAGCTTTGCCATCCATACACAGAAATTGGAAATACTGTGGTATGGATAATCCTAAATTTTATATTTAATTATTTATCTTTACACATGAGAATCTTGTGTAGTTCCTTCGCAGCTGCCTTTCAAAGTCTTCCTTTTATTTTTGACTACAGTCTCCATTCTGCTTGATGACTCAGCCAAAGTATAAGAAATCTTTAACTGTTTCAATGTCTTGCTACTCACTTTAAAGTTATGTAAATCATCTGTAGCTATTATTTTTGTTTTCTTAATATTAAGCTGCAACCCTGTTTTTTCACTTTCTTTCCCAACTTTAACCAGTAGCCATTCCATTTTCTGCTAGTAAGAAAGTGTTATTTGCATGTCTGAAATTACTCAGGTTTTCATTTAATTTTCACACCTACTTCATCTGAGTCTAATCCTGTTTTCTGTCATATGTTCTGCATATAAATTAAAAAGATAGGATGATAAAATCCAGTCCTCTGATTTCTTGGATCTTGTGCGTGAGCTTGCTTGTTCTCCTTTGTGTTTTGTCATCTTCTAGTTCTTTGAGCTGATTTTATAATAGTTCTCTTTGTCTCTAGTACAAATTGCTGAACAGGTACGTTCAGGATTCTGATCCTATTTGTGCCACTTTTGACATTTGCTTCCTGTCTGTCCATAAAACTGTTTGAAGAATTGTATTGTTTCTTTTCTTTCTTTGGGCTTTCGGCACTATGACTGATGGAATGTTCTTTAATCTGCTTTTTGATGCTTGCAATTTGTGGTCTTGTTTTTGAAAGAGAAAAATTGATCTTCCCCATCTTCTGCTTCCAATTTTATAATCAAGTTGATTTCCCAGCCATCCAGTGACATCTACGTATACAGTCATCTGTTCTGCAGAAAGTCTTTATTACAAACTTAGCTTCACAACATTCAGTAAGTCATTCTCTTGCTTCATTTCTTGATCCTAGGCCAAATTCTTCAATAACTTTTAGTTCTGCTCTGTTTCTAATTTTCCCATTCGAATTACCTATGATTATCAACATGTTGTATTTTGCTGTGTGATCAGTTTTCTCCTGGCTGTCAGCACAAAATCTTTCCATTTCTTCCTCTTCTGCCTCCGTAGCTGGGGCACAAATTTGAATGATGCTTATATTCCTAAATTTTCCATGAAATCTTATTGAAATTGTTCAGACAGATTTTGCATAATACTTTTGACTGATTTTGCTCACTATTAATACCATCTCATTTCTTTTTGAATTGTCATCTCCACAGTAAAACACTACATAATCAACAGTTTGAAAATAGCTTATTTGCATCCTTTTTAGTTCACTCACACCAAATACTGCCCTTATTTTACGGTTCCCAGGTTCTTCTAATTCATGTTTCTCATATTCTATAGATATGTGCATGTTGCAGCTTGACTTTTCTTTCACATTGGAGCCTATCAGGAGCTGAACATGGTTTTGACTTGAATCCAGTTGCATCACTAGACACACTGCTGTCCCAAATATTTGCACATGTATATAATTTACAGCCTACCCTTCAATATTTTTTTTTATGGTGGAATATAGAATCATTGGCCACATGGAACTATGGTTGCCATGTTACACAGCTAGTGACATTTTACCCAGATTTTATACGTGCTACCTAGTACCTGTTTTGACTACGGATGGAAAGAATATTCAAAAATATTTTCAAACTACGATTGGAAAAAATGGGGTTTGAGTATTAAGAAAGACTCCTGGACTCACCTGAATCTCTGCAAGTCAGAACTTATTCTGTATAAAATTTACACCTGGTTGTTTTGCACAGAAAACAGCATTTTCTGCATAGGGAACAGCTTTTTCTACACATATAATAACATTTCTGTGTGTAAATATTATTTCCCATGCATAAAAAGCTGTTTCTTCTGCAGAAAACACTGCAACTGGGGACATTCCATGCAAAATGCACAAGTGGTTGGTTTGCACCAAAAGCAGCTTTTTCTGTGCAGAAAGTATTTCCACATAAACATTCTTTCCATGCAGAAAGACTGCTTTCTGTGCAAAACAACCAAGTGCTAATTTTCCACAGAGTTAGTCCCTAAACGCAAATAAACTTTGAAAACTGTGTTGTTTTTCAAGTCTTTTTCACAGTAGGAAGAAAACATTTTAGCAGTTGCTTTTTCCAAAAATAAGCTTAGTGAAGAATTATATCCCTATTGTTGACCCTTGCCCGGTTCAGATTACAAACTGTTGCCTTTCAGTGAATAGTTAATGAATGAAGTATCATAGTCACAGCTGGCAGCATATTAGGTTTAAATTATAGAAGTGAGCCTTTCCTAGTACCATGGGGAAATGTGATTTGGGGGCGAAACCGAGGCCTTTTCCACAGCTTACCTTCTTGCGGTGGCATCCAGTGGCGATCCTGGAAGTGGCTCTGCCAGGAAAGGAGCACAACGGCAGCGCTGGCCTCCCTACAGGACTGGCTCCCTTTCCGTCCACAGTGCAGATGGATACTTTCCCAGGCTGCGCTAAGGCAGGAAGCACCACCATCGAGCTTCCTGCCTTTCTGCAGAACAGGCAAATGCCGGGTGGTGGCGCTATTGCATGTCATTGACAGGGAAACCTGTCAATGATTTAATCCGCGATCATGCCTCCTGGGGATGGGAGAGGAGCGGGAGCGTGACAACAACACTCTGCAACCCTAAGTGTTGTCACAGTACTGTCTTTCTCCTGTTCCCCATGGCAGGATGCTGCAGAAAGAGCCCTAGTCTGTATGCAGAGATATTGTCTCTCTTTCTAAAGATTTGCTTACAAATAGTTCATGGAAACCAAGGTCTGGGGATGAACGTGGCAAATGTAACAATACAAAGCAAGGGAAAAGCCATAATACAATCATTAAATGTTTGATATTTAAGGTATCATGGACCCCACTGGTTTTGCTGCAGTCTTACTGATATTTTTTGTTGTTCTTATGTGTCTTTAAGTTGACTCTAACTTATGGTGACCCTGTCATAAGGTTTTCTTTGCAAAATTGATTCAGAGGAGGTTTGATATTGGATTCCAATAAAGCTGAGAGAGTACAACTTACCCAGTACATACTGGGTTTTCATGGCTGAGCAGGGATTCTATTTCTGGTCTCCTAGCATCCTAGTCTTACACTACTCCCTGCTGGTTCTCCAGTATCTAAACCCACAGGTCTATGACAGAGCACCCCTGATGGGAAGGTGAAGCACAAGACATCCTGGCTAACTGCTGAAAAAACTAACACAGCAAAGAAAGTAAGGCAGAGTAGGACTCATATAGCCTTCCAGATATTGTTGGAATACACTTCCCAGAACTCCTCACCATTGTCTGTGCTGGTTAAGGATGTCGAGATTTGCAGTCCTGCCGTGGTTGAAATATTCCTACTTCTGGGCTAACAGAAAGAAATGGGTTCAAACATCAGATCAGCCATAGGATATTTAGGACAAGTGTTATTACTTAATCATCAAACAAATAATGTTCCTTCCATTAAAAAACAAAAATCAAAATTAAATAGGTTTGGGGTCAAGTTAGGTCCCAATTTAAACTTTCTCGTTATAAGAAAAACCTAAGCAATACATCTTGACCTTATTTCATGGACCTGTTTGACATTAGATTTGCCATCTTAATTTAAGATACAACAGCAGGCAGACAGTATATATTTACATGCCCGCAGATATCAAAATGAAGTTACTGACTTTTTGATAATTGACTGGGGAGAAAAAAGGAGAAATTCTCACAGTAGCCATGAGCAGACTGAAGGGCGTCAGAAAAACTGCAATGATCTAAGGCCTCACACATTATTTTTGAAGATCTGGAGAGCACCAACGTAAAAGGTAAGACATGGACAGTAAATTCACATGGCAGCAAATTGATGGTTGCTATAGCAATCTTGACATTTGACATTTCTTCCTCTTTATGATCCTCCTCGACTAAATGAATTAAATATGAAGCCAGTGGCACTTTCTTCCAATTTTCCCACCATTTCCTCCAGGCTTACGTTTTACCTCTGACCTACTTGTAACCAAGTATTAAACTCTGACACGAGTCATTCATAGATTCTGTGCACTGTGTGCGTATGCTCGTGGATGTGAGTATAAACTTGCCTTATGATTGCTAACTAAGTAACAGCTAACAAGCTCTCAGCAGAAATTTTGACTTGATGTGGCCTAAGGATGGCCAGAACAGTTAGGTGAAAAGTAAGTGAAGTGTAATCCTTGTAAATCTATTAGTCTTCACATCTTCCTCCAGAAAATAAATACATGTGCATACTGGAAAAGTGCAGCCCAGTGAGATCAATGGGAAGTTTGATCCTGATCCAGGAGAGATTTTAATCTTTGTTGTTGTTGTCATCATTACCATTCTTATTATTAATGGTTGGAATTCTGTATTATCTACAGTGGGCCCTCGGTATCCACTGGGGTTTGGTTCAGGACCCCTCCCCCTCCAAGGATATCAAAGTCCATGGATACTCAAGTCCTCTTAGATACAATAGCATAGTAAAATGGTGTCTCATATAAAATGGCAAACAAGTCAAACAAGTGCCAGAGAGAGCCTGAGGATCTGTGAAATGGCAGGAGGCTAGAGCAGGGCATGCCCACACATCAGTGTAGTGGTCAATGTGCAGCAAAATCAAGGTTTGCTTTTGGGTTGTTTTTTTTCCCCAAATATTTATGAGCCATGGTTGGTTGAATCTGTAGACGCAGAACCTGTGGATAAGGAGGGCCAACTGTACTTAGTTAAGTATACTTAATTAGGAAACATCTCCTGACTCAACACCCCCCTCCACCTGACAGAAAAGGCATTCACCCATGCTGTGATCACTTGCAGAATAGACCTCCTTCTTCCTGTGCAGCTGCAGTGCCCAGTAAAGTAGGTTTTGGAGGTGGTTACAGTGGTGGCAATGGTGTCACAACCATGACTAAGTAGCAATTGACTTTGGGCAAGTCACACTCTCAGTTTGAGGAGGAGGCAAAAGTAAATTTCTCTCTGAACAAAGGAAACCCTACAATAGGTTTCCCTTGGGGTTGTCATAAGTCAGAAACAAACTGAAGGCATACAACAACAACAACAACAACAACAAACAAGCTGTAAATAAGCTACAGCTGGCATTTGAATGGTCTTGCTAAGATTATACTTTTTTTGAAACATTTGCACACTATTATGTTTACTGACTTTCATGCAAACAGGAAGGGAAAAGAAGTTAGCACTGTGCCACAAAATTAGGTTAATACAACTGTCATCCTGCCATGGATTATTTTTCCCCCAGCCACTACATCCTATTTAAAAACAAAACAAAACATGTATAATTATTTATTTAGAACATTTCTCACTAGGGTTTCCATGGTAGGAGATTTAGGGCCAAAGCTTGAGATCAGCTTCTAGTGATGTCAAGGGGATGGGCTCTGGTGGTATTACAGCAGTGATGTTACAAGGGCAGCCCCTGGTGATGTTACTGAGCATAGAATCACAGAGAATCATAGAGTCGGAAGAGAGCGCAGAGACCATCCAGCACAACCCCTTGCTAGGCAGGAACCAACATCAAAGCACTCTGAATAGATGGCCATCCAGCTTCTGTTTAAAAACCTCCAAAGAAGGCGACTCCACCCCACTCCGAGGCAGCATATTCCACTGCTGGGCAGCTCTGATACACTAAATATCCAACAGGGTTGCATATAGGGTTGCCAGGCCCGGACTATCTCAAGCCTTGAGATTTCAGGGCTGACACCTGAGATCTAGGGATGACCCTAATGATTTCACCAGGGGTGAGCCCTGGTTGATGTTACAAAATGCAGCCTTTTGGGATGCCATACCTTAAGCATCCACTTGTGTTGCACAGAATAAGCTATTCAAATAAAAAACACCAACTACTGAGAAATACATAAACAGAGACAGAGAGACAGTTTTACTTTTCAGTACAGCGGTCTCACCCTGAGATTCTTCCCCCTTAACCTGAGGACTGGAGAAAAGGGGCTGTGCCCTGTGATTTGGCAACTCTAATTACACACATGCCATTCAAATTAAACAGAACAACAAGACTAAATCTAACAAATGAGAACACAGACACTCTCTCTCTCCAAGGCACTCTTGCCTTGCCCTGAGATTTCTCCCCTTTGTCCTAAGAAGAAGGATCAAATTCTGAGATCTGGGAACCCAGCTTTCTCCCTTCATGGAAACCCAGTAGCTTGCACGGGATTCTCATGCAAATCCCCTCACCCAATGTATCAACCAGGGGCCCTATCACACTACACTGTTATAATGCTATATTCCACTTTAACTGCCATGGCAACATCCTGTGGAATCCTGGGTCTTGCAGTTTAGGGAGAGACATTTAGAATTTCCCATCATGGAGCTCCTGGGCCTCACTGAACTACAAGATGTCTTTAAAAGCTCTGCATGTGTTAATATCCTAATGCAATCTAAAAAAAATTAACTATATATTAAAAAGAGATGAGGAGAAATGAAATGCCTAATTCCTTGTTCTTTCAAAACTAATATGGAAATAAAAATACAATTATCCTTTGTGCTTGTGTTCTTCTAAATGCTGTGATGCAGTTCTCTGATCAAAGATATGCACCATAATGCTAATATTAAAAAAAATGTGTACAAATACTTTCAGCTGGGAAACTTCCCCTTCTTTGCATTCTTTTGTTACCAGACCAGGATAAGTGCAGGATATATGGTTGACTAATTCTGAGTGACCATGAGGCCAATCTAGCAAAAGCATTTTGGACCAGGGACAGCTCACTGGTATAGTGAGGCAGGTTCCAGCATCCATCCTCAGTCTTCTCTCCTTCTCTCCCTCCCTGGGCAAAACGATACTTCCCAAAGTGTGAGGGGCTGTTCCTCCTGCCACTGCCTGGGCCTTCTTCTAGGACTGTCCTCTGCTCCAAGGATAAGGTCAGCACTGCTTCCACAGGCTGGCTGCTTCTAACAGGATTCCCCCACTTATCTGACACGTTAGGGACCGGAGCACTGTCAGAAAACGGAATTAGTTGAAAAGAAGAACCCATGGACTGCACTGTAGGGAGCATGAAGGACTTATAGAGGCTCGCTTGAGACTGACCTTGTGTGTGCGGTTACAGTCTCTCAGCTAGCTTAGTGTCTTCTTCCTCCCTCTCAGCTTTCCTTGAAAACAGAGGATGCATCTGAGCAATTCCAAGACAGCCTCTGTAGGCAAGAAGAACTGATGAAAGAGCAGAAACCCCACCCCCATCAGTTTAATGGAACTTATCCTTAATTCGGAAGTGTCAAAAGAATGAGTCTTCAGATAATGGGGTGTTAAAAGGTGGGTGCTTCCTGTTCTTCATAACACTTCCCTCCCCATGGCTACAGTGCTGCTTAGGTTGCCCCACCAGTTTGCCTGCTGACCTTCTACTGTATCCCTGGTGCCTGTTAATTGCTCTTCAGTGCAGCTGTCTGTCTTTTCTTAATTACTCGTCAGTCCTGGAGCTGAGAATTGCTTCAGTTTGGGAGAAACAGCAGATGAGGACGTAGCTAGCGTGGCAGTCCCCAACACCCTCTCCCACTTGCCCAAGGTCACCTGGTGGCTTTTCATGGCTGAGTGTGGATTTGAACACCAGTCCCTCTCCCAGAGTTGTAGCATGATGTAGTAATTTGGGTGTTGAACTAGGATCCTGGAGAAGAGGGTTCAAATCTCTGCTTAGCCACAGAAGCGCCACTGGGTGGCCTTGGGCAAGTCACAGTCTTTCAGCCTCAGAAGAAGAAAAGGCAAGCCCCCTCTGGATGAATCCTGCCAAGAAAATCCCATGATCAGTTCGCCTTAGGGTTGTCAGAAACAACTTGAAGGCACCAACAACAATGCTGGTAAAATTTAAAATTGCCTTGTACCCCATTTGGGAGTAAAGCTGAATACAAATGAAATAATTGAATGGAGAAGAAGGTGTGTACTCAGTTGCTTTGAACTACAAGGGCAACACCAAAGGGAACCCAGGAGCTGGGACAGCCTTCAGCTGTATTCATCTGCAGAGGGATCCAATCTCTCTCTGTTCAGCTGAGTGGGAAAGATACTGGGAACACATTCTACAAGAAAGGAGAGACCCAACCCTTTTCTCAGTTAAAAGGGAAAACAACTGAGGTTGGTGGCAACCATACCAAGCCAAGGACTCTATAATTTGTATCTTGGGAGATATGGATTAAATTCTTCTTCCAAGAGCAAGGAAATGAGATAGGAGGATTTTTTCAGGCTCTTGCCTCCTACTCTCAAAGAACAGGGTGGGATAAGAATTTGGACAGCCCTGATTGAGAAAGCATATAGATACAGCTTTTATGTCCTGTCCCACCCACCCACCTCTTTTTAAATTCCCAAATCAAACAGGAGTTTTGGAGAGTAGTTTTCAGCAAGAACGTATCATGTTATTTGCTTTTACCCTAAAGAATTTTGTTGTTCTGCTTTTTTTTTGCTGACAGAAGCAAAATAACAGGAGAACCTGATCAATGACAACAACAACAAAAATCTAATAAAACAGAAAAAGGCAGTCAGCTGTCATTTCATATTTGTTAATGTCCTCTTCTCCATTCTGTGTATTTGTATGTGTACAATCACAGCCATACATTCCAGCCCCCACATAATTCAAATAGTTGTTGAGTTAATGCTTTCCTCCTACAGTTCTCTCTGCCCATCACATTTTTATTTCTCTGGAGGGTTTTTCTTTCAGGCACTTCAACAGATTCTAAATCACAGGCACGTGTGACAGCATGCCCGAGAAAAGAGATATAGCACCAATATCAACAAGACCGAGAAGCATCATGTATTTAACCAGCATTAAATCTTTCTACACTTCAGAGAAAATTTTTGCAAAGGTAACAATTGAAATTTCATGCAGTGCCAGAATATGATTGAATATATGACAAGACCTCAGGAATTAATGCATTTTTTTCTCAAAACAAAGTATTTCCAAATTAAATCATTTAGCTGTGTAATTTATCTGGACAATTTCTGCTTTCATTGAAAAGCTAAGTTACACTTCAGAGAAGGTGATCAAACCAAAAAAGTCAGGCATGTATCTAAGACAACCCCAGGAATTCTAAAATGGAATCATATCTCTCATCTTAGCTCAAACAAAACTAACAGAGAATCAGTTCTCGCCTTTGATATATTCTCATTTGGAGCAAAAGAATACAAGTCTTTCTTTCCATACATACTCACACACTCACTCTGCTGGGGCTCTTTTTTTTTTTTTTAATCACAAACACAAAGACTAAGTCTGGAAGATCAAGGATTGTTTTACAATGAGCCACTTGCCTCACTAACTGCCCAACTGCCCTTGCTGCCTGAATCACAGCTGTACCACTGGAGTGAACACAAGTCCTCCACCAGCCTCTCCCACTCAAGCTGTCACCTTGTGATGTATCAATCAGACATAATGAATCCCTCATGTCTTTCAGCAGGTGAGGTTCTGCTGCCCAGTCTCTCATCCTCAGAGTATTATTTCCAGATTTTTTAAAATACTGGCATATTTGAAGTGGAAAATAATACACAAAATAATATACATTTTTTTCTGCATGTTACACTAATATGCAGCTGAATACGGAGAGCCAGGGCGCTGTAGTGGTTTGTATGTTGGACAAAGACTATGGGAGATGAGGATTCAAATCCTTAGTGAGCCATGGAAACTCATTGGGAGACTTGGGCAAGTCAGACTCTTTCAGCTCCACAGGAGACAATGGCAAAACTTCTCTGAATAAATCTTGTCACAAAAGCCCTAAGATAGTTGAGTTGATTTGAAGGCACCTAACAATAATGTATGCAAAAGTGTGTTTTTCTTCTTCTTTATCTTTTACTTGCATCTCTTCAATTATTACCACACATCAGTTTAAAAATAACACAATATTTTTCACAGGTAGCCTGAAATACCCTGAAGACACTAGATCCCATTTGGTCTTGGAAGCTAAGCAAGTTTAGGCTTGGTAAGTAATTGGATGGGGGAATGCCAAGGAATCCTTGGTGTAGTAAGCTATATTTCAGATGCAAACCATTTCTGAGTATTCCTTCCCTAAGAAAACCTTATGAAATTCATGAGATTGCCACAGGTCAACAGATGACTCAAAGGCACAAACACACACACAGAGAGATATAAATATCTTCACAAATTCTAAGCACAGGGAATTCTTCCTCAGTGGGCCACATATTCTGTTGAGACAAGGCAGTCCATTAGTGTGATGATGTCACATCTTCAGAATAAGGTAAATTCGGTGCCCATGCATTTGATGGCATCCCTATTCTTCCCCTTGAACTTTCACCACAGCATCCCCCACCCAGGCTGTAAAATGCACCTTCTGCACTATTGGAACCACCAGTATTTGTAGAATATATTATGTGGTTCATTTTCTTTTTCTTCTAAGGAAATTGCACATCCACTGAAGTTCAAACAAAAAGATAAGGTAGGTGGCAGCTGCCAAGCCGGCACTTTATGGTCAGTGGAATCCAAGTAGATCTGCCAAGAGCTGGAGCACCAGAGCAGGTGTCCACAGATGGAAGCACAAATCGAGGCCATAACATGTAGTGGAAAGCTTCATCCAACCAGATGATAAAATGGACTGGATGATGGCCAATAAACTGCAGCTGAAAAACGCAAGTTTTAAAGGAATTGTCCTGGCTACTAATACATTTCCAGTCTGAATCCAATGTGATGGTGATAAGCTTTATGGCCCTAAATGGCTTGGGACCTTGATACTGAAGGAGTGCCTTTCCCTAAATATATCTGCCCCAGAATTGAGGTCTGTAGGTGGGGAAATCACACTGGGTCCCACTGGGGACAGCAACACATTGTGAGAGGACATGGGAGAAAGGCTTCACTGCTTTGGAACCCCAGTTATAAAATAACTGTCCCTCAGAGGTCCAGTTGACACCAACGCTGGTGTCACTCTGGTGCCGAGTCAATTTTCACATGTCCTATGATCAGCATTATTTTAAATTTTTTAACTGATTTTAAATTGTCTGGGTATAGGTGATAGATGATTTAATAAAATTTTAGTCTTTTAAAATTATTGTTACAGGCTTCCGTCACTTATCGGACAGGTTAGGGATCAGAGTGCTGTCAGAAAATGGAACTGATGGAAAAGCAGAACCCATGTAATGTACTGTAGGGAGCATGAAGGACTTAGGGAGGCTCACTGGGAACTGACCGCACACATGTTGCTTTCAATCTCTCTCAGCTGGCTTAGCACTCTTTTCCTCCTCTCAGCACGCTTTGCAAGCAGTAGGTGTTTGTGAGAAGTTCCAAGCAAGGGCCCATAGGCAAGAAGAACTGATGAAAGAGTGGAACACCTGAAGAATTAATTGAACTTGTCTTTAATTTGGAAGCGTCATAAGAGTGAGTGGTCAGACAATGGGCTTTCTGTTCTGATATTTATTGACTTAAACTGATTTTATTGCACACTACCCTCGGTTCATCAGACAGGCAGCACGAGATATGTTATCCCACACTATGTGCAATAAAATTAAGACAATCAACAACAATAATTTTAAAAGACTAATAATTTGTTAAACCATCACATAAAAATGTGTCTTCCACATTTCACATGGCCAGTCCTTGCAAGAGATTTGTGGTATTTCATTAACAGTTTGGCAAAGCCTCACAAGACTTATCGTGGCTTCTCTGCAATTAGGTGGCTGTCAGGATTGCAGCAGCAATGGACTTTGCCTCTTCCTCAGGCAGCAATAGGCCTTGGGACGGCCCCACAAAATGACAAATTACAAGACAAATATTATCTTGTCATGAAGTGATGTGGAACAAGAAATTACACGTTTGTCTTGCAGTCTGCTGTTCCACATCACTTCATAGGAAAGCCAGTCCTGTTCAGAGCTTGGAAAATTTATTTTTGGGGAACCATAACTCCCATGTGCAGAATTATGGGAGTTGTAGTGAAAAAAGAAAACCTTTCCAAGTTCCACTCCCACCAAAAGTCTGTTTAAAAGAATCTACATTACGTATATCAGGATGAATCAAAATTTCTAAGAAACAAACATGAAGTTACCCATGGATGAGCCACATACTGAGGGATCAGGTGACTGCAGCATTCCAAGCGGCAGACGCAAGCCCACAAAAAGAAGCCAAGCTGCAGCAGAGCAGTGTGGCCAAAACATTGATTCAGTTGCCCTGGCAACAGGGCAGAGCGCTAGCATCTCCGCTGGGTCATGGAGAATAGTGAGTGATGGGCACAGAGATGTGCAAACTGACAAAAAATCATGTACTGATTCAGGGAATGTGTGAGGCCACAGCCAAGTACAAAGAACCGGTCAGAAGTGTGATGTTTGAGTCATCAGAAACCACTTTGTGTGCATATGCACCATATAATGAATTACCAGAATTTGGGCCTGAAACATATTCCCAACAATGATGAATTCTTATGCTGCAAGCTGGCTCCACCCACCAGGTTTTCTATTGGGCATATTTTGACAGGAAGGACTATAAAAAAACTTCCTGTTGAGACTGGGACTTTGTCCAACTATGGCAGTCTTTCTGGCTCTGGTGTGTTCTTAGATTTTAATTCACTAGGAAGTTTCTTTATTTTTTATTTGACAACTGTCTGTGGCTTAGCCCTGACAGAAGGAAAAGACATTGGAATGGTTGGCAAAAGCTCTTGAGGATCATGAGGAGCAAGACAAGACAACATTTGAATTCTTGGCTGCCAATCTTGACTAGCGTAGAACCAACGTGATGTAATGATTTGAGTGTTGGACAAAGATTCTGGGAGACCTGGATTCAAATCCCTACTCAACCACAGAAACCCACTGAACAAAGGTTGTTGTGGTTTTCCGGGCTTTGAGGCCATGTTCTATTAGTATTTTTCCTAATGTTTCACCTGCATCTGTGGCTGGCATCTTCAGAGGATATGGTGGCATGGAAGTGAAACAGAGTATATATACTTGTGTAGCCCCCCCCCCCGGTGAGAGGGAGCAATCTGCATGTGTTACAGTTGGCCTATTGGTAGAAAGGATATCCCCCAGGGGTTGTATTGTTAGTTAGGGGATATGCATAACAGTGCAATAAGTAGATTAGCAACCCATTGTATTGTTCCCTGAAGAAGGACCTCCAGAGTCTGGGTGGTGTTCATTGGCATGTTTTTGAGCCTTGATTTTAGTGTTCTTCAGTATTGGTAGCCAAATCTTGTTTCCTTTCCGAGTTTCTTCTTTCGTGTTGGAATTGTCCATGTGTTTATGGATTTTGATAGTCTCTCTGTGCAGTCTGACATAGTAGTTGTCAGATTGATCCAGAATTTCTGTGCTTTCAAAAAGTATTCTGTGTCCAGGTTGGTTTATAACACGTTCTGCTACCGCTGATTTTTCTGGTTGGATCAGTCTGCAGTGTCTTTTGTGTTCTTTAATTCGTGTTTGGATGTTGCATTTTGTGGTCGCTATGTAGACTTGCCCTCAGCTGCAAGGTATGCAGTAAACTCCAGCAGAAGTTAGAGGATCCCTCTTGTCCTTTGCTGAATGTAGCATTTGTTGAATTTTCTTGGTCGGTTTGCAGATTGTTTGGAGGTCATGTTTTTTCATCAATTTCCCTACATGGTCAGTGACCCCTTTGATGTATGGTAAAAACACATTCCCTTTGGTTGGCTGCTTATCTTCACTGCTGTGGTTTTTTCTGGGTCTTATGGCTCTTCTGATGTCTGAACTGGAGTAACCATTGGCCTGTAGAGCCTAGTTTAGATGGTTCAGTTCGTTTTTCAGGAGGTGGGGTTCACAGATACTTTTTGCGCGGTCTACCAGATTGTGCTCCTTTTTTTGTCCTGAGTGATGGTTGGAGTTCTTGTGTAGATATCTGTCCATGCGTCTAGGTTTTCTGTAAACTGTGTGGCCCAATTGTTGGTTAAGTTTGCAGATGACCAAGACATCCAGAAATGGTAGTCTTCCTTCATTTTCTTTTTCCATAGTAAATTGGATGTTCAGGTGGATGTTGTTCAGATGATCCAGAAACACAGTCAGTTCTTCTTCTCCGCGGCTCCAAACGGTGAAAGTGTCATCCACCTAATGGAATCACATAGTGGGCTTTTTTGGTGCAGTGTCCAAGGCTTGCTTTTCAAAGTGTTCCATATAAAAATTTGCTATCACGGGGCTAAGCGGGCTTCCCATGGTGACCCCATCTTTCTGCTTGTAGAATTCATTGTCCCACTGGAAGTAGCTTCTGATGAGGCAATGTTGAAACAGGGTTATGATGTCTTTGGGAAAATTCCGGTTGGTGCAATGGTGTCCGCTATGGGAACTTTGGTGAACAAGGAGACCACATCAAAGCTGATCAGTTTGTCTCCAAGTTTGAGTTCAAGGTTGACGATCTCTTCTATAAAGTTAGCTGAGTCCTTGATGTGGTAAGAGGTTCGCCCAATATGGGTTTCTAATTGTATGTCCAGGAACTTGGCCAAGTCATATGCGGGGGATCCAGTGGCACTCACAATGGGTCAGAGCGGAACGGAGTCCTTGTGGATTTTTGGAAGTCCATAAAGTCTGGGTGGGACAGCCTCAGATTTGTATAGATGTTGGCATGTATTTGGATGAATTGAGGAATTTTTCATCAAGGTGTTGGTTTTCCTGGTGATTTTATTGGTCAGGTCCTGTTTCAGTTTTTTGTAAGTTGCGGAATCCAAGAGTTCCCTGTTTTTCTGTTTGTATTGTTCTGTTTTCATGATTACTGTGGCATTGCCTTTGTCTGCTGGGAGAATGATGATTTCTGAGTCAGCATTAAGATCCTTAATGGCCTTTCTTTCTTTCTTTCTTTCTTTCTTTCTTTCTTATGTTGCTAGGTGGTGCTTTTGCCTTGTGTAGGATCCTGGCTGTTTTCCTTCTTATCTCTTCCACTTCCTCCTCAGGGAGATGGTGAATGTCAGATTCATCATTAGCGATGACGTCTTCTACCGGGATTCTGGTGGCGGTCACAGCAAAGTTGCCTCCTTTGGCTAGGCTTGGCCACTGAACAAACTTTGGTGTAATAAACTTAGGTTGCCATAAGTCAGAAACAACTTAAAGGGACACAACAACAGCAAAAACTACAACAACTGGTCCACCAAAAATACAAATAAATGGGTTCAGGAACAAATCAACCCTAGCCTCTCCCTAAAACCAGAAATGACTAAACTGAGGCTATTGTACTATGGACATATCATGGAATGACATGATTTATTAGAAAAGGCAACTATGTTCAGTGAAGTGGAAGGCAGTAGGAAAAGAGAAAGGCCCCATCACAATTGGATTGACTCAGTCAAGGAAACCACAGCACTGAATTTGCAGGATCTGAGAAGAGCTGTTGATAACAGAGTATCTTGAAAGTCTCCCATTCACGGAGTTGCCATAAGTTAAAGCCAACCTGACAGCAGTTAACAACAAAAAAAAGCATATCAGAAACACTGTTTACAGAAGAGTAGCCTCAAGGAGTACTCAGATCTTGAGATACCAGTGAGTGGGTAACTACAGCAGAGCCAAAGGGCCCAAATTTCAAAAAAATGTAATCTGACAAAAAATATTATAGGGGTCTTTAGCCTGTTCTCCTTCTCCTGTGTTGTTATATCTACCAGCATATTAGAATACTAAATTTGCACTCTTTTCACTGAGAACACTAAAGTGCACAGTGCTCTCAAGGTTTAAATGGCAGCAAATCAATACAGTTGTCCTTTTTTGGATGTTTATCTGAAGCAAATTAATAATGAATAGATTTAGTGATATACCGTTTCATTATTTATAGAGAAATCGGCAGCCCATGAATAGCAAAATGAGCTCTGGTGTCTTCCCATCTGCTGCTAATACTCCACAAATAGCAAATTTTCTTGCAGGCACGAACGTTCAAGAGACATGCATAAAACAACCATCCCTTAACTCGGAGGAACCGGGTGCCACCAGCAGTTTGTTCAAATAAACCTCTACAGGATTAGGTGCAAACCAAGAGAATAAGATTTATGCCTTTTGTGGGACAGATACAGACATATTTATGGGACTGCAGTGTTTGTTCAGTTAAATCAGTAGATTAAACAGATTATTAGTGTGATTTTAAGGATTTTTTTTACTCAGAAGCAGGATCTATAGAGTTCAACTGGGCTTACTTCCCATTTGGAAGCAATGGGGAGCAGGGCTACTCCATTGGTTTTATTGAGACCCCAGCTTTTTCAAGCTCCTTCCTCAATTATCACCTGGCAGCAGCCATCCATCAGTTTTTGTGCAATATCAGCTTCACTGAGCTCCTCTTTTCCCTGAACTCTTTCCACTGCAGCTGTTCCTTACAGGAACTAAGAACTTTTGCTTCTTTCTCCTGTTTCCCTCCCCATCCATTTTTCTTTATGGATCATGACTTTTAGATTGTAAGCCTGCAGTAAGCAGGAATTGTTTTGTTGATTTATGTAAGCTGTTCCAGGAGCCTCTTTGGTTGAAGAGTGGAATAAAAATGCTTTAAATAAATACATGGGTGTAGGATTGCAGCTCTGGACACCTCTGAAGACTGAAGATGTGTCCCAATTATATAGGCAGTGCTGCAGTGTAGCTACTAGGGACTGGCAAAAGGAGGGTATTGCCCCTAAATAAGAATTCTATACCCCTAATGAACTTTTCCTTCAGTCCTAGATTTCTAGCATTGCAGAGAGTAAAACATTGAAAATTGCTCAGACTTAGCGCTCTTTATTTTTTATTCACATCCCTGTGGTAATTTTGTTTTTCCTTGGATGCTACACTTTGGCTGGCATCCTGTTCAGTAATTACAATGTTGTAAAGCTGGCCTGTGATGTTGTTATTATGCTAACTAACTTTCATAGTTGCTTACCACTGCAATTACCAAAAGTGCCCTCCAAACCTACCTTTTAAACCATGCAGCCCCATAGAAGAGGAATTTCTGAGGCGCTGGTGAATGGGATGTTGAGTGATGATCCTCAAGGCATTCCACAGGCAGTGGCACAGACCAGTGTAGAGTCCTGCTACAGCAATGGCCCACCACCCCAGCTCTCCAGCACCTTGGAAATTCTTCTGTCAAGGGACTTAAAAGGTAGATTTTGGTGGGTAGCATGTAGCTACAACATCATAGCAGTGTTGTCATAGCTATGTCTCCTGATAGAGGGTCTTAGCCATTACTTCTAATGCTTAACTGAGCATTACCAAAATACCAGAAATGTGGGTGTTGAAGGAAAATTTCACTGCAGGGAATAATTCTCCCACTCCCACTCCCTGTCACCATTATAGCTACAGTCCATTTCTCCCCAGCCCACCGTTATAGCTATAGTCCTAAAACAGTTGGATTCTAGCTGCCCAAAAAGAGCAGCTGGAATTTTCAAAGGACTGAAGCAACTTTCCTACCAGAAAATTTTACAGCATTTGAGAGATTTTTAGCTTAGGAAAAGGAAAAAGGTAAGACATGATAGAGGTGTATAAAGCTTGCATACCGCATGAAAGACGAGGACAGAAAGAAGTATTTTCCTTCAGAATACCAGAACTTGGAGTCATTCAATTAAGCTGAATGGTGGTGACATA
Source organism: Iguana delicatissima (assembly GCA_948472985.1). Lineage (NCBI taxonomy): Eukaryota > Metazoa > Chordata > Lepidosauria > Squamata > Iguanidae > Iguana > Iguana delicatissima. The sequence goes on along the minus strand of CAOKZL010001717.1, from coordinate 280,751 downwards.
ATTAAGGATAAACAAACGAACCCACTAATTTCATAGTAAAAGAAGGTGCTTGATTTACATTTTGATATAAAGCAATCTGACACACTTTCGCCAGACTAATATGTGAACTGGAACACAAGTCACTGCCAGTTTTCACACCCCACTGAATTTTGCAGTTCAGTTCTCTGTGTACACAAACATGTAAAGCAGGCAACACTGTACACAAAGAAAGTAGTCATTATAGGAAGAAAGCACAAAGAAAAGGAATATTTAATAGAAAGATGAATACAGAAATGCATATAAATGCACATAAAGATACAATGTCTTCAAATATTAATCCATGAACAGTAATGGTATCAGTGGCCAGCAGTAATGTACAATGTGAAGGATTAGAGGCAGTATGCCTCTGAGTACCAATCAGTGGGGAACAATAATTACAGAAGACCACTGTTCTCATGCCATGCTTCTGGGTCTCCCATGGGCAACTGTTATCAGTTTGGGAAACACAATCTGGACCTGTTAAGCCTTTGGCCTGTTCCAGTAGGGTTCCTAACCAAATTCTTAAAAGCAAATGTTGCTTGTGTTGAAAGTTATTTAAGTTCTCCCAGTGGCTCCTCAAGAAAGAGCACAATGTTCCTTATTGTGGGATGTTCTTTCTCATAAAACCTAAAGTACCTATGCTTTACACATTTTTAGGACGGGAGTTGTAAAGGGGTGTTTCAAGGAATCTTTTTAATTAAGGTTGGGTTTTTCAGAAATTATTTAAGAGTTTTGCCATTGCTGCAAAGAGTGACAGAATTATAGAGTTGGAAGGGGCCTCATGGACCAACTATTCAAATTCCCTGGTCAATGCAGGATCTCCAGCTAAAGCAACCCCAGCAGATAGCTGTCCAGCCTCTTTCTGAAGGCATCTAGAGAAAAAGACTCCATCACCTCTCTAGGCAATTGATTCCATGCTCTTACTGTCAAAAAGTTCCTTCTAATTTTCACTTGAAATCTACTCTCCTGTAACTTCAAACCATTAGACCTGGTCCCACTGTCTGGGACAGCAGAGTTGGACTAGGACTCTGGGTTTAGATCCCCACTCAGCAATGGAAGCCCACTGATTGACCACAAGCATGTCATACTGTCGTATGCTATGAGGAAGGCAACAATAAACCTCCAATAATAAATCTTGCTGAGAAGACCCTACGATAAGGTGGCCTTAGGTCAGGATTGACTTGAAGGCACATAAGAGTAACAAAGTGGTTTCCTTTTCCTTTTATATATTTTTGTATTGATTAAATGACCCTATTTAATATGTCTTTATTCTAGAGGGTCATCTGACCTTATAGTCTCTTAAATATTGTTTGCAGGTTGCCTTTCAGGGTAATTTTGTAGCCACGTGGAAAGCTAATTCATGTGTTTTATCTAAGGAGGATCTTTCAACTTTGGTTGCAAATCTTATGATCATGAAAAAAATCAGCACATTCTAAATGAAAAAGAAGGAGGAGAACACTGTACTCATTTTTGCAAATAAGAATGTTGTTCTGTGATGAAACAAGATAACAGGAGCCATGTTTCCAGATGTGGAGATGTTTCTGTAGATCTGAAAGCCAACTGCAGTCGTTGGCCCAAAGTAAGGAAATGCTTTACCACATCCTCTAAAACATGGGTGGGAATCATGTGGCCTTCTAGATTTTGGACTGCAACTCCCATCAGCTCTTAGAAAGGTGAGGGAGAATGGGAGATGCAGTACCACAAATCTGAAAGGCAACATGATTTCCATCCGAATCTGTGAGATTGGTATAGGGCAACTCAATTGTGTCAATTTCAATATCTCATTGCAAGATCATCTCTGCTCTTCCTGTATCTTCAAAGAATATATAGGATTCTACTACATTTGAGATATTATTTGGAATTCTAGCAACAAGTGAAAAGCATGATTAATACAATTTTCTTCTAGCAGGTTAGGCATCCTACCTCAAAGGGCTGTGTTTCTTTAGACTTGGGCCATTTCCGCACTACTCTTTTACAGTGCTATTATTCCTCTTTCAACATCCTGTGGAATTATGGGGTTTGTAGTTTACTGAAGCCAAAGAACTCTCAGGCTAAGAATTCTAAATGCACCTCCCTAAACTGCAAACACCAGGATTCCATAGGATGTTGAAAGTGGAATAATAGCACTATAACAGTGTAGTGCGGAAATGGCCATAATGTGCTAAGGATAATACATGCTGTCACATGTCACAATTCCCTGGATGCTCTTTACACTGAGATATTTGTACATTCACAGGCTTTGAAAAATGTGTTCAGTAAAATGTACATATTTGAAAAGTTTGCAGAGAAAAGTGCATAAATTTCAAAATGGTACATCAATGTGCTTTAGTCAACGGATGGCCCAAAATGAGCACATGGAAGAGGTGACAAAAAAAAAAAAACTACCAAAAAAAAAAGGTCTGGGGTTAGCAGTGAGAAAGGGAGGGAGTCCACGGAAATCAACAGATGTTTACTGTCTCATATGCCATGCTCTGCTGTATCCTGGAAATCATTTCTATGTTTCCATGATCTGACCAAAGAGCAAGACCTTGAGTGGTCAGAGATTTCCATACAGTTCAAGTCATCTTCCTTCGGACCACACATTGGATGATTTTGTACTGTTGCTATGTAGATAGCATTCCAGCTCCCCAACTTTGTTCCAAAGCAGTACTGTTTTGCAGTCTTGATTTCAAAGAAGAATGGCAATTTAAACACTAGGACAGTTTTTTTGGTTCAGTCAAAACAAAGCCGGCTACTATGCGCCTGACTCATCAGTACTTTTCATTAGCAACATGTAAGCTGGCATGGAAAGACGCTTCTAATAGCTGTTACTTGAAAGCAATTGAAGGTTGTCATGCAGCTCATTCAGAATTAGAGCTAGTTATCAACCTACTAAGAGTTTCATGTTTGGCACATAGACCAAATCTGCAGAGGAAGTAACAGCAGCTCCCACACTACTAAAAAGGATCATTTAGCCCTCATTAATTCTGCAAGTCCAGACATAAGGCAACTAGAAGTACTCCAGATACTCACACGACAAATGCAGCACACTAGCAAAAGGCAATCTAGCATTTGTCTTCACAGCTACATTGCAGACATCTCTCCCTGACATTTGTCTCTGTAGTTTCATCCCAGCTATCATTTTTAATCTGCTTTAGGCTGGAAAACTTCTGAGTAGTCAGGTATAAGCTCACACTATTAAGCTGTTTTTTTGAAATTCTAAGGGTGTAACTAAACCTGGGGAAAGTAGATATGATATCTGTTAGTGGATGGGTGACATTTGTCACACTGCAGAATAACAATGACAGTAACAAGCAGATCTTGATCACAACAGTGCAAGATTCACAGAACTACAACATTTTAGTTCTAGTTGAGTGTTCACAAAACCACTCACCATGAAACAGAATTGGGGTGGGGAGGAGGACAACCAGGACTCCTATATAGTTTTGACTATGTGGGATATATCATTCAGATGTGTATTAAATGATCAAGCACCAGGAAACATTAAGATAGTTATTGTTCTTAAACCCTCCCAGGAATAATAAAGGTTTCCTGAAATCTATCCTGTGCACTGTTACTAGGGACTACACTCTTCTGAGCACTTTTAAGTATACTTTGGAGGGCACTTTCAAGTATACTTTGTGCTTCTAAAAGTTTTCCTATTGAATGGTGTTTCAGTGGTGGTGGATGTAGAAAGGAATTTTCTTTCCTCTCAGAAATGCCTGCAAGTAGCCAAAATTAAAAACAACCTGCCTGCCTGCCAATGCTGAGGCCTCCATCTCCACCTTTTTGTCAGCTGAGTCATCAGCTATATATATGTATGTGTGTATGTGTGTATATATATGTGTGTGTGTGTGTGTGTGTGTATGGGAAACAGCATTATGCACAAATGTCTTTGCTAGCAGTCATGTATTCAAAATTCAATGTAACACAAAGCAAAACTTGATTTTAACTTTACTAACTGAAGACACAAAAACATGTTTGTTATGTGATCACTGCTGTTCAAACTTTTGTCAGCAAAACCAAAAAGGAACATAACCTTTTATGATTTTGCTATCACCCCAATTTCAGCTGCCACCTGCTGTCCCATCCTTTGCCATGAAAAGAAATTTCTTGAAAGAGGTTTTGATACCTGGAGCCTCAGTCAAATCCCTTGCCAGCGAGGAGTGAGCTCCAAGACCCAAGACCCTAGCAGCACTTCTGCATGCAACTTCTTGAACTTTTGCAATTCCAACAGCTTCAAGACTGTCAGAAATTTAATTTGTCATTCTCTCCACATTTCATCATATCAGTGGTCCATCTATCTGACAGTGGCTTTGGACTGAACAATGAGATGATGGGAACAGATGTCTGAGGCTGCAGCCTGGGATATAAATATTGCTCCTTATCTGGTGATGGCCAGAAAAAGAAGAAGAAGAAGAAGAAGAAGAAGAAGAAGAAGAAGAAGAAGAAGAGTAGTAGAATTTATATCCCACCTTCCAACCAAAACTGGGAACCCAGACAGCTCACAAATTATTAAAATTAGAAATATACAAAAATATCCTGAACAATGAGGTGCCATTCAAGTAATGGCATAGAGACAGAGCCAATTTTATTTGGCAAAGGAAAAAGCCAAGAGTGATTCTGCAGGATACAAAAGAGAGAGGAGGACTTGTTCTTCCAAACCTAAAACTATTTTTTCTCATCACGTTTGGTTTGGTTAAAAGATTGCTTACTTTAAAAAGAGATAGGCTTTTACAATTAGATGGACTTGTTTTGAGGTTCGGCTGGCATGTGTTTCTGTGCTAATGCTGATTTTAATAATCATTATGTTAGATGTGCTTTATTAAGAGTATGGAAAAAATATAAGCTGAGATCATATTTTAAAATGCCATTATGGATCTCTCCACATGAAGAAATAAACAACCTATTGAGTTAAAATCACTCTGCCATAGGACTATGATTGCACTTTAACTGCCATGGTTTCATCATACGGAATCCTCCTATATGCAGTTTTAGGGAAGTGTATTTAAAATCTGTGCTTGAGATCACCAAGCCACCCAACCTCAGGATTCCACAGAATGCAGCCATGGCCCTTTAAGTGGAATCATGGTGTTGTAACTGTGTAGTACGAAAGGGTGCCAGAAGTAACCCGTCAAATGACATAAATGATACCAGGGAATCAGCAAAATGAGAAACTTCTATTTCTGTTTGTTCTACACCCATGCCTCATCTGGAGCTACTCTCATAGCTTCCTCTGGCCTTCCCCAAGAGAGAGAGAGGCAGTTTAGAATACATAACCATAGTTGCTGATCCTGAACATCTGTCAGATCAGACACACTCAGTTTGTGAATGCATGGAAATTGCCCACTTTTATCTTCCCTACCCTTTATCCAATCCTTTAAAAAAGCCATTCAAGCCCATGTCCCTCACAACATCCTGCAGCAATGACTTCTCTGTCTTTTGTTTGTGCTTATTTTGGTTCTCCTTTTTGCATTTAACAGAGTAGCAAAACTTGCTGCGTCATGGCATTCTCAGCCAAATGATTTACAGGATTTTCTTTTAACACACGCACACAGACACACACATTTCATAATTTCATTTCACAACATAACTAATTTTATGACTTGAAAAGACTTTCTCAGACGACAGCTCCCACTGTTCTGAAACCACTAGTGATTCTTATTACCGTCTAGAATTCCAAACCTTGCTTGAATGATTTATTTAACTTTCTTCTTCTTTCTTTCTTTTAATTTTTCATTAGGACTTCTTGGAATAGGGGAAAGAAGAAGAAGGGGCCAGATTTTCCATCATACAAGAAATAATACTTTCAGGTTTCTCTTCATTTTTTACATTAGAATGACAAATTATGAAGTACCTTCGCAGAGTGGGGAAAATCCAAATTGCAGTTGTTTTCACCCTAGATCAGATAGGAAACCTTACCATAATACAGCTGTTTTTAAAAAGTGAAGAGAGAACTTTCTCTTCCTCTTTAAAGCCAGGTTAGAGTCCTGTACGCACTTACTTGGAAGTAAGTCTAACCAAACTCAATTTTACTTATTTCTGAATAGAAATGTATAGGATTAGACTGGAAATAGGGTCTCTTTGGACCCTTGCTTTATTACAAAATTAATATACTACCAAAGGTTTTCAGGAGTTTCATTCCCTTATATAAAAAGTTGAATTTTCCTATCTCTTAAATCATATTTTATTCCTGGGAGAAGCTGCACAGTTTCCTGTCATTATACGGGGGAAAATGTTCCTGAGTGCCCTAAGCTATGGGATGAAAAACAGTTTCATTGTTCAGGAATCAGAAAATCAAGATCGGCACTTCACTGTGGTGAGGAAGACTATCAGCAAGTGACCTGTGGGTGCTTCCTCAGCCTGCTGTTCCGGGGTTAACTGTTTCTCCCCAGTTTCTGTTTCTTTTGTTTACTGATGATGCACACCTCCAAGATCCTTGTTCTCCCTTGTTTTTGTCCTTTATCTTCAAACTGGCCTTAGACTGGGCAACATTTCAAACAGAGGAGTGTCCTTTGACAAATTCTCCAAATAGTAAGGCGATGCTCACCCTACAGATCATTCACATTTTGAAGTTCCCATAACATTCTTTTCTCTTTTATAAAAATGGGAAGCATGACATTCTAAGAACCAGCAAGGCTATTCTCTCTCCCTCCAGCAACGGTTCCCCATTTTTTTGTGAATATTTTTTTCTCCTCTTTCAGTCTTTGGAAGCTGTGGGTTTCCGTTCTCCAGTGCAAGGATGCAAAACTCAAAGTGAGTCTAGATGACTTTGAACACCACTGACAGTGTTCTCTTGCTTGGCTCCCATCACAGTTTTTACAGTAAGTAGAGCAACAATAAGGAATCTGTAGCCCTCCAGATGGCAATGTACACCTGGTCCATCCCTCCCACTCCATTGGCAAGGCTGGGAGTGACTGGTGTGAATTTAAGTCCAAGAGCATCTAGAGCAGTGGTTCTCAACCTGTGGGTCCCCAGATGTTTGTGGACTTCAGCTCCCAGAAGTCCCAGCCACTATGGTCAATGCTCAGGGCTTCTGGAAGCTGAAGTCCAAAAACATCTGGGGACCCACAGGTCAAGAACCACTGACCTAGAGAGTCACAGGCAGATATAAAGAACACTTGCAATTTTTTTAAAATCCCGAACAAGAGACATCCCATTGAGAAAATGCCCAGGGGCCACAATGTTTTTTGCATGTGAGATTTTCTTTGAGAAAAATTCATTTGGGCAACACCTCCATGTTTTTTGCACAGAAAACTATACTTTCCACCAAAAAAAAAGTTTTCTGTACAAAAAAAAACAACTTTTTTTCTGCACACAAACTTCATTTTTCTCATTTCTGCTGAGAAGCCAGATACACTGGAATATGGTTTGTGCCTGCCCAAATGTTATCTCATTCCTTTCCACCAGCTTGTAGAAGAGGAAGAGGAAGCACTGCTGACTGGTGGCCTCCATGTTGGTAGTTTGGTGGATCTACCATGGGTTTTAGTCTGAGATTTCAAAGAGCTATCCAAAACACTCAGTATTCTGAGGATTATATTAGTGGTCACATCTCTTTCCTTCTTTGTTCCAAGATAAATACAGGAGATCAGTATGGATCAATATGGCCAGGTAGGCAATTTTAACCTTCCCCCCATGACTCCAATTGTTGGCCTAAATCCAACTGCTAATCTCAACTAGAATATGAATCAGTGGAAACTTGGAAACCCAACACTTATGTAAATTCCACAAATTCAGTGAGTCATATTTACTTGAGAGCAGCAACTGGTTCTTCTTTTTGGAATAAGAAAGAAGATGTAGCTGCTAGCTAGCTTTGTCTTTAAAATAATTTGCATGTCGGGTCTCAGACTGGTATCTTCCTGTGTCTCTAAATATATATGTAAATTTAAAGCTTGATTTGTGTAAACTTCCCCCTCCTTTGAGAAGGATGACCTGTGTGATCATGCAGCTGTATTGCACATGATGTAGTATATTTGGTGAAAACAAGATGTGCCTACCATTTTCCAGAGTTTCAAGAAGTGACTTTGATGGACTATAATTCTGAGAATGGCAGATTGAAAGATTTTTGAACTTGCAGTCTAACGACAGAATCCCATTGCTATTCCTGAATATCATAGACTAATTGAATTAATTGGATTTACCATTGCATTGATCTACCATTGATTCAATGAGTCATTGATTCTGGCCAAAGAGAATAAATTTTCTAAGTTCTGCTCATTCCTCCATGACTCAAGAACTGCCAAAAGAAATGGCCTTATACAAAGTCAGGATGGCTTGTCCATTTAACCCACCTGCGGATTAGGAAAGTTACTTTTTGGATTACAGTTGCCAGGATCCCCTAGTCAACATGACCACTTGCAAAGTGATTGTAGGAGATGCAGTCCAAAAAAGTAACATTTCCAAGCAATGATCAGTACTCTGTAATCAGAGGCTCTTCAGCTCTTGGAGTTTCTTTGCACATTCATTACTGGATCCTTTTTTAAACAGGGGATGACAGAGACTCCACACAAAGGATGTAGTGTACCTCTGAGCTCTGGGAAACCTGAACTAGAACCATATTAAGTGCAACTGTATCTGTATTTGTATCTTCCATGGATCCATTCCACTTGCATTCAATATTTTATTTAACAAAACATGCTAATTCAGTTGTGCATAACTTGTTGTAACTTTGCTCAAAGCAAAACAGTTTGAGCCATTGCCATGCCCTAAAAGACCAGCCACACATACAGCTTACAAATGCCATGAATATTTCATGCAAATATGTTGAATAATGGATATGTTAAAATTGCAATTTGTACGTGGGCATTCTGCGGATAGAATACAGCAGAACTCACAGGATGAATTATTCACAAAGGGCCAAATAATTTGCTCCGCTTTCAGTTCTAAATTCTTGCTATATGAAGTGGGAACAGAGAGTCTGGCATGCAAGAAACAACAACCCCCAAACTCTGGGAATCTCAGCTTTCAGAACAATAGATGGCTTTAAAAATAATAACTTTGTTTATAATTTTGGGCATAACATATTCTGAGCCCCACTGTTGGTTCCAAGGTAGCAGAATACAATATTCACTGATGACTTCCTCACTATCATTAACTTACTATGAGACTTTATGATCAATTTTGTTTTGCATTTTGCAGGAGGAATTGGAAAAATTCGCTACACAACTCTGCCTGTAACACATCTGTCCTTATCTAAACAAACACCTTCCAGCATTTCAGATGAAAACTGGGACATGTGTGAGTAAACAACATCAGAGTGTGGTCACAAAGGACAGTTATTAACAAGGAAGAACCCACAAACTAGGAGAAGCTAAAGTAGTTTGCTTTTGCCTGAGCCTATTGGGAAGGACAAGATTCCACCCCCTCCCCCCCCGAGTTAATTGAGTATAAACTACTTGCAACTCAGTTTAGAGCAAAGTAAGTTGAGGACAAAAAGGAAAGCAAGGGGAGGAGGAGAGAGAAAGTGGTACATTTTAAAAGCAGGGGGAAAAGTGGAACAATAGAGAATTAAACAAGACTGTCCTTGCCAAACTGGGAAGGTAGAACAGCTAGTAGTTTATCTATTTACCAACAAATGAGAAAGAAGGTTGAAAGTTTTTCTACAAAAATAAAAAGTAATTGAATAATTTTTCAGATGAAACTGGCTAGGTGGTGGCTAACCCTTTCACTGATACATAGATTTGGGATATACAGTTGAAGTCTCTCTTTGGCCTTTTCAACACGGGGTTTTTGAAACTGCGCAGTCCGTCCTCCAAGGAGGAGGTCTGCACTTCGGACCAGACTGGGTCGGACCTATTTAAGGTAGATCTGCACCTCAGTCCAGTCTGGAACGACCCCAAGTGGTCCTCCAGCATGCTTTTGAAAGACCTGATTTTTCCAGTCTTTCATAAGCATGCAGCACGCCACTGCGAGCCTGCTCCCTTATGCAGATTCGCAGGCTCGCAACAATGCCAGCCTGTGATCTGCCCAGGGGCGTGCTTTAGGCTGGCAAGCTTCAGCGGTTGGTCAAGACCCTCGACCAACCGGAACCCGCCATTTGGGATGCCAGAGCAGTGCGTATTGACGAGCACGCACTGCTCCGGAGCGCTGTGGACTGGACCGGGGAGCCGAAAGGTCCAATGAGTAGCGGCACGGGGCAATTCCCTCGCCCGGTGTGGAAAAGGCCTTTGATTCCATTTAGCAGTTTGCTGAATTCAAGTTGCCATGAGCTGTTGTGTTCCTGGAGATATCTTTCATATATACAGTGCACCCTCTTCTGGTGTGACCTCCTCCCCACACAGGAATGTGAGGTCACATGAAACATCTCTCCTATTACAGTTAACTCTCCACATTCGCTAGGGTTACGGGCACAGGACCCCTGTGAAAGTGGATAAACCATGAAAAACTCTAGGCCCTCCCAAACCATTTTTAACACACACACACAAAAATATGATCACCTTATTCAACCCATCAGGGATTCCTTTGAGGCATCAGGGTTCCTTCACAAGGCAGAAGTGGGTGGCTGGTGGGGCTTACTGCCACCTCCACTGCTGCCCCACACCATTTTTAAGAGGGACTTGCACTCCTCATTCTCAGTTTCTCAGTCTCACAAGGCTTGCAGTCCCTATTAAAAATGGCGTAGCAAAGCAGCAGAGGTGACAGCAAATAATCTGTGAATAATCAAATCCGCAAAAGTGAAACCCGCAAATGTGGAAGGCTGACTGTATAGTCAATGCATGCAGGGGCATGCAGGTTGTATTCATTGATTACAATGGGATACGGCACTTGTGGTTTTTCTTTTCCTGGAATGGAACCCTCACATATATGGAGGGCACACTGTAATCAAAAAGGATCTCTAGGACTATCATTGAATTGTTCCCCGGGGAAAATTTTCATGCGTGAAGATAGCTGCCTGTTGGGATTGAATCCCAAAAGTCAGGATGGGCAACTGTGGCCCTCCAGATGTTTTTGGACTGAAGTTCCCATAATCTTTCATCATTGGCTATACTGCTTAGGAGTGATGAGAGCTATAGAACAAAAATATCTGGAAGGCCACACCTGAGGGCTAGAGATTTGAATGTGTGGAGGCTATTTTAGTACCTCAGCCACCTGTTCCTAATATTGCAGCCTAATTGGCTGTTGAGATTATTTTGCAAGGCCTATGGGAAATCAAGATAGCAACTGCATCAATATTTCAGCTGAAGTGGCAATGGATTTAGATCCCTACATTTCTATGGTCTGTATGCTTCATGGAAGCTCATCTGTCTGATGGACTTGTGCTCCCTTGAGCCATTTTCAGTCTCAGGGAGCTGGTGGGAATATGGGAGTCTAGAATGCCTTCTTTCTTCTTATCTTTCTGGTAACATATGAAAACTTTTTATATGGACAGTGCTTTTAATATCTTTAATAATAAGTGCTTTTAATAATGTGCTGAACTCTATTTTAACTTCTTTCCTTTCTAATGGATATGTTTTAAATGTTTTTCATTCTATAGTTTAATTGCATTTTATTGACAACTAGCATATATATGTGGCATTGTCTGGGATTTTATTTTCTCATAGGTAATACTTGCTAGAAAGATTTGAAATCCTGTGTCTCTAATTCCCCAAACTGTCTTGTCCATCACCTTTAACTTTTCCCCATATTCCCCAATCAAATCTGCATTCAGAGTTATTAATAACATACAGAGATTGGGTTCCTGAGGAATACACTGCCCTCCCCCTTGCTGCTAGGCTTCATCTCATAGCAACTGGCCAGGCCCAAGAGCTCTCTGGTTGAAAATTCTAAAGGCCTCTCCCTAAAACTGCAAACCTCAGGATTCCACAGAATCTTTGCAGGCAGCCAATCATATGAGGTCTTCCTCTCATACAGCCTCATACTGACCTCATATGAGGTCAGGTCTTCGCCTGACATAGACAAACTCACAAACATTGACTTTTATATATTAGATGTTGTGCAGGTTTTCCCTATATGTGGTTTTATCTGAGGGGAAGGCAGGAAAGAAGGAGTAGGAAGATGAGGAGGAGTATGGCTGTGTTAGTTTAGTTGGAGTGATGAAAATGTTATGGTCTCAACCAATAATTATAAACCATTATGTTACAGTACATACAAACATCTAAATAGTATAATCTTCTTTCTATTATGCTACTAAAACCACAGTATTAACCTTGAAAATGTTTGAGCAGCTGAGCTACCATACCCTCCAGCATTTCACAGGTGAAAACCAGGACATGTGTGGCCAAGCAACAGCAGAGTGTGGTGAAGGTGGCAAAATGAGGAAGAACACACAAGCTAGGAGAGTCTGCAGCAGTTTTATTTTGCCTGAGCTTACCGGGAAGAGCTAGGTTATTCCCATTCCTTTCCTCTCCTCTCCCTCTGCTGAGTTTTAGGCCATTTCCACACAAGGGGGCTCTTGTGAGTTGTCCCATCGCAGTCCCAGCAGGGGAGAAAGCACAACAGGAATGCTCCCCTCTGGGTAGGTCTGCCGCCCTGCGGAAGGGAACACGATGGCCCTGTCTCTTCCTTCTGCAGTGCAGCCAAACATTTCCCAGGCTGCGCTGGGGAAGGAAGCATCGCCATCACGCTTCCTGGCCTTCCACAGGACAGGTAGGTACAAGAGCACTGCGTGATCACGAGCGCTAAACAAATCACAACAGCTGACTGCTGCCATCCTGTCCCCATTGGGGACGGCCCTGTTTTGCAGAAATGGCAATAGAGTGTAAACTAGTTTTGGACTTTGAACTCTGTTTTCAGCAACTGAAGTGAGCTGAGGACAAAGGGGGGGTGTGGGAGGAGGAAAAAGAATGCGGGACATTTTAAAAGCAACAGAAAAAGTAAGACAACAGAAGTTTAATTGGCACTATCCCTGCCAAATCAGGACACTTGGAGGATATAAGCTACAGCTGATAGCAGTGATACATTTAAGTCTTTTACTCCAAGTCTCCAGTCAAATCTCAAGTCTTTACCTTCAAGTCTCAAGTCCTTGAAGATAAGTCTGGGAGCCAACCTTATTCCCCAACCTATATTCCAGAATTTCTGTACAGAGTCAAATAAAGTCAGTTTTAGCAATTTAAGCAATGTTGGCCCTCCACATTTGCAATTTTGCCATCTGCAGCTTCGGAATAGGATCGTTGTTACTTCCCATCTCTGAAGCTGGAGGATTTTTCAGAAGTGGGGAATAGGATCCTTCTTACTCCCCATTACTGAAACTTCAAAAGCCTTAGAAGGAAGGATCCTGCTTCTCTAATATGCAGCAGGAATAGTCTGCTGAGCAGACCTCAAGCCCACTGCCTAACCCGTTTGCTGTTCCCCTCTGAGAAATGGGCTTGAGACAGATTGTCATGTGACCAATAGGCAAAAAAGATGGAAGCATTGTTCAAAGTCGTAAGGTTTCTGGATGAATATGTTATGTTACTGAACTAAGGGCAGCAAGTCAGTCACTAAAAATATACAAGTTTCAAGTTGAGTCGACTCAGCGCACCATTTATTGCTGAGTCAAGTCCAAATCGAGTCACTGAAGCAACTTAAGTCCGACTTGAGTCCGAGTAAGTTGACTCGAGCCTACATAACTGGCTGATAGAATGCTGCTACCTTTTTATTAATCAATTATTCATTGCCCTCCAGTTAAAAAGCAAAGTTCTTTTCAGCACTTTAAAGCAGGCATCTAATCCAGCCAATAATGATTAATGGATCAATCATCTCCTTTAAAATCTATCCATATCCTAGAATCTATCCACATCCAAACGGGAAACCTTCTACACATACAGAATCAGGCTTCATACTGAGAACATGATGTGTTAGCAGTGCTATATGCCTTCTTGGAAATTCCAGAGATGTAAAAATGCCCTTCTCTGAAAGGCACATGACTTGAGCTCAAAACGATATTCCCTAAGGTCGGCCTGCCTGCACAAGTTGTGACTCTACTTGTGTCAGTTAAATGCTGGTCAGTACTCTCTCTGTGTGTGTAATCCAGCAGGCAAGCAAAAACAGGAAGCTGACTGGGTCTCTGGAGAGGCTGCATGCGTGATTGAGTTTGCTGTCTTTGATCACAAGTTTTGGAGGCCTGTTCAAAGTTCCTTTATTTGAAAGACAAACTTGTAGATACAAACAGGAATGAGCATGGTTCAGCAACATATCCAACTCCACAGCTACCTTTGCCATCATGGCAATAGGCCATAATGGCTGGAAAATTGTGGGAGTTGCAATCCAAAAAAGTAACTTTTCCAAGCTCTGGACTCCAGCTGCAGCCGATGCAGTTCACAGCAACTGCCTCTCACTCTTGTAGACACTGTGGATATAAATCTTTGTTTATATTGTCGCATATATAAGATGAAAATGTAATAATTTCAGAAGCTTTCTTTGCAATGGACCAGATTACAAGACAAGTATATTTTTTGAAGGATGATTTTGCAAAAGGTTTCTGCATAAAAAGAAGAAGAAGAAGAAGCAGCAACAGCAACAGCAGCAGCTTTGGGGGTTTTTTGCACAAAAGATGTTTTTACACAGAAACAGTTTACATTGCACAAAATCCATTGTTATCTGCATACAAAAACCAGGTGCTTTGTGCATAGTTTTGCAATCAATCAATCAATCAATCAATCAATCAATAATTTTTTAAAAAATCCGAAACTACAATACATCTGATGGCAATTGACCATTTTCTCTACAGAATTTTTCAATGCGTTTGCTAGTATTTTTTTTTTAAAACATCCCTAGCACACACACAGTTATTCAGGGATAAGAACATGTGGTCACAGAAGACCTACAATTATTTAATGCATCAAAGCCCTATACAAGCATTATCATTGGTCTGATCACTTGTCACAACAATCACCTCCAGCAATTGTCTCCTTTCTGACAACATTGCAGACAGGCATAAAACCTTTGTGGATGTCAAGAGTGAGCCATAGGCAACTGTCAGAGGGGAGTCATGAATTGCATGAGGGTGTGCAAGCGAAGACTACACCAACACCAAGAAATCAGTGTTCCAACCTAAACAAGCAGCACGTGATAGACCTTTCTGTTTAGAAGTCCCCAGCAGCTAGCCAGGAAACTGAGACCATTCCAGATCCTAAGAATCTTTCAGGCTAGCTCTGGCTTGGGTCCATGCTCTCTGAAAGACCATATATCCCCCATGAGCCCACCCAAGTTTAAAGTTCGTTGGAGGAGGGCTTTTTCTCAGTCCTACCATCTTCACAAGAATGTTGGGAAGAGAGCCCTCCTGGTGACTGCTCCCAGGACATGGAGTTCTCTTTCTGGGAGACCAGGTTGGCCTCTTTCTTGCTGTCCTTCTACCAGCAATGAAGACTCAAGTCAATTGACTCAGACTCAAGTCGGACTTAAATTGCTTCAGTGACTCGACTCGGACTTGACTTGGCAATAAATAATGCACTGACTTGTATATTTTTAGTGACTGACTTGCTGCCCTTAGTTCAGTAACATAACATATTCATCCAGAAACCTTACAACTTTGAACAACACTTCCATCTCTTTTTGCTTACTGGTCACATGACAATCTGTCTCAAGCCCAAAGTGTGGGCACATTTCTCACAGGGGAACAGCGAACAGGTTAGGCAACGGGCTTGAAGCAGAGTTGAGGTCTGCTCAGCAGCCTGCCTTGCTGCATATCAGAGGAACCTTTTCCTAAGAGCAGAAGATAAGACTCACCCCAGAATGCAGGGGACATTTGTCTAAGGGGAACAGCAAATGTGTTAGTTAACAGGCTTGAGGAGGAAGCTTCAGTAATGGAGAGTAAGAAGGATCCTATTCCCCACTTCTGAAAAATCCTCCAGCACCAGAAATGGGGAATAAGAAGGATTCTATTTATATTATGTCCATTGGCACAAAAACCTCCAGCTTTGGGAAAGGAGAGTAAGATAGCTCTTATGCCTTACTTCTGAAGTTGCAGACAGCAAAATTGCAAATGTGAAGGGCTGACTCTACTTCAGTTGTTAAAACTGACTTTATTTGACTCTGTCCAGAAATTCTGGAATATAAAGTTGACTCCCAGACTGAAGATTTGACTTGAGATTTGATTTGAAAGTATCTCCAAGGACTTGAGACTTGAAGGTAGAGACCTGACTTGAGACTTGGAATAGAAGACTTAAATACAGTAGAGTCGCGGTTATCCGACCTAAATGGGCACGCGGATGGTCGGATAACCAAAATGATGGATGATCCAGACGCACATGGTGGCTGCCATTTTGGGGGCATGTGGGGGGCGAGTCGGGGAGGGCCTGGGGGTGTGTCGGGGTGTGTCTGGGGGCGCAAAAATGCCTACAGCCACGCCCCCAGGCAGCCGCGACGTCAGTTAATCCGGAGGGCTGGATAACTGCAAGTCGGATAACCGGGACTCTACTGTACGTCACTACCTTCTACCAGGAAGTGAAGACTTTTTTAAAAAAAAATTAAGAAGCACTTGGTGACTGGCTATGTGAAAATATCTTTAATGGGATACGTATGGGGCATTGTTTTTTAATTGTTCCTATCATGTTTTTAAATGATTTTGTATTGTTTCAAAGTATTTGTTTTAATATGATATCTTAATTTTAACAAAACTTTTATACTAATAATTTTTAATTCATGTACCTTCTTTTAACTTCTGCATGAGTTGCCTTGGATCCCGTCCAGGAGAAAGGCAGGGTACTAAATAAATAAGAGGTTCCCAACTGCAGTTCTGGTAGCAGGCCCCATGGGGCAGCTACACAGAAAGCCAAACATTCCTAGTTTTTGCCTTTGGTGGCGTATCTGCAGGAATCCCTTATGGTGTTATTACCTTATAAGAAATGAAAATGTAGTCTTATTTCTTCAGGCTCCAATAGAAATCACCCCTAGATATGCCTGTTTTGGTTTAGACTGTGAGTGTAAAATGATGGGAATTTCCTCTGTTCCCAGCTAGTTCATATATTTCTTCTGATATGTTTCAGGCAGCCATTCTATACACCAAAACACACCCTTACCATCAAAACAAAACAAAAACTTTGTTTCAGTTTGTAACAGAACTTTTTAACAGAACTTTGCATCTAGAGTCAGTCAATTTATACAGCGAATCTGAGGTGCAGTCATAAAATTTTCTGCTGTACGGTAAGTAACA
Source organism: Iguana delicatissima (assembly GCA_948472985.1). Classification (NCBI taxonomy): domain Eukaryota; kingdom Metazoa; phylum Chordata; class Lepidosauria; order Squamata; family Iguanidae; genus Iguana; species Iguana delicatissima. The sequence goes on along the minus strand of CAOKZL010001717.1, from coordinate 263,683 downwards.
AATTAGGTGGAATTCATTTATGTAATAAGGGCATGTAAGTTAATAGAGCTACATGAAAGACCAATTTCAACACATTTTTTTCCAGGAGTTCCAGTGCCTTCATAAATAAATTATACAGAAAGAAAATTGAAAAGAGAGCCATTGCCTTAGTATTCTTTGCCAAGGGAGAAGGAAATTTGTGACTTAGCAACTAAGATCCACTATAAAAGGAATACTGGGTTATTACTTTATATTCCACATACAAGTTTATTGCCTGGATCCGTAATGGGACTTGTCATCATGCTTAACTTTTTCTTTCCAAAAGAGGAATATGAACTGTGATGACATATTGAGCCCACATTCTTTTCTTTTGATAGATTGAGGCTGGAATCCTGCACAAACATATGCGGGAGCAGAAGGACCATTAGAAACAACAGCACTTACTTCCAAGTAAACAAGCACAGGAAAACTTGTGCAATTAAAAGAGAGTACATAAACAAGTAGGGAACTGTGTTTTGTGTTTGAGCAGCCTCCATTATATTGCAAGAGAACAAAGCTGCAGCAAGGGAAATATGTCTGTGTCCAATCCATTTCTGGGCAATAATTGTTATTATTTAAGATGACTTTTTATGACGCTGCCTTACACCAGGTCTCGAAGTTGCAATAAGCACCCAAAAGTTACTAGGCCACAAACATTTTTTACTAGGCTGGCTGATCACACATATATCTAGGTAAGCCCCTTGTGGCACAGTGATGGATTAAAGTGCATCATCTCCATTGGTTTCACAAACTAGAGCTTTACATAGGGGAGTCTGCAGAGCAGACTCGCTACAGTACATCTCTTAGAAAGTGCTGCACCAGTCAAGAAAGAAGCAGCAATTGTGGAGAAAAGCTTTCTTTTGTATCATTTCCAGTAAACAAGGCTCAAAGTGTTTGTTAATCAGTTGCTGGGGAAGGGAGGGAGAGGCACAGTATCTAAATTCACAGAGAAGAGACACTCCAGCTGGACCTTGACTCATAACCCATTCAGACTTTCAAACTGTCTACGACTGAGTAATTTAGTTCTGCCCTTCCCAGCAATTCTTCTATTTTCAAGACATTATCAGAAAGGAAGATTCAATTAGTCCTTACCTTTCCCGGTCCTACATTTTCAATTCTGGGGGGCAAATACAGTGGCAGCCAGAAGGTAACCAGATACCAGGCACCAGCACTGGAGAACTGCAGAAGCTGCCGTTTTAAACTACAACTCCTAGAATCCCCCACCAGCACTACTGCCTGGGGATTCTGGGAGTTATTATCCAAAAAAGTAACTTCTCCAAGCTCTGGAGGCATCTGGCAGGGCATGCAAAAAATGCCAACATGTTCCCCATTGGGACTGGCACTAGTTTCTGTGCTTTATCACTAAAAAGGAAGACAAATATTTGCACTAGGCTAAGCAATAGTTTGCTAAAATTACTGTATTCAGAATTATTCAAGGCTTTCAGCATCCAGTTAGGTAATTCTGCAGCAGCTGACATCTCCTCTCTCCCCAAACGTCCTTGGAATCTTGCTCCAACATAGAGATGCTATGTTGGTAAGGAAGGAATTGTAGGAAAGAAGTCTTTGGGAAATGTGCATCTTCCAGCCCGTCTGTTTTCAGCCCACAAAGATCTAGAGGAAGTCATTTCAGCTCACACATATATTACAGTCCACTCTCCACATTTGCTAGGGTTAGGGGTACAAAATCCCCACAAAAGTGGGAAAAACACAAATATCAAAATGTGTATGTATGTCTGTGGGAAGAGGGTGGAGGCATGATGTGGAGAGCAGGCACTCAGGGTCCAAACCAGGTGAGGGAAAGGGGGAAGTCAGCATGATGGCCTGATACTTCCTGTCTTCCTTTTCTTTCCATCTCCTTACTTGGATGTTGAAAGGGCATATTGAGAAACTGGGCTGTGATCCATCCTTAGCTAGCTGGCCAGGCAACAGCTAGTAGAGGAGAAGGAGAATCGGGGATGGAGGTTTAAAGGGCCATGCAGCCTGATTGGAGCCTCCAAGAGGGAAGGTTCCCCTGGAAAAGAAGCGCTTGAGATGGAGTGGGGGGCAGGCAGGGATTGGACAAATGTGCAAATAATCAAATCCATGAGAGTTAAACCCACAAATGTGGAGGGCTGACTGTATGTGTAGAAGGTCAAAGGTTCAGTCCTTGAGATTATCAGGTGGAACTAGGAAATAATTCTACCTAAAACCCTGGAGCGATGGCCATCCTGGGCTAGATGAACCAATGGTCTGACTCAATATAAAGCTGGTTCATGCATTTGTGTCTTCCCTTGGCCAGCAAATGTGGTTCTTGAGAATGTTACTTTTTTGGACCACAAGTCCAATCATCTTTTGTTTATTCCTGCTTGCTGTTATTTGCCCTGCTATCTGGGAAGGTTGTTGAGCAGGGAGCCAGGCTGCCAAAGTTTGAGGCTCAGAAAGAGGATTAGATCATTCAGTGCTTGGATGAGAATGCCTGAGGACACAAAAGGGGCTGGATCACCCATATCAGAGGCACTGGTGGAAGCTGGGTTATCTGATATCAGATTGAAGAGTTACTCCAGAGAGCCTCCAGAGAGCACTGACTAGGGCCCTCACAAACTGGGCACCACACTTTTAACACAGTTCTCATCCACTTTCTACCTATTACACCAATCAGCCTGATTATTCTGAAGATGCCAATCTGAGAAACTGAGGAGGGCCAGGCCCGGTTAATACTTGAATGGGATTCTCCCTGTGAATACCATGTGCTGTAGGCTATATTCAGAGGAAGGCAATAGCAAACGTTCTCTGAACAAATCCTACCCAGAGTTTACTTGAAGGCATACCACAGCAAACAAACACCACCCAAATATATTGCTACCATGTATGCGTGCTTCAAATACATGTTGCAGCATGCACAGAGAAATCTGTCCTGATTCAATTGTAGATCAGCCGCAACCTGGTTAGCTGCAGCTTCCCATAGCAGGTATCAGGAACTATCTAAGTCCACTTTTGACACTGAATAAAACCTAATACAGACTTTAACACTTGCAAAAATATCCACAGTCTGGGAGAAACAGTCTGCTATTGCGAAATGCTTTTCTCTGTCTAATCTGAATGCAAATACATTAGCGGATATCACTACATCTGATTTCCCCAGACTGACAACCGCAACTGCACTGGTCACAGCTGGTGGTCTCCTGCAGTTTCCATGCCTGGTGATCTAGCCTTTGAATAAACTACAGTTTGTGCCTTTTTAAAAAAGAAATCAAAATCTCTCTCAAATTTGTTAAAAAAAAATTAGAACAGGAGTGGGCAACTTGATTGCTTGCCTTCTTTACTACTGTACTGTTTTAATCTAGATTTTCATCTATGTTTTCAAACTAAAGTTTGATATGGTTTTAATTCTATAGACAGTTTTATTTTAATCTTAATCTTTTGTATGCTTTTAGCCATATGTAATTTTACTTGGGTTCTTTTCATTGTGTAAGCTGCCCTGACTTCCACTTTTGGAGACAAAGTGAGATATTGATTGATTGACTACTAGGTCTAGGTAAAATGATCTATAACATGCTTCCCACTGCCCTGATCCGTCAGGGACAATCCTGATTAATGTTCTGTCATCCTGTTTTTTCAGCTGCTTTTAAAATGTTACAGTTTCTCTCTCTTCTCTTCCAACTTTCCTCCTTTGTCCTCAGCTTCAGTTGCTGCAAACTGAGTTCAGGGAAGAGATGACAGGAGGGGCAAAATCTTGCCTCTCCCAGCAGGCTCAGGTGAATGCAAACTGCTGCACCCCATACTTAACTCGTCTGTTCTTCCTCATTAATCTTGACCACACTTTGATGTTAGTTGGCTACACATGTCTATGTTCATTTGTCAAATGTTGGAGGGTATACTATGAGATTGCCAAACGGGGCCACAGGGACTGCCAGACATGCCAGAAGTCCAAAATATGGTTTTGTATAATGGGTCTCTTTTATTTCAAATAATGTGTGGGGTGAGGGCCTGCAACTTATGAGTTATCACACTTGGAGTCTCTTTTGACCAGAAGAAGGAAGACCAGGGGAGTCTGGAGGGGTCAAGGTCTGCAAAAACATTCTCAGGGACCACACACAGCCCCAGAGCCAAACTTTCTGAAACCATCCCCATTTCTGATGTAGACAATGAATTCAGTACTAAACTTCAGTGTCTGCCTGTTCTTTATGATAGATAATTGTGTACTGTTCTGCACTGATCCATAATTTTTCTGTCACATTGCTATTCCTTCTGGAAGGAAGGAAGAAAGACCACTCTAAAACCTCAAAACATAATGCATACAAACTGAATACTTTTGTGCAAAAGAAACACATTTGAATGTTATTGATTTGGATGAATATAGAACTATAGATAGGGCTAGAAGAATCAACCGTTCAAGAATCAGCCAGTTGGAGCACAGTGAAAGATGAGAGCATGGAACAGTGAGTTTTCTGACTACAACTCAAAACTGGTCATGCTGTGCTGGGGATTCCAGGAACAGTAATCAAAAAAGTTACTTTTTGAAACTCTGTGGAAGAATACATGCTTTGTCTGCAGAAAGTCTGAGGTTCAGCTTTAATGCCTTTTATCAGAGAGTATGCATTGTGGAGATGCTGTACCAGAGGAAACCCAAAAACCAATTAAACCCAATACAATCCATCCCATGGGCCACTTGGTGGTTCTGGCATGATCAAGATGCATCAGGTCGATTTTGACTTATGGTGATCCTACGAATGAGAGACTCCAAGAGGCCTGGTCGTCAACAGCCCTGCTCAGGTCCTGCATACTTCGGCTCATAACTTCCTTTATTGAATCAATTCACCTAAAGTGTGATCCCTCCATTTTCCTAGGGCCTTCCACTTTACCATGTACTAACACCATTCCAATGAATCACCTCTCATGATATGGCCAAAGTACAACAGCCTCAGTTGAATCATCTGTTCTTCTAGTGAAAGTTCAGGCTTGCTTGGCTCTCAGATCCATTCATTTGTCTTTTTAGCAGTCTGCACTGTAGATTAAAATGCACTAAAACACATAAAATCATTTAAAATACATCAGTTTAAAATTCAGAATTAAAAATTTACTGTGTAGGCCTGCTGTAAGAGGTAGATCCTTAGAACTTTTAAAAATCCGGACAGCATATTTTGCTGTCTAATCTCTTCCAGCAGGTCATTCCATAGTCTAGGGGTGGCCAATGAGCAGATCCTTTGGGTGACAGTTGCCAGTCTAGTCCTGGCTGTTATAAGTAAACAGCCCCCTGAGGACCTGAGTTGAAGGGCAGATTGTATGGGAGATGGTGAGCCTGCAGGTAACTTGGATATAGGGCTTTAAAGGTAACAACCAACATTTTCCATAAAACTCTTCCCATTTGTTTCTGGATTAGTCTTCTTAGTCTGTGGGTGTCTGTATTGTTTCAGGTGTGAAAGCACCTGTGTTTGAATCCAGAGAAAATCCACAGAAATGAAAAGAACTGTGCCTTTCAGGGAGGGACAATCCCATGTTGGTGAAGCAGATGAAGATCTTCTCCAGTATCATCCCTACCATTTTGAAGAAAGGCTGGAAAAACTGTATGTCTAACAGCCCAGAAAGCCACAGCCAGTTATTATAAAAATTACTTAGCATCCAGGTTTGAAAAAGTTCCTTTTCTGCATTATAGGTCCCAGAATCTTTCAGGCAGCGTAGTCACTGATTCAGTATGAGCCTGACTCAGTAGAAATCACATCATGCATTCTAGTGCCTACAGAATACAACATCAGATTATTCAAGTGAGACTGGCTATCTACTGAAAAAGGAGGGGAAAACCCCTCCAGCACACAAGCACATCTGGTCTAGTACAAGCCCTATTGGATGGACTGTATACCACATCCTCCAACTATCTCAGTTTGGCAGGGACAGCCCCAATTAATCAGTGATATAGACTTGAGTCAACTGACTTGGACTCAAGTCGGACTCAAGTCACTTCACTGACTCAACTTGGACTTGACTTGGCAATAAATTGACTCAACTCATGACTTGTATATCTTTAGTAACTGACTTGGTTCAATAACATAACACATTCATCCAGAAACCTTACTACTTTGAACAATGCTTCCATCTCTTTTTTGCCTTCTGGTCATGTGATGATCTGTCTCAAGCCCAAAGCTTGGGCCATTTCTCATAGGGGAATAGTAAACATGTTAGGCAACAGGCTTGAGGCAGAGTTGCCTGTTCCCGCTGCATATCAGAGGAGCTTTCTGAAACTTTTCCTAACAACAGAACAGCAGAACAACAGAACAGCAAAACAGCAAACTTTACCCCAGAGCACAAGGAAAGATTCTTCCTTATAAAGCTTTTGAAACTTCAGTAATGGGAAGTAAGAAGGATCCTATTCTCCATGTCAGAAACTGGCTCCCAGACTTGAGACTGGAGTAAAAGAAAGAGTTGGAGTAAAAGACTTAAATGCATCACTGCAATTAATCCTCTGTCATACCACTTTTGCATCAGCTTTTAAAACGTCCCAGTTTCTATCTCTTCCTCACACATTCACTCTTTGTCTTCAGCTTACTTGCTGCAAACTGAGTTCAAAATGAAAATGTAGTTTACACTCAGTTCACTCAGCAGACCAGAGAGGAGAAGATATATGGAATCTTGACTTCCCATTAGGCTCAGGCAAAAGTAAACTGCTGTAGCCTCTCCTGCTTGCACGGTCTTCCTTATTAGTAACTTTTGTCATCTTCATCACACTCTGACATTCCTTGATCCCACCTATCTGAACTTTCATTTCTAAACTGTTGGAGATTATGGTGTACCACAGCACTGAGCTACATGCAGGTTCGGCACCTCACAGTAAAAAGAGGGTACATTTCCAGGTGTTTTTTTCTCTGTAGGGTGGGGGGGATAAGAATATGGAGCCATTTTTACCTTCCAAAAGCCCTTGGTGGGCCACTCTCCAACCTTTCCACCAAATTTTAAAAATGACAGACAGTACACCTAAATGCCTCAAGAGATTGCCATTTAGATTTTATGTTGCACCCCTTGCACCTGCATTTCAGGCAAGAAAAAGACTGTATTTGAAAGAGGAAGTGGCCAAACAGTCATTTCCAATTTTCAGACAGGACTGTTTTGGTCTTGAAATGGGCCTGGGGATGGCCATCCTTTTAATGGGTAAACTGCACCCTTTGGAGGCTTCTGAGAACACTATTGGTCATTTTTTGGTGCAGTGGATCCCAGTAGGGTTGCTAGTTCAGGATCATCAAAGGCTCTCAAATTACCAGAATAAAACCTGAGACCTAAGGATAGCCCCTGGTGATGCCATTAAGTGTTAACAGTGGATCATCAGTATCCACTAGGGTTTGGTTCCTGGACCCTCCACAGATACTAAAGTTCATGGATGTCATGCTCTGCTTCCAGACCATGGACTCTGAATCAGAGTCTGAAGCAGAGGGCATGCCAGAGGCTGAAATAGAAGGCATGCAAGGGCCTGCTGAACAGAGAGAGGTTGCAGTGCTGGAAACAGAACAGAGAGTCCTGCCTTTTCAAATACAGAACAACACATGCCTAGACCCAGCTTCGCACAGCACAGGCAGCAAAGAGAGACCCAACGTCACTCTGTCAGAATTTATAACCAGCAACAATAGATCAAAGCACAGCTGTGCTAGGCTTTGGGTCTATTTAGCTGGAGTTCTTCCCCTCCAGGAGTTGTACCTTGCTGGATGCCTTGACAAATGCTTGGATTGACCCTGGACACTCCCTTGCCGTGAAACCCTGCTGAACTTTGTTTATGTTGGACTTTATTTATGCTTACTGCCTGGAAGTAAGTAACAAGCTGGGAGATATACAGTTTGTTTTGTTTCTTATCAGCTGTGCCAGGACTGAGATGGGACAATGGATGCTCAAGTCCCATTATGTACAATGGTGTAGTAAAATGGCATCCCTTATATAAAATGGCAAAATCAAAGATTGCTATTTGGAGTTTTTTATGTTCAAGCCACAGCTGGTTGAATCCACAAATATGGAAGGCTGACTGCATGCATTAAGTACCAAGCACAGTTGCTCATAGCTTGTCATTCAAATATGGGGCAGGGAAAGGGAGAGAGATTGTGTGTGTGTGTGTGTGTGTGTGTGTGTGTGTGTGAAAGAGAGAGAGAGGGAGAGAGTTTTTCTGTTTAGAAGTTCAGAAGGAAGTCTTAACTAAATGGACTGTTCACAGATCAAGATGTAATGAGGGACTTATTCCATCTCATCTACTACAGAAATATATTAGAGAACATGTAATTTAGCCTCGTTGCACATAGCAGAACAGAGAGTGAGCCCTGATAAAATTATTAGGAGAGAAGAAAAGCTAACTAACACATCGATCTCAAGACAGTCTTTGCAAGTTGCAGCAAGAAATCAATTAACCCTTGCAAATAGTGGCAAGTTGCCGCTTTACTAGCTGAGCTGAAGACTGGCACACAATCTTTGCCTCTTGCCTAGAGCAGAGCCCTCCAAAACTGGAGAATTTGTACCCTCATCTCCCCCACCGATGCTGTAGACTCAGGGCTAGGCCCGTAGATCTGACAATCCTCAGTCCCGGGGAGCATACTGGTAGGGCCTACAACTCATCAACTGTAGCCTCCCTTCCCTAAACTGTAGATCCTAAATCTTCTTAGTTCCACAACTCATGATGAGGGCAGGAAATAACTTTGAATTTTTTTATGAATGAAAAATATGTTTCTTAGATTTTGAGAAACATCAAGAAGACTTTTGGCCTAATGAGAATCTTCACAATACAGGACTTACTTGGTGCAAAATTCATACATGTTTATTTTTCCAGATAAAAAAAGCAAAAATTATTTCCTGTGCAGACAATGCTGTTTTCTATGCAGAAAATGCAACGTACCAGATGCAAATGTTGCACAAAAGAAGTCCCAAACTGTGAATTGTCTTTGAAAATTGCACATTCCCCCCCCCCAGTTTTCCCTATATCCCTACAATATTGTATTGGGTTTGGACTTTAAGCTACTGATTATTCATTGGTTGGCAGTGCTTGACTAAGAACCTTTCCATATGACAGTATACTATCATAACACTGTGTTTCCACTTTAACTGCCACGATTCCATCCCATGGAATCCTGAGATGTGCAGGGAGAATATTTAGAATTCTCACCCACACAACTCTAGCACCCCACCAAACTACAAACCCCAGGATTCCCTAAGATGCAGCCATGGGAGTTAAAGTGGAATCAAAATGCTATCATTGTGTAGTGTGTATGGGTACTAGACAGCAGCTTTAATTCTGATTCTGTTCAGACACAGTTTTTATCTTTGTGAAATTATCCATTCAGAACAGGAACCTGAAACTGCAATCCTCTTTTCTCCTTCACACGAAAAGAAAAATTAAAAACAAAACAAGGCTTGATCAGGGAGTGGCATGAGACAATCTGTAGTTAAGACAGATTTGCCAACAATTTCACACATGTCTTTCTGTTTGGTATACTATGCATCTTGGATTTCAATTAATTACTAAATTGTCTGAGTCAATACTGAATCTGTGCAGAATGGCAATGATAAACAGTCCTGACTCTTCAATACATCACAGCATATATAAATTATGGGTCAGTTCCAGATGTACAGCTTAAGTGTTCTTCCATATATTGCCAAGTTCTGTTATGTTACTGAACTGGGAGCCTATATTGCAAAAAGAGAGCAGAAGAAAGTGACTCTGTACAACGCCTAAGAAAGCAATTCTTTCTTTGTCAGTGGATGAGAAAATGTCACTACATTTGATGACTTGAGGAATATCACATGATGCACATTTTAACAGGCAAATCAAGAAGCTTCTGCACTCAACACAAATATCACTGATGCTCAGATATATGTGACAGTTTCAGGACCCTGCTGGACAGCCTCACTAAGACCATTTCCTCACTATACTGTTACAGTGCTATTATTCCACTTTCAACATCTTGTGGAATTCTGGCATTTGTAGTTTACTGAGGCCAAAGAACTATCTGGCTGAGAATTCTAAATTCCTCTCCCTAAACTGCAAACACCAGGATTCCATAGGATGTTGAAAGTGGAATAATAGCATTATTAACAGTATAGCAGAAATGGCCTTATAGAGTCAGAAGAGATCACAAAGGCCATCCAGTCCAACCCACTGCCATGCAGGAATACACAATGAAACCACTCCTGATACATAGCCATCCAGCCTATTTATATACATCCAAACAAGAAGAATCCATCACACTCCAGGGGAGCATATTCCACTGTCGAATTACTCTTCTCATCAAGAAGTTCTTCTTAATATTTAGGTGAAGCTTGCTCCATCCTCCACATGACACCTTTTCAAATATTTAAACTCTTAAACATACACAGCTCCCTAAGCCACTCCTCCTAGGGCATGATTGTAGAATTTTCCATTTACGACACAAAAACCAAATGCACAGGTATAGGATCGGGGATACCTGGCTAAGCAGTACTATATGAGAAAGAGACCTTGAGATGATTGTTGATCACAAGTTCAGAAGGTACAATTCTTCTTGCAAGGAGGAGAATACACTGCACCCACCTCTTATGTATATGTTAAAAGATGAGGTCGAAGAGTTGGAACCTTGATTCAGCACTAACATAGCTGAATACACAGAATTCAGTGGCTGGCATCTTGCTAATGATATGTGTGTGTGCAGGCACATATGTGTATATGCCTTCAAGTCACCTGTTGACTTACTGTGGCCCATGAACCTGATAGCATTTTCTTATGCACCAGGTCTGAGTCTGCTTAGCTTCCAAGATCAGAGGGGTTATGGTGCCTTTAAGGTGATCTGGTACCTTCAGGGTATTTATTCCTGCATAATCCCACCTTCCATTTGTGTATATTTTTCATTGTTGTGGAGGTTGATATTCCCTTTCTTCCTCTGCAATGACCAAAGTTCACCTGCCCCCCAAACTCATTGTGTTGCTGCAATACCACCTCTAACCTCCATTTCCTTGCTGGTGGAGAGCAGAAAAGATCAGCAGAGCATCTGGCTATGTTCCCATAACCAGACACAGATCAACGACATCATTTGCTCAGAACTTAGAATCATAGAATTATAGAGTTGGAAGAGACCACAGGAGCCCTCCAGTCCAACCCCTGCTATGCAGGAACACACATCAAAGCATTCCCAACAGGTGGTCATCCAGCCTCTGCTTAAAAACTTCCAAAGAAGGAGACTCTACCACACTCCCAGGCAGCATATTCCACTGCAGGACAGCTCTGACCATCAGGAAATTCTTCCTGAGGTTCAGGTGGAATCTCCTTTTCTTTAGCTTGAATCCATTGCTCCTTGTCCTAGTTTCTGGAGCAGTGGAAAACAAACCTGCTCCCTCCTCAACATGACATCCCTTCAAATATTTAAACATGGCTATCATGTCTCTTCTTAACTTTCTCTTCTGTAGACTAAACATACCCAGCTCCCTAAGCCGTTCTTCATAGGGCATGGCTTCCAGACCCTTCACCATTTTGGTCACCCTCCTCTGGACACACTCCAGCTTGTTGATATCCTTCTCGAATTGAGATGCCCAGAACTGGACACAGTATTCCAAATGAGGCCTAACCAATGCAGAATAGAGTGGCACCATTATCTCTCTCCATCTAGACACATGCTCCTATTGATGCAACCAAGAATCACGTTGGCTTTCTTGGCCGCCACATCACACTGCTGACTCATGTTCAGCTTGTGATCTACTAAGACTCCTAGATCCCTTTCACACGTACTGTTATCCAGCCACATGTCCCCCATCCAATATTGATGCATTCCATTTTTTCCTGCCTAAGTGCAGGACCTTACATTTCTCTCTGTTGAAATTCCTTTTGTTAGCTTTGGCCCAGCTCTTCAATCTGTCAAGGTCATTTTGAATTTTGATCCTGTCCTCTGGTGTATTAGCAACCCCATCCAATTTGGGGTCATCTGCAAATTTGATCAGCATGCCCTCTACTCCTTCATCCAAGTTATTCATGAAGATGTTGAATAGCACTGGGCCCAGGACTGAACCTTGTGGCATACCACTAGTCACTTCTCTCCAGGATAAAAAGCAGTGATTGGTGAGCACCCTTTGGTCAACCAGTTACAAATCCTTCAAAGGGCCTTGGTGGAGCTTGTTGAAAGATGTCCTCAGTCTACATCTGACTGTGGGTACATAGCCAGGTCCTTCTCCAATCTCTCCACTCGCCACCAGCAACAGGATACCTGTTGGAGGCAGCTACTGGAAGGAGATGAAGAGTCTTGGGGCTACAACAGGGAAGTCATAGCAGAGTTCTGTATGCATCAGAACTCTCAAACTATAGGATCACTACATACATAAACACATACATATTATAGGATCTCTACCAAAAGTTGTTAGTCACTCAAAGCTCTGCACCTGGATGGTGGAATTTTTATTTATTTATTTATTTATTTATTTTGCATTTCCTACATTTAATTTTTTTTTAAAAAAATCTGACTATGAAGAAATTTCTGAATTTGTAAAAAAAAAACTTCAAAAATCAACTAAAATTCAATTCTCAACAATTTCTGTCTGGGAGAGCCATAAATTCTCACTATCATTGTTGCTAGTGTTGCTGGCTCCCTAATGATTCATTCCAGTTTTACAGTGCTCCTTGCTGGGTCTAAAGTAGTGCAGGTGACAAAGTGGAATGTTTGGATGTGAGATGCCAAGATTCGATTTCCTGCTTGGCTAGGAAGCTCGCAGCGTAGCCTTGAGCGAGTCACTATTTTTCACTCTCGCCAACCTCATTGGATTTTTGTGAAGATTAAATGAAAGAAGACCTGAACATCACTTTGTACAGCATTGATTAATGATTGCACAAATGCTACCTTTAACTTCATCTCCAGGTTCTTTCCTTTTTTTCCCTTTCTTCTTTTTTTCCCCAGTACATGTCATAGAAAAGACAAGCTTCCCCATTCTCCATAAACTGTAAAATACATTTTGAGTCTATCAAACATTTCCCTAGGTCCGGGCTAGAATATATGCATGTTTCCTGACACCTGCTGTCTAGTAGCAAAGCGACAAGCAACACTGTGTGCGGGTTTTCTAGTCAATCCAGCCATACACAGGAGGATACCTGTGACTTTTTTATCTGCATGTCAAATAATAATCTGGTATGCGATGCTGGACGCATACCATGCCTAACTGGAACATATATCCTGAGACTTGCAGCTCATCCTCAGTTTTCATGTGAGGGTCATGATCACCTGCCAGCCCACCAAAACTGAAGATACACTGGCCATGTCCACACGAGACTGTTGTAGTGGTATGATTCCACTTTCAACGTCCTATGGAATCCTGGGGTTTGCAGTTTCGGGAGGGGCCGGCTGGCCCCTCCCAAAAATGCAAACCCCAGGATTCCATAGGACGTTGAAAGTGGAATCATACCACTATAACAGTCGCGTGCGGAAATGGCCTGTGTGACGATTCCTGCCGCCCCACCTGACTCGACTTGTGCACAGGCCTGCATGGCCAGGGAGATTTGTGAATCAAGCCAAGGCACATGCACACAGGCCTGCTTCTATCCTCCCACCACTGGGAATTGCAGCACCCGTTTAACTATTGTCCCCCTTTGGCCTCCTCCTACCAGACTGATCTCCCTCCTCTGCTTTCCTTAAACTCTGTCCCTTCTCAGCAATAAGAAAAAGCAGACCTTTAATCCTAAGAGAAAGTGGTACTCTTGGTAGTGCTGTTGTAATGGTGGCGTGTATCATCCCTTATGACACTCTGTGAGGCTGTTTTTATAAAACAGAAAGTTATATTTTATTGAAACATTGTTACTGTAACTTTTGTTAACTAAATTTTTATAATACAGCACACCCCTTCTCTCTCTCTCCACTATGCTCAGCTCATTTGCTGTCAAATGTTCACTGTATTTCTCAGCTCTCTAACACAGCTCTTTTCTTTGTCCCTCGCTGGACTCTCCTTCCCACTAACTTCCTCCTGCGTCAGTTAAATTTGTTTCTCCTCCCCACTTGGTTCGCCCCTCCCTTGAGCTCCCCAGGGTTCCATTTTACCGACCACTCATTTTAAACCATTCCTGGTCACGACGGAGGCTCGGTTATCATGCTCCTCCCTTCAGGTTTCGTGCCATGCTGGGATTCCCTCCAATAACTTTCCAAACACCAGAACAGGTGCTCATCCCCATCTCAGGTGCTCATTCTAAGGAACGATAGGGACACCGTGAAGGACAGAACAGCCCTAGACAGGCGTGGGCAAGTGCTGTGAGTCTGGAGGCCTTTTTTGTTTTTCCTCTGGGACATTCCATGGGCTACATGGGCTGCCAAGAAAACAATAACCTAAACAAGAAGTCGGAATTCTATATCTGGTTTTTTAAAATCAGTATCAGGGGAAACGGCAACCTGCTTAAAAAAATAAATTGCCTTTTCCAAAGGCTTCTAGGGGAGGAAATTTGCCCTTTAGGGGATCAGAAAATGGTCAGTTCAGGGAGTCTGAAGGAGTCAAGGGCCAGGAAAAGAGCCTTTGGAGGCCACATGTATTCACATTAGGGTTGCAAATTCACAATTGTCTCAGAGTGTCTCTGAGATTTCTAAGCCAAAACCTGAGATTTAAGAAGAATCCACAGCAATGTGATTATGCATTAGACACCAACCATCGCTGACCATTCAAACACACGCACAGAGAGAATATATTTTCCACTTTGAAAATTAAGTCAGAAGTCTTAACTAAAAGGACTGTTCTCAGGTAAATGTTGAAATGAGGGATTTAGTCTTTGTCACTTACTTAGGAGAGATGGGATAAGGAGCAGTTAATCTAGCCTACTTGCTTCTAGCCAGAAGCAGTAGCATAGGAACATGGGGGCAGGGGGACGATTCGCTCTGGATGGCAACGTTTCTGGAGCGTCTCAGCCCATAATCATGCCCCCCTGCACACCCTGGCCACGCCTCTGGCCACGCTCTTGCACAGTGGCCATGCCCCTCGTGCTGTAGCCCCCCTCCACACACTCCAAGCTCTGCCACTTGCCAGAAGGTAGATGCAAAGCAGAGTGGAGGGCGAATCCTGGCACCACAAGGGCTGGCAGGGAAAGAGGAAGCTAAGTAAGTAAAGATATAGGCCTCCTGAAGAGTGTTTGCAAGTTGCAGCAGCCAATAATTTAAGTCTTGAGAATTGTAGGAAACTCCCAGTCTCCTAACTGGGCTGGAGATTTGCACACAGTCCTTTCCGGTTGGCTGGAGCTGAGCTCCCCAAAACTGGAGAATTTGTACCCTTGTCTCCTGCCAGGAGATGACCCATAAAATTGATGACTCACAGGCAGGCAACTCTAAGCCCCAGACCTGCACTTTGCCTGTTCCTGCCCTATATCAACAGTGGGGAATCTCTTTCAGTCCAGCAAGGGCCAAATGTGAATTCAAAGAAGTTCTCTGAGGCCATGGTAGTTAGAATCACAGGCAAAAGGGTGAGGCCAAAACTACCAGTGTGTTTTTGAACCATCAAATCATAGAGGTGGCAGGGGCCACAAGCGCCATCTAGTCCAACCCCCTGCCATGCAGGAATACACAACTAAAGCACCCAGAAAACTGGTCATCCAACCTCTGTTTAAAGACCTCTAGAAAGACAGTCCACCAGCTTTTTTAGCTGAAAAGTCTCATGGCCAGTAGCTAAGCACCAAACTTTAATTTCAGTCTTCTAGAATGTGGGGCAGGGGGCAGAACAGCACAGAAGCTGAGAAAACATTCAAAATGTATGTCATGGCTAAAGGAGTGTGGCTATCTGGGAAAGCACCTAGGGACCAAATGGGACCTCAGGAGGACTTGACATTTCCCATATCAGCTGTAGACTCTTTAAAAAAAAAAGACTACTGTTAATTTTGAGGAGACTACTGAACCATAACTGACCAGATTATTGATCAGTGATCATTCTGACATGGTATTCTGGACTCTGAAGTCCCCACTTCCAGAAAGGGATTTTTCCCTCAGGGTCTGCTAGTGACCAGATGACCATGGAAACATACATGGTCCAACCTGTATGGATCAGCTATTCAGTTTGCAAACTTGTGAGCATCCCAGCAGCTGCCACTTCTCCCTAAAAAGTTACAGTCTTCAGGTGACTTGCCTGAAGATTCCGGGCTGCAAGGAGCCACCCTGCCACTCAGCTTTACTGGCAACAATAAAGTACCGAAAACCAACACTTGGTTGAGACTCAGCTAGGCTTCCAGAGAGAAAGATAAAACCACTTCAGAAGCTTCATGTAACCAGTGATCTGCAAACTAGATGGGATATGGGGCTGGAATATCAAACAATTGATATCAGCATCAAACAACTGCTTTAAAAAAAAATCAACATTTTAATGTGCTTTGCACATTTGGTTGGCTGTAGAAAAACTTGTAAGGAAAGCAGAGATAACTTGTAAGGAAAGCAAAGATAAAAGTAGGGGTGTTTTGTTTTTTTTGTTTTTTTAAATCAGGCTGACCAATGTTCTAACTTTAAGATCATCATCAAGAAGCAAATGGTCTTTGTTTATCCAGAAGGAAGCTTTGGATCACATCTGAAGCACATTGCTGAGAAAGCAGCGAAAGAAATGGATTTAAGATGACTCGTGCTTATTTTACAGACCTCCAAAATGCTCAGATTACTGCAACTGTGCAGTTCAAAAGTTCTCATGGGGGTAGAATTCTGCTATTATTGGTTCTCCCCCGCGTCACCATCATCACTGTAGGAAACTAGAAACAGTTTTAATAAAAGCTAGAAATAATGAGCAGGAGCAAGAGCATCGGTCTTCTCAGATAAAACAGTTTAGGTACCTCAACTTCTTTTTAATCTCTGGATTTTATTCAGTGCTGAATTGGATCAAAATAAGATAAAGGAGTTTCTTTCTTCTCTGCCTGAGAATCAGGGTGCCAGGTAGAGCATGCTGTGCAGATCATTAAAGAACTAAAGATTTTATAAGCCTATTGTGCCAAGAGGAGGAGGAGGAGCAAATGTTGCGGGGGGGGTGGAGGGAGAGAAACACTTAAAACAATCATGTTATATAGCCTGCCATGAACATTTGAAAGACTGAATAATGCCCACCCTTGAAGAGGAGAAAATGGGAGAGAGATACATCTTCCTCCACTACTATAGGTGGTGTCCAGTGGCTTATGGATGTTCCTTGTTAGTGGAGGGGAAGTGATTGGGTTTTAGTCTGATCTTCAAAAGGGCTATCCAAGCTGTTGGAGAACCTGTGTGGTATAGTGGCTTGAATGCTGGATGCTGGGAGACCAGGGTTCAAATCCACACTTAGCCATGGAAACCCACTGGGCAACGCTGGGCAAGTCACACTCTCTCAGCCTCAGTGGGAAGCAATGGCAAACCTCCTCTGAATAAGTCTTGCCAAGAAAACCACTTGTGAGAAGGTTGCCATAAAACAGAGTTGACTTGGAGGCACATTAGAACAATAGATCCAAAATGTTGAGTCCTAACCCCCCAAACAGGTTCTATTCCATTGAAGTTCAGACTACAACCCAGAGTGCTTTTGTGATCCCATTGATATGGGAGCCACCAGCCATCACAGAATTCTATGACTTGCTAGTCTAAACTTATGCAGCAATTTGTCTTGATTCTTAAGGGAACCCTGGTGGCACGGTGGTTAAATACCAGTGCTGCAGCCACAACATTGTGAGTTCAATCCTGCAGCGCTCCAGGTTGACTCAGCCTTCCATCCTTTTGTAGGTTGGTAAAATGAGTACCCAGCTTATTGGGGGCAATTAGCTAAACACATTGTGAACCGCTCAGGGAGTGCTTTGCACTGATAAGTGGTATAGAAATGTAACTGTTATTGCTATTCTCATTCTTAAGTCCAGTTCCAGCTCCCATTCCAATTCCTCATCTAACATCTATGCAATTGTGTATGTGTTTACTTGAAAGCAAGCCTTTTTCTCATAAGCTTACTTCCAATAGGAAGCATTTATAAGTAAATGTCACAGGAGTACAGAAATTTAACCTGTAGAAAGGATCACACTTGGATTCTCATTTTTAACAAAATGGGAGAAAATGAAACATGGAGCTGCAGAGGCAAGGTATGATTATACTGCTAGACCTAGTTGACAATAATATTGTACAAACAGAAGCAGAAACAAAATGTTGCAGTATAGTTTAACCTCACACACACAACTTGGGTGGCAACAGTGCAGCGTATGAACTGCCTGTGGCCTACCAAGCCTCCCTTGTGCCTATGTGTTGTGGGTTGGGGGGAACAAAGAAGTGCATCTGCACAAGTCTCCAGGGAAATGCAATACTCCATTTCAAGGCAATTTGGGGATATATTTTTGTTGCTATTTGCTGTCAAGTCAACTTCGACCTATGCTGACTCTATGAATGAGTGACCTCGAAGATCTTCATTAATCAACTGCCTCGCTCAGGTCTTGCAAACTCAGGAGCATAGCTTCCTTGATTAAGTCAATCCACCGGTAATGCAGTTTTCTTTTTTTTCCTACTGCCTTCTACTTTAAGCATTATTATCTTTTCCAGTGAGTAGCATAATCCCATGATATGTTCCAAGTATGGCAACCTCAGTTTATTCATCTCTGCCCCTAGAGAGACATCAGGCTCTAAGACCTTTTCATTTGTCTTTTTCGTAGTCCACAATACCTGTAGAATATCTTCGCATTCCCTGAAATAGGCTTGTATTGTAGTCCCAGCTGGTTTTGAAAAAAAAAGGGATGGCTAGGCTTGCTAAAGTCTGGGTCAAAAGTGGAGTAGGTACAGACCCAGAGGCGTACAGATGGGAGGGGCAATAAGGGTGGTCCACCCCGAGCGGCAATTTTTGGGGGGTGCCCCACGTGAGGTGGCCGTGCCCTCTCATGATGCGGCCATGCCTCTGTGCACCACAGCCATGCCCACTGTACAATGTGGCCATGCTCCTGCCCCTCCGCCCCCTTGCCTTGCCCTCCCCACATTCCAAGCTACACAGTTGTATAGACCTTCCACAGCTTCCCTCCTGTGCCCTTTTCAAGGTTTCAGCCAGTCCACCGCTACGTAAGTAAGCCAATTCATAATCCTCCTTTGGTTTTCCATTCTCCTGTCTCCCCCATCATTTCATGGTGTCAGACAAGCATCAAGCAGGTTCACTTCCCAATGGTCATTTTTGGCTTTGAGGGTTTGTCTCATTCATGCACTTTTTAAAAAAAATATCCAACTTTATAGATGTACAAGTATGATGTATCTACAAATACCAGAGCTTACCCTAAATACGGTAATATCTCTTGTTCCTCTATGCCTTCCATTTTTGGTTCCATTGTGACTGGCATGGGACACTCACTTTAATATCAGAAGAAATAATTAGAAATGTATTGTTAAGGAAAACTGATCTGGACAAAAGCACAATACACTGTAAACGTTAAGGTAAAAAGTGGAGATATCACTGCTTCATAAATTAGAGGAGACTTAGAGCTTCACTCCTGCCTCAGGATCTGTCTAATCACATTTTTCTTTCCTCTGATCATACAACCAAGGGAAGCTGGTATGTGTGTTTGTTTGTGGCTTTTCACTGTACCAAGTTTGGCTTGGTACATTTGAACCATAGCTTGTTTGTTTGCTTGTTTGCACTACCACTTCCAGAATTGAGTGGTATTGCTGGCCGTAGAGATTATGCAACTTGTAGTTTATTTCCCCCCCCCAAGTTCTGTTTTGAACAGTGCAGAATTTTCTGGTCCACATGAATCTTGTCCATTCATCTTGTGATCTCAATTATGTGGTTCATCTACAACAGACTGTATAGAAAGGATTCAGTGATACTGCAGAACAGCAACTAGGATACATAGGGAAAGCTAGACTTCATCTTATGCTTTTTCTCTAAAGATCAGGAAAGAAAAACACACAGGCTCTCAGTGATCTCATTTATTCAGGTTTGGATTACTATCTTGGAAAATTTGCTGACAAAAAATGTAATTGTTACAATGGTCACTGGTGGGTTCCATTACCTGAATGTGATGAATCTACTCAGGGCTTTAATCTGAACTTCAAAGGAGCTATCCAAGGAGGATAGAGTTCAGCACCTTGGACAGCTTCTACAAAGTTCAGATTAAAAAACTCCAAATGGATTTACCAGATATGGAAGCCATGAGTTGCCATTGTGAGCTATTAAGCTTTCCAAGCTTCTGTTGGACTATCTGATCCAGCATTATCTACCATGAATGTCAATCAGTCTCCAAGTCTCCTCTACTACATGATGACTGATTTACTAAGAGTGTAAACCTTTGCTTATTTTGTTTTTGTAATCAACAACAAAAAAATACCAAACATTTCCTCCAGTCTCAATTAGTCAGAAAAATGTTTGCATATTTTTGATTATTTTTCACACTTTGTTATTTATTTTCAAAAAATATATATATATTCATTTGCACAAAAAAAGCCTTTTGCTTTTTTGTGCAAAAAAGAAACACTTTTGCACAGAAAAAAAGTCCCAAAATGTGTGTTGTCGATTGTGTGCACATTTTTGGCATCTCATTTGCACTTAGGGGAGTTTTGTCAGTTTCAATTTTTCCCATATTTGCATTTCCTATATTTGTATAGAAGGATATTTTGTGAATTTTGATAAATTCTTCAAGATCCATTTGTACTATCTAAATGTAACAGGAACAGCTTTTCCCACTGTGGAGAGGATCCTGTTGACCCTGCCTGCCATACCAGTGTTAGTTTAAGAGCCTGTCAGGAAAAAAACGAGGAAGTGCTAACTCTAGTCAACAATAAAAGGCTTGAATAAACAAAGATTCAAACCCACACTCCTAATAGGTAGGCATTCCTAATCCTGGACATAGATACATGAACCTGTCAGTTTTGGTTTCTTCTTCCTTTTTTAAAAAAAATGTCAAGTTCTTTCCATCCTGAACATTGAGAAATTCCTGAATGGTGGTGAATTATTTAACAGACCATGAAATGACAATTGTATCCCTCCTCAATTACACTAATTTGTCACTCATTTAGGCATTAAGGGGGTCCACCTTTCCCTGGCTGTGGGAGTAGCAAACATGGTTCAGTGACTAGCCTGATGGTGATTTTGTTTGCCCAGAATGCCCTGTACAGTGTGTACAAATGGGGACACCATTTTTGTGTGGCAGCTTGCTTTACCTTCCTGGAATGGCCCAAAGGAGGACAAGCTCTGAATCATCCTAGGAAAACAGAATAATAGTTTCGAGATACCAAGAGCAATTCTGCTACAACAGCTAGAGAAGGAAAAGAAGAAGAGGAAGAAGCAGAACAAGGAGGAGGAGGAAGAGGAGGAGGAGGGGGAAGGGGAGGGGGAAGGGGAACACAAGTGGAACTATGGGACAAATAGAAGGATTTTTTAAAAAATGAACTAGTATGCAGGTTGACCCTCCTTTATCTGGAATTCCAAAATCTGAGAACCTTCAAAAGCCAAAACTTTTTGCTGCCAGCCACCTGCTTCCACCTTCAAGGTGGTGGCCGCAGTGCTTCCGCTTATTCATCTCTCAGATCCTCAGTCTCTCTCTCTCAACTTTTGCTGCCGACTGCTCACTTCCACCTTTGAGGCAGTGGCTGCTGCACCCCTGTTCATGCATCTCCCAGATCTGACAAGCATTGCAGCCACCTCCTCAAAGGCAGAAGCAAGTAGCTGGCAGCAAAGAGAGAGAGGGGAGGGAGAATCTGTGAAATTCATGGATTTGCACTGAGCACTATGCTTGGATTCCTGTCATTGCACGGATCACGAAGAAGACATGAGACTCTTGCAAAAAGGAACTATATTCCAAAATCTGAAATATGGAACACTCCTGGTCCCAAGGATTTTGGATAAGAGAGGCTCAACTTTTATATACAAATAGCTAACAAAATAAATAAGGGTTTTATACTGAAAGCAAAAGGGATAGAAATCCTTGATGGTTTTTGCTGGCTCCTTTTTGTGTCTATTCCTATGTTTCATTGCTTCAAAATGCAGTAACTGGAACTGTCCACTCCAAACACATCTCCATCTTAGGCTGACATAAAAGAGTTGGGATACCAACCACTTTATTATCAATCCTGTTCACAGTGCTTGCTGTCATCATCTTACACGGCCCCCTGATCAAAAGGCATCAGCATAGTTTATCATAGGCCTCCCTAACCCTGTGACCCACCAGGAGCAATGCAGTCCCACTCTGCTTATGCATTGTGACCTCCCAAGCTATAGCCAGATACACACTGCTTCTTACAATGCAAGCAGATAAAAACCCAGGAGATTCATTGCATCTTTGGTGGACCACTATATATGGTTAGTCAACTCTGTTCAGCTGGATACATTAAAAACTATACAAGTCTGGACTATGTGTTCCTCACTTTAAACACAGGGGTAGAATGAGGATCAAGCAAGAAAAAGTTTCTGAGATACTTTCTACAACTCTAAGAGAGTAGGCGTATGGATTCCAACACCATCCATGTACACATTACACATAGCTTAGCCTCTACAGTATTCAAGAAAACTGTTCTGATATTGTGTGCATGTTCAAAAGCTCTTGGTTGAAATCTCACCTCAGATATGAAATAATGGCAGACTAACCACTTGTTCCTCAGACTCAGTTTTTCCCATCTGCAAAATTGCCTCAATAATACTAGTCCTGGCATCAGCACACAGTTTCGTGAAGCAGCTGTTCACTGCTATATCAGCATTCACTATCTCATACCTGAGCCAAATCTTGCTGCCTTGCAAGAGGGATAGAAAGAATATTCAAAACTATTTGAAAAACAGTTGAAAAATGTGTTTCCGAGTGTCAAGAAATCAGAAGAATTGCAGACTGATGGGAATCTTTGCAGTTTGAGACTTATTCTGCACAAAACTGACATTTGGTTGTTTAGCACAGAAAACATTATTACTATATTCTGTGGAGAAAAAATATTGTTTCCTACACAGAAAATGCTTTTCTGTGCATAACTGCCATGTGCAGATATTGCACAGAATAAGTCACAAACTGCAAATAGTCTTCAAAAACTACGCAGTTTTCAAAGACTTCCTCACAACTGGAAGAAAATTGCTAAAATTCCTCATTGCTTAGTCTACACTTCTAATGCTTGGTTATTTGGAACCACCATTCCACCCCCACAGCGTCTCTGACATGGTATGGCTCCGGAGCATTACGGTATGTGAAATTGAAATGGCAGTTCCAAACCACCCAGTTGATCATGGGGCAGCTGCTTCTTGTCACTCCTAGGCAAATCTGCTGGGACCCAACAATGTAGGAATATGGCTGCTAGAAGACACTTTGCCCAAGATCATTTGCAACCTAGAAGTGAACCGGCACAATGCCAGTGTACCCCACAGAACTGATGTTAAGAATTACTGAGATAAACACGAGGCATATAAAAGACTCGAAACCTACTACATTAATGCCACAACAGTTACTCTAACATTCTCTTCCATGCCTTTCAAGAGATAAATATTGCTCACCCTAGCATAAGATAACTGAATGCAGAGGACTGGACCCACACAAGAAAAACCTTACACCCTGGAATTTGACAGGCCAATTGAAAAGACACCTATAACTGTAGCAAAATATAGCCCTCAATATTTCCAGATTTAGAAATGCTCCAGTTTCCAACTAGTTCAAAGCCTAGCAGCTAGAAAACAATTACAAGTTTTAAAAGCAGGAGGGCAAAAGCAACCAAGTGCTCATCTTGTAAGGAGAAAAGATGGGGCTGGTTTTTCTTTCTTTCTTTCCTTTTTTTTTTTAAAGAGAACTTCAGTCCAAAACATAGAGAGACATGGGGACCAGTAATAACACTTGAGGAGAGTTTTACATGAGAAAAGAAGAAGAAGGGAAGAGCAAGGAGCTTTTAAAACAAACTGTCAATCCTACATACAGATGCAACCTCGGCTTCTGAGCAAAAATGGGGAAGCAAGTGGGCAGCAATGTTTCAGGTTGCTTTCCATCGCACAAAAACCTCCTAACAAGAACTCTGGCGATACAGTAGCACAGCTCCAGCAGGAACATCTAGGAGCAAAGCTGCCCCTCTTGCCACTGATTGACAGGAGCATCACTAAACCTCATCTGTCTTGCCTTGTCATTGAGGAAGCAAGAAAAGTGAACCGCTCACAAAACAGCTGCCCATGAAAATTCCTCTCTGCTGCAATCACCATTTACATCTCGCTCTAGCAATGTTACCTTTCGTTCTATTGTTTCCCATGGCTCCCAGTTCATTTGGCACTGAAGGAAAAAAATAAGTGCGCCGATCGTAAATGAATTCCATTTACTGCAGACGCCCGCCAGGTATCACACTGTAATTTAACATTCATCCAGGCAGCAGAAGCAGTAGTGGAGAAACCTTTGCCACGGAGCAAGGTAGATGCTAGACAGGAGTCCGCAACAGAATAAGCAGCAGCATATTCTCTCTTTGAAAGCTAAGGTGAAAAATTTCTGTCTCTCCCCTTTTTCTCTCTTTCTTCCTTCCTCCATACTCATTCACTTCCACCCCCCAATTAAGAAGACAGAGAAGAACTCACAGTCTGAAGCTTTCCTGTTACAGGTAGATGATGAAGATTTCAGAAGAGGAGTCCCGGGAGCGGTGCCATCAAACGCCACATCTAAATGGAGCTGAATCACTTAAGATCCCTCGTTCAGCATTTAGCAAACAATAACAACAACAACAAGACACCTTCACCAAACTAATGTGAAGTACTTTGCAAATTGACTGAGAATAAAGGTGGCTGTAACAGCATGCTCTGCCGTTCTACAGCACCAGTGCACGAAAGCTTAATCTCATTACATGACAAATCACCTCGACCATATGTGCCCATGTGGTGCACATTCAACTTGCTGCTGGAGCCCTTCGCTGGTATCTTAGCAAAGAGGCATTCTGCTGGCACCCCTGGCTTCCCACAAACATCAGGAAAGCAGAGAGGAAACAAGACCATACACGTGGGAATTTGACATGCACGGAACAAAAGAGAACTCGACAGTGAACAATACAACAGGGCTGCACCAGAGGAACTCTGTCTGGCTCAGCTGTCTGCACAGTAGCCAGCCAGCACACAACCTCCTCCTCCTCTGCAGTTTCTCCCCAATGCCTCGCTCCTTGTTTTCTTTCTCTAACTCTCAACCACATCAAAATGGTCACAGTGACACTGACTTTCCAAATGCTGACAGGTCAAAACTTCGACAGCGGCAGGTAGCCCATATAAAATGGGCTCTTGAGTTTTGTTGTAGGGGGAAGAGGCCAAGTTTACCTGGTGTGATTCACATCAAAACCCTTAAGCAACTGTGCCTCTGGGCTTCCCTGATGTAGAAGGGAAAGGAGGGATACTGGATAATTGAACATCTTCTTCCCCTACTCAAAAAAAAAAAACAAAAAACATTTTATCCTTCAGCTTCCAGGGCACTGGTGTTACAAGAGGGTTGGAGAGGGCTGTTTGTTTCTTGCTGAGTCTGGCAGACAGAAGAATACACTTCCTGACCCCTTTCTGAGGACACTGAGAATAACACACCTCATAACTCCACTTGCTTGTTGGACTGGTATTAGAAGAGAAGGAAGGGAGCTTACTGCTACAACAGCAGGAGAATTAAGGGCAATGCAAAGTGGATTTCCCCCACAATGCAGGCTTAGCCTGCTTTGAGCTGCAGGCAAGGAAGAGAATCTGGGCAAGGAAGGGAGGCGGAAATCAGGTGCACACAAGTTGCAAAGGTAAATCATAGAATCATAGAAATGTAGAGTTGGAAGAGACCACAGGGGCCATCCAGTCCAACCCCATTCTGCCATGCAGGAACACATATCAAAGCACTTGCAACAGATGGCCATCCAGCCTCTGCTTAAAAACCTCCAAAGAAGGAGACTCCACTACACTCCGAGGCAGCAGATTCCACTGCCGGACAGCCCTGACTGTCAGGAAGTTCTTCCTGAGGTTCAGGTAGAATCTCCTTTCCTGCAGCTTGAATCCATTGCTCCCTGTCCTGGTCTTTGGAGCAGCAGAAAACAAGCCCACTCCCTCCTCTACATGGCATCCCTTCAAATATTTAAACATAGCTATCATATCCCCTCATAACCTTCTCTTCTGCAGACTAAACATACCCAGCTCTCTAAGTCTATCCTCATAGGCATGGCTTCCGACAGGCCTTCCAAGACTAGCATTTCCATCTCCTCCCATCATTTGTCTTGCTGTTTTGTTAATAGTTAATTGATGGACTGTTAATTGTTGTGTGTTTTAAGAAGTTGGTTTAGGTGGGTTGGTGGGTGGGGAGGATTGGGTATGTTTTTAATGTCTTTTAATGTATTTAACGTATTTCATGTTGTTCGCCGCCTCAATCCATGTGGAAAGTTGTTGTTGTTGTTGTTGTTATTCCAGGCCCCTCACCAATTTCTTCTCTCTCTTCTAAAAAGTGGTGCCTGCTTGCAGACAATAACTCATACTTGGAGGGGAGAGGCAGGCTGCCCAAAGTGAGCCATTCTGCCAAGCTGAGTCCACTTCTTTGTCTCTGAAGCCAGTACCAGTGCTTATTTAGTTGTCTTCATTGTCTGGCCCCAATCTGCAGTGCCCTCCACAAGAGAAAGACAGAAAGGTGTGAGGAAGTTGCAATTATGTGTCTTTGCTTCTGCTACCAATCACTGGCTCCAAGAGGGCAAGGGAACAGGCAGTGACTTACGATTACCAGGTGAAATAAGGGACAGGGCATTATGTCCTACCTGGAGGAAGCCTCCTTGGACAAAGAAGGGGAGGTGCCAAGATGATGGGCCCTACTTGGAGCTGCAGCAGGCTGGCCATCCTGTCATGGCATTGGCAGAGGCCATCACAGGCAGCACCTGCAGATCAAGAAGTGGACACAGAGGCACTTCACATAGTCAAGCATTATAAATTAAAGTGCCAGGAGCAACGGGTTAGGCAATGACCTGCTCTTGTTTAGATACTAAACAGCTAGTGAGCTAGTGAGGCCAACTGGGCTATTTCACCCTTGACTATAAATAGAGCCAGGGTGGTATAGTGGCTTGAACACTGGACTATGAGCGAGGAGACCAGGGTTTGATTCCCTGCTCAGCCATGGAAGCCCACTGGGTGACCTTGGGTGCATCACACACCCTCAGCCCTCAAAACCCCATGATAAAGTCACCTTAGGGTTGCCATAAATCAGAAATGGCTTGAAGGTGCTCAATAACAACAGCAACAGTCTAGGTCATTCTTTTGCTACAGACAACATTTCTAAAACCTTCCATGCAACCTCATCTGACATCTCTGGCTTTGTTGATCTCTGACCTTTAGCAAGTACCTTCAGACTGATCTTTCTAGCAACTCCTTTCTCAGGTTTGGATTCTGTTCAGGATGGCTTTTTCCCTCTCACTGCTTAGACTGCCTAGACCAGTGGTTCTCAACCTGTGGGTCCCCAGATGTTCGTAGACTTCAGCTCCCAGAAGCCCTGAGCATTGACCATAGTGGCTGGGGCTTCTGGGAGCTGAAGTCCACAAACATCTGGGGACCCACAGGTTGAGAACCACTGGCCTAGACCATGCTTTTTCTTGTAATCTTATGTAAGCCCTAGGACTTGTCTAGTCTTCTCCTGCCAGTTCCTCTTGATTATGATTGTGCTCAGCTGGGAGCTTGCTGGCCTTAAACAGGACACAGGGCTCCTGTTCCTTTAATAGTTACATAGAATAGGGACTTTCAGCAGGTACTTTCCACCGGGAAACCACACAGTGACCCCATGCAGAAGGGAAAGTATGGCCAAGAAGCTCCCTGGTAGAGATTGGTGTGAATTTTGTTCTGATAAAAACTGATCCGCATCTTCATTTTTTTCATACTCAAGATGGAAAGATATTTAAAGAAATGAATATGGGAGAAATCAAAACAGTCTTCTATCCAACCTCATGGATTTGTGTGTTTAACTCTTTAAAAGTTTGTTTTTGAAAGCTTTGTTGGTTGTGCTGCTGATTAAGCGTCACCATCTTTCCCCTGTTGCAGAAACTTATCAATTTTAATATTTCTATAGCAAGGAGGTACAACACAGTATTATCCATGAAGAGAATACTAAGACCTATTGAATTTGGTCAATACAGATGGAGCAGGATGGGAGACTTCAGTTTTGAAAGATAATAGTTGCATTCCCATTTCCTGACATCGGAGTTCCCACAGTGCTGTGGGCTTCGACAGATGCCCAAGCAGGCCAACCCACAACATTGGTCTTATTGTCAGGACACAACCTCCAATGTAGAACCTGCAACTTTAATCATCCCACTACAGAAACATATGTATTAGACTATCCAGTAGTTTGCAACCAACAATAGCTAACCAAATCCCCAATATCAAAGATTCTTCAAGATAAAAACCAAAGATACATTTTAAAAAAGAGGTCAAGGCAGAAGCCATTTAATACAACCTTCATACCAAACTCCAGTCAAACAACTCCATACCCTCCAACATTTCACAATGAAAACTGAAGCACATGTGGCTAAGTAATATCAGAGTGTGGTTAAGATGATGAAAGTGATTAATTAGGAAGAACATACAAGCTATGAGGGGCTGCAGCAGTTTGCTTTTGCCTGAGTCTATATGGGAAGACAAGATTCTGGGCCTTTCCGCTCTACACTGTTATAGTGCTACTATTCCACTTTCAACATCCTGTGGAATTCTGGGGTTTGTAGTTTACTGAGGCCAAAGAGCTCTCTGGTTGAAAATTCTAAATGTCCCTTCTCAAACTGCACACTCCAGGATTCCATAGGATGTTGAAAGTGGAATAATAGCATTGTGGAAAAGCCCTCTGCCTCCTCATGTCCTCTTCCCAATGTGAATTAACGGAGTACAGATTAGTTTTGCATTTTGAAGTCATTCTGCAGCAATTGAATTAAACCAGGGACAAAGAGGGAAAGTGGAAAGAAGAGAGAGGAAACTAGAGTATTTTAACACCAGTTGAAAAAGTGGAATGATAGGGGATTAATCAAGACTACACCACTAGTCTTAGTTCTTCCCATTTTCAAATTCAAAACACCTTGCAATATGGGGGAGGCAACTTTCTTACATTTTATCTGCTGTTTCAGGCTTCAGTGAGATTTTTATTTGACACAGAGGTAAACTAACAATCAATTTCCATTTCACCTTGTTGTTAAATAAAGTTCCCTCCTGTGCGTAAGGCAGCCCAGAGCAAATTTAGGGGTGTTCTGAATTTTTTTTAAAAAGTGAAAAACTAAACTTGGGGCAAAAATGGCCCTGGGGATTGCATATGGCCTGTGGGCCCCACTTTTTCCACTCCAGTATATACCATCCAGACTATAGTGCAGTGGTTCTCAACCTGTGGGTCCCCAGATGTTCATGGACTTCAGCTCCCAGAAGCCCTGAGCATTGACCATAGTGGCTGGGGCTTCTGGGAGCCGAAGTCCATGAACATCTGGGGACCCACAGGTTGAGAACCACTGCTATAGTGCATCATGATCAAAAACCACAGAAGTGTCTGGCCAAGCAAAGGGTTCCATGTGCTTCAGTTAAATGAAACAAACTGCAAGATCTCATTAATTTCTATGAACAGGGAGAAAATTACTCCCAGTCTCAAATGTCATGGTCAGCTCAGTTTGTGAGAGATGGATTATATTGTTAATGTGCTCTTGAATTCTGGAAAGTGAGAGCTGGTGGGTTTGAGCAAAATATCTGTGAGCAAAGAAGCCTTAGGTATCCCTGCAGAATGTGAACTGAATTAAGACTTCATATGAAGATAATGCACACAAAATGGTCACAGGCTTACCAAGCAACAGCAGAAAGGGGATGATAAACATAGGAAGGACGTAAATGCAGTGAAGCAGGTGCAAGTATCTAAATGAGCCATCTTCACCTATGAAAAGCCACACATTAAAAACAGTACTGTATAATTCTTAATGAAGGAATGAAAGGTGACAGCCCTGGAAAAAGCAAAAAGGGAACTCAGAATTGATAGGGAGTGCATGTGTGCGGCAGCTGGCTACTACGTTTAAGGAGCATTAACACCAACAGCTAAGGAAATAAACTAAACTTTTATTATAGGAACTCTGTTAGATATAGGAAACCTCTCTAAGGGTGCTAGGACAGGCTAAGCTAGAACTGAAAGAGGATTAAGTTAGTTTCACTTATGGAGCAGTGAAAAAGCAAAAAGGGGATGGACAGAAGAGGTGGAGTGATCCCTGAGAATATTGCTCTAACACAGGTTAGGATAGATGGATAAGACACGAGGAGATTACGGGTCACTGAAACACTCATCAGCCCTATCCCTGCTGTTCTCACTAAGATACATTTAACTCTTTACACACTGAGTGTTGTGGCATTTCCAACAAGAATGATACACTTTGCACACCAACAAGGTGAATAAATCAGGATTTGGCCAGCAGCTGCTGGTGGCATAGTTTTTCTAGTAATAGGCTTAAGCCTGGATTGAAACGTGGAGTGGACCACTGCCTAATTGGTGTGGGTGTCAATGGGACAGTGAATACACTCCAAGTTCCTACGTAGGTTTAAAAGGAGCTCTCCTAGGTACTCAAACCTACTGCTAGAGAACTATGTCATTTTCTATGCCTCTGGGTGGGAGAAGTGCAGAGGGGGGTTCCCCCTGTCCTTCTCCATGTGACATTAGTAGGGCAGAAGGGGAGACAGCCATGGATTTCATGCCTGTAGCCTTCCTGGATCCTTTCCTGATTCTCCTGAACCTACTTGCCACACAACTTCAGAAAGTTCAGGAAGTAGGGCTATTCAAGGATTAGGAGGGCACAGAGAAAGGGAGTTGAGGAAGATTTTACTTGTTGGGGTTTTCAGACAGGGCAAAAATCCTTTTCTTGTTTTTTTTAAAATTCTTTGAGTATTTGGAATGTATGTATGTTATGTTATGTATGTGTATGTATGTATGTATTCATTTATTTATTTAATGTCCCCCTTTTTCTCCTCGCACAGGCTCCAAAGTGGCTTACAAGCAATTAAAAACAGGGTACATTTAAAAGGAGCTTAAATACAGCGTGCCCTCCATATATGAAGGAGTTTCGTCCCAGGAACCTCCATGTAAAACAAAAAAAGTGAATATTTGCATCCTATTATCTTCAAACGGATGCAACATGCACACATATGTTGCATCCATTGATGATAATGGATGCAACACTTTGTATGACCTCAAATTCATGTATGCCAAAGTCACACCACAAGAGGGTGCACTGTACCCTAAAGGCACCAGATTCGGTCTGATCTTGGAAGCTAAGGAGGGTCTTTCCTGGTTACTACTTGGATGGGAGACCACTAATGAATGAAGTGCTATAGGCTATATTTCAGAAGAAGAAACTGGCCAAATCACCTCTGAGTACTCCTACTCTAAGAAAACCCTATAAAAATCATGGAGTTGCCATAAATCAACAGGCATTAAGCCAGCTAAGAGTCTTTGCAAGCAGTGCACATGGTCAGTAACAAGTCAGCCTCTATGGGTCCTTCATGCTCCCTCGATTAGAGCACATGAGTTCCACTTTTCAACCAATTCTGTTTTCTGACAGTGCTCTGGTCCCTAACCTGTCAGACAATTGAGGGAAGCCTGCATTCATTTTAAACTAATTTAGGGGGACTTCTAAGAAATACCAGGTGCTGTGGGCTATACTGCAAAGGAAAGAACTGGAAAAACCACCTCTGAGTATTCTTTGCCCAAGAAAATGCTATGAAATTCATAGGATCATCATAAGTTGACATGTGACTTGAAGGCACATACAGATATGCAACAGTAGCAGCAACAACAACAACAACAGTATTGTCCAAACACTTTTAAAAAGAACAAGAACCCAACAACGAAACAGCAGTTTGATTTAAAACACAAAGTTAAAACCATATAAAATACAGTTTAAAAACTTAGCACAGCCCCTTTAAAAGCCCTATCTGCAACATGAATTATAAACCAAAAGCCTGCCTGAATACAAAGA
This sequence comes from Iguana delicatissima, assembly GCA_948472985.1. Taxonomy (NCBI): domain Eukaryota; kingdom Metazoa; phylum Chordata; class Lepidosauria; order Squamata; family Iguanidae; genus Iguana; species Iguana delicatissima. The sequence continues at coordinate 231,890 of CAOKZL010001717.1, read as the reverse complement.
TCTTTTCCTGCTGGCAGAAGGAAAGGAGAGAACAGAGGCATTCTTCTCATCTCTAGTTTAATAAAGCCTGGGGTGGTGAGACAAAGGGTGAGTGAGACAAAGGGTATGGCATGGGAGTGGGAAGAGGAGAGTTAACGATGGTGGAACTGGAGAAAGTGCTCCAGGGTTCTTACTAGCTGGGAGTTGCAGGCTACTACTGATGCTGCACACTCACACACACACACACACACACACCACACACACACCGTACTGTGACATTGTTAAAGAAATAAAGCTGCATATGGGAAGCTGTAGCACTCCTTGCCTGCATCCTCTCCAAGTGTTGGTAGCGTTTGCTGCCCACTTTGGCCCTTTACCAGAACTGTAATTTTCACTAATTACTTTAAAGCCTTTTCTCCCAAGCTCTGCTCCATGCTTCTCTCTACACAGAGAAAGGATCTTCTATGAACTCAAGTGGAGGGTCTGCAGAGTATGAGACCTGTTCATGATGTCATCTGGCCCCTAGTGGTGAAGCTCGCCTCAAGTAGCAGAAGTATCCCACCCGAGATGTAGGTACTGAAACAGTAAAGGGTGGCAGCATGTACCAGATAAGGATCTTTATTAGGATGGTGATCAAGAGTCTCCACTAAAACAGCTCAGTTCATCATTTTCAATGCAGATGGGGAAACTGCTTCTCCATCTTTAATCTTCATCGTGCTGGAGGCAACCAAGGACGGATCTAAGACTGCAGAAACTCTAACAAGAGATGGGCTTATCTCTTGGGCCTCTTCTTCATGCACTTACCTGGAGATAGCACTGAGTCAGAGAAACTACCTGCTATTTAGGGATCCTCAAGGATCTAGGGTCTTAGTAGATCACAAGCTAAACATGAGTCAACAATGTGATGCAGTGGCCAAAAAAGTCAAAACAATTCTGGGCTTTATCAACAGGAGTGTAGTGTCCAAATCAAGAGAAGTAATACTGCCACTCTATTCTGCTTCTGTAAGACCTCATGTAGAATATTGTGTCCAGTTCTAGGCACCACAATTCAAGAAAGATATAGACAATCTGGACTGTGTCCAGAGAAGGGTTACTAAGATGATCAAAGGTCTGGAAACCAAGCTTTACGAAGAACAATCTTAGGGAGCTGGGTATGTGAGCTTGTTTCTGCTTCTCCAGAGACTAGCATATGATCCAGTTGATTTAAATTACAAGACAAGAGATTGTACCTAAATGTTAAGAAGAACTTCTTGACTTTAAGGGTTGTTTGACAGTGGAACTGATTGCCTCAGAAATTCTTTATAGGTCTTTAAACAAAGATTGAATCAGCAACTTTCAGGAATGTTTTAGTTGTGTATTCCTGCATGAGAGTGGTTTGGTCTAGATCAGTGGTTCTCAGCCTGTGGGTCCCCAGATATTTTGTGGACTTCAGCTCCCAGAAGCCCTGAGCATTGACCATAGTGGCTGGGGCTTCTGGGAGCTGAAGTCCACAAACATCTGGGGACCCACAGGTTGAGAACCACTGGTCTAGATGGTCCTTGTCAACTCTTCCAACCCTAAGATCCTATTATCTCAATTTCCAACAACACCCCAGAGTGATGCTGTATCTGGTGTTCTGGAGCATTGTGGGAAATTTAGAATAATAGATCCTGAGTCTCAGCTACTCCCATCAGACACGAGGGTGGGGTAACAGGCAACTTGCAGGGCCAAAGCAGATTTTACTGCTGGTCAGCCCTGCCAGGGTCTTTGGATCCTCTTAGCTCCCTGTGGTACTGGATTTTGACACTGGCCCTAAAGGCAACTAGTTGTGCACAACTCAAGTAGCATCAAGAGCTGTGTGTCACTGAAGCCATAATCACTCAGCTTGACATCTTATCTCAGACATTAACTTAGATGATGATCTAAATCCAGTGGCCACTCCTTACTAACATAGCCCCATTGAATCAGTGGGACTTACATAGATGTTGACTTACCATTTAGCAATTGATTCCATGGGTTCACTCTCATTGGTGCCACAAATTGGAGCTAGGTCACTATTTACAAGCCTTTTAGTTTTTACATTTAAATTACTGTAAATAATTTACAAAATCTTCATACACTGGGCTAGATCAACAAGCAGGAATATTGAGTACAAAACCCTCACTGTTTAAACTAGGAATGGTTTGCCTTATTTTTTTCTTCACATTCCTCACTCAAAATAATCAAAATAATGGGGATCTAAACAGAAACTATGCAAGCCTAAACAGGCATGTATACACACGAAGGGTGCAGTTCATTGGTGCCTAACCCGAGCAGTGACACAATACTTCTCCCGAGTCTGATCCTGCCAGACCCTGTAAGAAAGCACACTCCTTTCCCCCTCAAGACATGGCTGTCAACTTGCACTGAGATTCTGAAGAGGGTGAGGGGAAAAGCTAAGGCAGACCTAAATCAACAGCTGCACAAATATGGCTGGTTGCCAACAAGAAGTGTCTTTTTGGTAGTCCAGGTTTTCTAAAGCTAACAAAAATGGAGAGGTGGAGGGCAGTGGGGAGAGCAAACAACTAAAGCCACTTTTCAGGGGTTAACTCAGAAATTGTTCATGCACACAATCCCGGAAAAGGAGGTAAAATATTAATTCAGCCTCACTCAGAGAGAGACAAAGGAAACAGCAGCATACCTGGATGCTAGAAGGGGCTTTCAGAATGCAGTACTTCACAGTCCAAATAAACTTTTTGTGAGTTGCTCCATTTGATTTTCACTGGAGTAATAAAAATGTTGCAGTGAGGAACTCATAATTATGTGGTTGTACTTTTACTTTTTCCAAGCTTAATGTAGTGCTGCACACCTTCTTGAGTTGTGTTTAAATGACAAAAGGGGGACCTGCAACAAAATACTCCAGTGTAGAGTGTTTCTACCTTGGTTTTGTCAATCAGCCAGCTATGACCTTCTCCCAGATACTCCATTCAGCTCCCCCTTCCAATTTGTTTTCCCTCCCCCCCTTCTGCCTATCAGCATTCTGTGACCATTAGCATGGATTGTTGTTGTTTTTAACTGCCCTCAAGTCAACTTCAACTTATGGTGACCCTATGGATTAGAGACTTCCAACTCACCCTATCATCAACCACCCTGATCAGGTCTGTTAGTTTCAGGGACAAATGTCTTCTTTGACTTTCTTTAGTAATCATTCAAAGTCTTTGCTATTTTCTGCTAATAGTATGGTGTCATCTGCTTATCTCACACTGTTGATGTCCCTTCCTCCAGTTTAATCCAATATTTTCTGATATTTAATCCAGAGTCTAATCTGATATTTTCAGTGTACAAGTTAAACAGATAGGACGCCTTGCCTGACCCCCTTGCCAATTGGAAAACATTCCATTTCTCCATATTCTGTCCTAACAGTAGCTTCTTGTCCTGTGTACATCAGAAAAAATAAATGTAGCATGCATGCTGAGTCCTTATCAGGCTGATTTGTGGATTTTTTTCCTCTTTTCACCACACCCTCACTGACAGTATTTTTCCCCTCAGAGTTATTTTCTACTTCTGCAAACAAGGGTTTTCCCAAGCCAGCTAATATCTCCTTCTTTGCAGAAAGTGACATTTTAGCAACATAAGTCCTGGCAGTCATCTCTGAACAGTGGTAGTAAATGAAATGGTGCCTATGTATGTGTTGATGTTAGGGTTCTAAAGTACCACATTTTGTATGTTATGTCCCATATCTGGAGCCTTGAAGTCTGGTCTCATATCAGGCTATATAGGATGCCCTAAATCCCATATTTCTTTACTTGTTGAGACCAGATGCCAGCTGTGCACTCCATAGACCAACACCCAAAGATTTCATATGCACCAATCAGACTTTACATACTAAATGCTGGGGGGCTGCCTGCTGAGATTGCAGCTGGTGTGGAGCCACTGCAAATCATGCCTCCATTGCCACTTGCCTCAATTTGCTTAGACCCCATGAAGTGAGATCAAAAAGCATGGGTGCAATCTGTGCTTACAATAGTGAGACCTTCCAACTGAGGCCATTTTGCTATGTACCAAATGCTCTGGGAGTGGTCTGTTTTGAGTATGGCCGGTGCCCCCTTTTCCCACTTAGTGAGCAGACAAGAAACCAACCATGGAACATTTGGTACACAGCAAAATGGCCTCTGGGAAGAGCCCATCTTTTCTGAGTACAGCTGACAGGCAACTGCATGCAGGCAACTGAGAGCAAAGCATGAGGCATGCCCATATAAGCCCCCCATCAAGTCTCTCAAGAGGAGAGGATTTCCAGGCTCCCATGACAGACCTAATCTTGTAAAAGCCTGCAAATCTCATGATAGGTCCTCCTTTCATGAGACTTGAGGCAAGCTTTCTATAGGCCTGTCTCACATGGACCAGCCTGTCTTGACCTAGCTAGGCAACAGAGGGGGCTATCCTGTACTGGTGTTTGGAAAAACCTGGCAATCCTAGTAGCATATGTGGTTTTATCTCATACACATAAAAACAGATGAGGAGAAAGGAGGGGAAAGTAGTATTTCCCATATAGAAGGAATAATTAGTTCACTTGTTGTTGTAGCAAATGGGCAGAACTTTAAATTTAGCCACTGTTTAAAAATTAGAGAGTAAGTAAATATTTATGCTTTTCATTCCTAGGGTTGAAAAATTCTATTTTTTGCAGCTCTGGATAATGTGTGTCTAATAAAGCAACTGCATCTCTGACCATTGCTAAGATCTAAGTAAAAGGAAGAACAGAACAGCAGTTCTATCTATCATTAAACAGTCAGTTTGTAAATTACTTAGAAACATTTGTTATGCAAGCAAACATATTAGCCAGAGTCAGCTTTGCCTTGATGTGACAAAGTCATTTTTAAGCATGCACATAAAAAGTGCCCTTCAGATATTTTTGCACCTGTAACTACAGTGGCCACTGACTGCTGCAAAAAGTAGAGTACCAGATGACTCTGAAGTTTTCTTTTTTATAGTCAAAACACCTGTAAGTAATGCTGAGGGACATCAAAAGAATTGATTTAAAGTTTTGAAAGGGTGTATGAAAAGTTTCCCTGTTCATAAATCCCTCCCTCCCTGAAACAAATAAGCAAAGCCTAGAAACCTTACTTTTTTGCACTACCCTTCCCCAAATCCTAGAAGCTTAAGTCCAAAAAGTAAAAGTCCTACAAAGGAATACAGGTTATCACACAACCACATACTTCTTGGTGCAGTTATTACTGTGCCAGACAGGAGCTTGTTGACATGTGTTGTTCACAGCAAACAGAGAAGGGAGTGCCAAAATATGACACCCCTCCATATATAGCACATCATGGTTATTCTGGCAGACTGAGAGCAGCCCTTGGCGAGAATGAATATTTGTTTTCATGAATTTCTTTTTCAGTAGCATGTCAGAGGACATTTGACTCTCCACCATCTGCACAGTTGATCATCTGTTCTAAAGCTGTTTACCAGCATACTCAGACAGGTCATCCAAGAGCATTAATTTGCAAGAACTCATAAAAGGACTGTCTAGGGGTTGGAGAAAGGATGCCCTCCCCTTTGGGCACCATCAGGCATTCCATATTTGATGACTGCCTGATTGAGGGTGGGGGGAGAAACAGGGTTGTGCATGTTAGTCTCACCCTAAGGATCCTGCCCTTCAAACAGTGCTTCAGGACTGAAGGGGATTCAAAACATGGAGAACCTGGAGACGCCATTTTAGAGAACTACAAAGTAATGGACTACTGATTGTGCTGTCCGGAGTATTTGGGGACTTGTGGTCCAAAATGGCAAATATTCCAAGCTCTTAATCTGAATTTACCAACTCAAAATATACAAATCTGTTCTCCTTTGCCTAAAGACTACTGAAAACTAAGAACATTACAACTCTGTAAGACAATTATTTATGTTCACATTCTGTATCAATTAGAAGAAGCACCAACCAAGGTGGATGCTGTGTTGGTGGCTGGTTGACAAAAATTAGTTCATAGCCAAAATTGATTTACACATTTAATGTGGTTATGTAATATAGACAACAACACACTGGCTTCTGAGTTGTGATGAGCAATCAATTTGCCTGGGAATTTACATGTTAGAAACACTCACATACTCTTCAAGGGTAGGGCATGCATCATGTAAATGTAACCTTTCCAAAGGGAAATAATGAGTCCAGCTGTTGGAAAAACAAAAATCTAGACCCTTGGGCATTGTCAGATGGTATATAAGGCAGCAATTATGTTGAAGGTAAACAAGTGTACTTCCATCTGATGAGTACACGGATAAGAGCCCACTGGAATCCCCTGGAAGACCACCTTGGGTTTCATCACGGAAGGAAGGAAGGAAGGAAGGACAGAAGGAAGGAGATGTAATAAGCAAAACATACCTTGCAGTTTTTTTTGCAGAAGAGGAAATGCCTACCTCATGAAGAGTATATTTAAAAGAAATGTAAAGAAAGCAAGAATGGAACCAATTTAAAAACTAATCATGTTACCAGCTGTCATGATAAATGGCATATGGAGAAGCAAACAAAGTGCCAAATGGTTGCCTAGGCAATGTGTTCCTTTCCCTCACCTTAAAATTCCCAAAAGGTAACACTAGAAAATACATGCACAGAAGTCCAGGTAACCAACAAATGATGGAATCAGGGGAGAAGAGAATATGGGCATTTGGGAAAGCCCAAGGGACAGGATTGGGATGGTGGCAGCACAAGAGTCAGCTTCAAAGTCTAAGGTGCCGCACCTTGGACTGCGTTGACCCATGGTATGAGCCAATATAAGGTGGCTTCATGTGAATTGCACTCCCATTCACTTAATCAGGGCTCACTCAAGGGAAGTTCTCAGCAGTAGGTTGAATTTGCACCTTTCTGATCTTCACAGCTGCTTAGATCAATCTGGCTATCAAACCTATAAGCTATCCCAGACAGGTGGCTGTCAGGCTATTCCTAGAAAGCCAGCCAGGGAGAAGACACTCCAGCTTCTTTATTCCAGTAGACAATTAGCACCTCCTTCAGTTAAATGCCCACTTGCATAACAAGCAAAATAACTTGGATGGATGGAGGAATTGCTGCCAAAGCATCTACTAGAATAAATATGGTAATTCTTTGGCAGACAGCTAGGTATCATTGGACAGATGCATTCCAATTGCCTTTTCCAGTTTCTGCCCTTCTCAAGGGCAGCCGCCATAAGTTGCATAAATGTTAAAATGCCTATGCTGCTTCTGATGCCAAACTGGAGTGTTGGACACCAGTCTGCTGTGAACATATAATGTTTTATCAGGCAGAAACGTCATGCTATGAACAGAGAAAGAGATTCTCACATCCAGGAGAATGGAGTATAGGACAGAGAGGAACTGCTACGGTTGCTTAATTCTCTAATCTGAACTCTCATACCACACAGACACTCATTAAAATTTCTCTTAGCCACATGGCAGATGCTTTTACATTAACTGATCTGACATGGCTGGGACAATGTTTAAAGGGCCACCATGCTCTGATGCAAAAGAGGTTTCAGAGTACTGAAGTGCCAAGGTGGTACTACAGTTTGGAAACAAGCAAAGTTAGAAGGTTGCTTTTGTGGTACTACATCTCCCTGAATCCCCCAACCACCCTGGCCAGTCAGGGAAGATGGGGGATTCTGAGAGATGTAGTCCAAAACAAACTTTCCCCAGTTCTGGCTAGTACTTTGGTAAGATGCCAGATATAGTATGACTCAAAGTATACAAAGTATACAAAGGGTATTTTCTGATTCATGTCCTAAAAAAGGTGACGGTAGCCCATAACAGTTATTTGAAAACTGTGAGAAAGGAAAGGAGCATCAGAGGTCCTACGAGATCAGAACTTATATGAAAAGTTTGGAGGCTGAGGATGTAAGGATTTAAGAGCATGAATTTTTGTGGATGATTTGGACTTTCGTCATTTATATGACCAAAATGAATTTTAGTAAAGAGAAATTACTGCATGGAAAAGTGGAGGCACTATCTCTTTGAAGCTGATAAGACTGTCTTTGATTGAATGGTGAGAGAACAGTTGACTGTTAACTGTTTGAATTCTGAACTAAAGAAAGATGGAGTTTTTCCAGGATTTTTTACAGCTCTTGCTTGAGATACATTCTTTGAGATATCAGGAATTGCTGAACATGAGAAAGAGGCTGCAGAAGAATTTGAAACAAGATCTGAAAAGGGAGATCACTGGACTTAAGACAGGATTGTTGGGGAAGAATGAATGGAGTGAGAAATGTGGGGCTAATCTTGAAATGGTAGATACTGAAAATTGTACGGATATACAAATTCAAGTTGATTTCATGGAGAGGTTAGCCTATAAAACTGAACAGAAGAGGGGCAGGGGAAGGCTAATTTGAAATTGATGTCTAAGGTTTTTAAGGATTTTATATTGCTGGAAAAACAATCCCATAAGGCTTTAATGAAAGGATTAGCCTGTAAGATTGGGGTTGAGAGTGAAATGAAAAAGGAAGGTGTTCTGTCTCAAGACAACTTTTTAAAGCAGAAAATTGCAAGTAAATGGAAATATTAATTGGATGTAAAGAAGAGAATCTGAGGAGAGTAGGGAGTGGAAAATCATGGTAAGAACAGAAGAGCAAGAGTTAAATTTATAGTGTAAGTTATGAAATCTGATTGTGGGTATAAGGTGATGAGACATGGAAGTGGACATGATTTTGAGAAGGTTTTATACAGTTTGAAAGAAGTATGGCATTTTAACTATAATGGAAATTGTGGAGTCATAGGAAAGTTTATTACAGTTTCATTAGTAGAGGGTGGTATTATGTAGTCTGTTAGTAAGTTGTTATTATTAAAAGTGAGAAAATAGAATAAAACTTAACACAATGCAACGTGACTTTAATGGTTTAGATGTTTGATAGAAGTAATGAGAATATGGATTGATATTTTAATGCTAGACATGTCAACCTTGGGAAGAAAGAAAATATTGTTCATGGCTGAGAGGTAACCTAACGGGACAGAAAGAAAGGATCTGCTGGATTTTTGTTTTGCAGAGGCTTGAAATAATTGGAACGTCACATGCCATTGAAAGGAAGAATGGAAGTCATCTCCTTTATTATTCCTTAATCTTTTCTCTTTCTCTCTCTTTTTCCTTTTATCTTTTTTCCTTCTTCTGTTGAGTTTTAGAATGTTAATGTAATTGAAAACATTCAATGAGAGAGAGAGTGAGAGAGAGCAAGCAAGTAAGCAAGAAAGACAGACAGACATAGCATATCACCTTAGGATGGAAAACCTGGGTAGTGAAAGCATAGTTCATGAGAATTCTATGCAGACTAATTTGAAGAACACATACCATGCATATCACATTGGCCACCTGTTACAACCACTTCCCTCCCCTTTCCCACAGTCCATTTAATCTTGTAACAGTGCATCAAACAAACACTCCTTCCTACACCTGCACAGGGCCCTTGGAAGTGGTACATGTTCTCACTTTGCTCACAGCTATGGTTCTCCCACCCCATCCTTCGGGAAGGTTGCACTCTACAACTGTTCCTTGCTAGGACTCTTCCTTATATGTTTGTGCTGTGGGCCATTTCATGCAATCAGCCTCTGAGTGAAGTTGTTTTACGAAAAAGCAAATAACATGCACCAGAATCCTCATCCGGAATGGGTACCTGGCAAAGAGAGACTTTACACACACTGTGGCCTCTATTCAAATCAAGAGCTCTGTACCTGCCTTTAGCACAGGAAGGAAATATCCCATTTATGTTTATTGAAGTTTAGGTCCAATGAAAACAGCAGGAATGGGATGTCCAAACTGTCTCAGGATACAGCAGGGAAAGCAAAGGCCAAAAGCCTCCTTGTCTCCCCACCTCTGGGCCAGCATCCAGATTCTTAACAACTACCTGCACTTGCTATTTACTTTAAAAACAAACGATACTCACAATGGCTAACTCAATGCAGAATGCTGTGTCTAGTTTGTCTCAAAAACATCTGTCTTCTTTTGCCCCCTTTCCCCAATTATTTTTACTCTACTTCTTTATGTTTCTTGAAATATTTACGTCCTGCTTAGGCTGTCATAAACTAGATTGTTTGTACTGTTTGAAAATCTTAACTCACACAACAAATGCTTTCATTTTTTACAAGAATTTCCTCTAAGTTCCTCTTCTGTCAAATCCTAGAAAGCTTTCTTATCAGTCATTATTTGGAGATTGGTGAAAAATCAACTGGAGTGCCAATGAGACTATTCAGCAGTGATTCCATGGAGATTCACAGTTTTTGAAGACTACAGAATGCAATATTTACAACTGTACAACTGTAAAAAAAAAAAAAAAGGTGAAAAACCAGTCCCCTTGGATCCCATTTGAGAGAAAGGTGTGATATAAAATTAATAAATTGATTAATAAATAAAATTTGAATGAGATTACCCCATTTGTACTCTCTGGAATAGGGACATAGTCTCATATAAACATTGCAGTTGGAAATCCATACATTTCCAAACTTGTGATGGGATTTGAAAAGAAAAACAAAAGGCATTCCAACTGGTGCAACTTTGAAACAGTTCACAAGGAAAAATGTGTACCTTTGAAAAAAGCATGTAAAAATACCGACAAATGTCCACGGGGAGTGGAGAATGACTTGCATCCCAATGGAGATCTGTGCTAGAGTGAGCTTGGCACTGGAAAACTGATAACCTCAGTGAGATCTGTGCCAGACAGAATCAAACTTCCTCAACAGGAGAGCTATACAGCAAGCAACAGGAACACAAAACAACAACTCCACAAAAAAGGAAGCCTGCTATAGGCATGTAGCGTACTCATCTACAAGCATCTCAGGATTCAAACTAAGTTGTCTCAAGAGTTGTCAGCCTCTTTATCAATAAATCCCTCCCTCCTCACTTGGTGTGTATTTCTCCTCCTTGAAAGGGGAGAAATATGGGAGAAATTTCACCACAACAGGGCAGAGGAAATTAAAGATGCAATCTGCCACATGCTTACTTGGAAGTAAGAGTCACTGAATACAAGTAAGCATCCATGAAACTGTACTGCTCAGTTATCCAAAGATAGTTGAAACGACTTTATCACCAATCCTTAGCACAACTTTTGCACACAGGATTTCACCTTATTGCCTAGACAGACGTTTGTTACCTTGGCCACATATAAGGATCATCACCTTAGACAACCCTCCCTAAGGACAAGGAATCCATAATCCGTATTGCACTATAGATATTTCAGAAATTTAACCGAAAAAGTAATTAAAAATCAGCTGATGCAATTCTCCTACTGAAAGAAGAACTATTTAAGAATGTTCATTGCCTTTGCGATTATAATCAAAGTGGCTCTTCGAAAGCCTAGCCTAGTAACATCCTGACACGATTTGCTACTACGGATTTCCAGGATGCACACAAAAGCGTACAGATTTTCCCTTCTTCCCCGTTCAAACGCGTGTTCTATTTTTAACCCGGGAAGCCCCGAGAGGAGATGTGTTGCTCCGAAGTTCCTCGTGAAAACACCGATCTCACGAACTAAAGAGAGAATCTGGTAAGCTTCTTTCTCCCCGATATTTTTAAAAAAGCATAACAATTCAAGCGTTGTTGCTGAGCCTGAAGAGTACCACCTGTCAGGAGATCGTCCCCTTTTACCATGGGCCATTTCCATACTGGACTGATATAGCGCTATTATTCCACTTTCGACATCCTATGGAATCCTGGGGTTCGTAGTTTACTGCGGCCAAAGGGCACTCTGGCCGAGAATTCGAAGTGTCCCTCCCAAACCTGCAAACCCCAGGATTCCATAGGATGCTGAAAGTGGAATCATAGCGCGGTAGCAGTCCAGTGCGGAAACGGTCCTTCTCGGCGCTGTGAGAAGCGCCGCCTACCGTGTCGGCCGCCGCCGCCGCCGCCGCCGCCTGGGTCCGCACGGGCGATGCTGCCAACCGGGAGGCTCCACTCTCAGCAAACCGGAGAGGCGCCCCGCGGAGGTGGAGGGGGCCCTGAAGTTTCCAGAATGCAAAATGCCATTCAAATCTCTTCACCGGGCAGCTTCGCAAAGGAAACACACACAGAGAAAGATTCCAACGGAGCTGCCACTGACCGAGGAGAGTTAAAGCCAGCCACGCTCCCCGCGGAACGGCGGCGAGGGGCAGCCTTCCCGCGGGCGCCGGTCTGCCGCGGGCGCCAGGCCGTCCGTGCGGGCTCGACGAGGCTACAGAAGCCCGGGATCTACAAGGGGAGGCCGGGTGCAGTCATGCGTGTATCCCTCTCCCACGGGAGGCGGGCGGGGAGCGCGCAGGGCCAGCCCTCGGCGCTGAAAGTCGGTTTCAGATTTCCCTCAGCAGCTGGCGGGGTTTCTCTTTGCAGCGTGTCGCTTCCGTGGGCGCGAAGCGGGAGGGAGAAGTCCCCTCGTAGCGGCCCAGCTCGCGCCTCAGCTGTCTCTGGCAGCCCCGGGTGGCGCGGCGCACCTTCAGCGGCTCCCGCTCGCCAGCTTCGCCTCAGCAACTTCGTAGGTTTGCATTTTGTTCCCCGCCACCCGCGGCAGAAAGCCTGGCGTGCTTTCCCCTCGAATTCGGGGTGGGGGGAGGAAAGGGCTTCCGAACTCTCTGTACCTTCCCTGTGACCCACTTTCACAGCTTCAGGGACTTGTTTGGTTTCCTTCAGGGCCACATCCTTTCCGAAATAGCTTCTCACAGGTCCCTCAGGGCTAGAGCGGTTCCATACCGTTGTAAGTGTCACAGCTCCAGCCTTCAGAATGCTGCCTTTGTAGTTTCAGAGCTCTGGGGATGGAGTGGGAGAGTGCTTCATCAAACTACAAATCCCAGCATTGCATAGGGTAGAGCCATGACAATGAAAGGTGTATTTATATATTTATTTAGCCCTAGCATATATACCCAGCATTGCCCAGGATTTTATTTTCTCATAAGTAATACTTGTTAGAAAGATTTGAGATCCTGTGTCTCTAATTCCCCAAACTGTCTTGTCCAGTACTTGTAACTTTTCCCCATATTCCCCAATCCAATCTGTATTCAGAGTTATTAACATACACAGGTTGGGTTCCTGAGAGAATGCACTGTCCCCCTCCTTGCTGCTAGGCCTCGTCTCCATAGCAAGCGGCCTATTCAAGGCAGACACAGCTGACTGAGGCACAAGAGCCCTGTGGCTGAGAATTCTAAAGGCCTCTCCCTAAACTGCAAACTCCAGGATTCCGTTGAATCTTCTTAGGCAACCAATATATGAAGTCTTCACCTGACACAGACAAACAAACTTTGACTTTTATATACTAGATATTTGTACCCCACACACAGCAGCTTACAAATTGTGAATTTGACAGTTCACTGCTCTCAGGCTTACAGTCTGAATGAGACAAGGAACACAGTGGCACAGAGGATTGTCTAGCAAATGCTGGTTGTTCTTCTCTCCCTCAGAGGCCATGGCAGTGGCAGCTGGAATATGAAAGAAGGGCCTCTCGTCAGTCCCTGCAGCCAAAGCACAACAGAGCAGTGCCTGGCTACTCTTCTTTCCCTCCCAGACCAAGAATATGGAGGCAGGGCATCCCATCAGCTCCAGGGGCAAAGACACAATAGAACTGTGTGTGGCTGTTCTTCTCTCCCTCGGAGGCTAGAACAATGATATGAAACTGATGTATCAGTAGGATGTAGATACACTCAGAGTTGGAACATGAGAATATGTGAAGCCCATTCCCTCATCAATTAGGCAGGCATCACTACCAAGAGCTGGAGAAAGTTACCTTTTCAACTTACAGCTTCCAGAATGCCCAGCGAGGGGGATTTCCCCTGCTCTAGTGACCATTTAAAGCTATATCCACAGAGGCTGTGATGTAACAATGTGAAGAGCACTGTTTTTAAAAGAGTGTTCAGTTGTAAAAGGGTGCCTTTTCCAATGAGAGTTGTGGGGATCATGGATCCCTCCCAGGGTTGGACTGCAGACCCCAGCATTCCTCACCATTGGCCATATTGTCTAGGGCTGCTGGGACTTCCAGTTCAACAACCAGTGGGAGCTCCTGGGTGGTATAGTTAATCAATTCCACAGTTTAGTCCAGAGATGTCCAACATGGTGAATCCATCAACAACAACAAAAAGAAGCATAAATGAACCATATCCCCAAAACAGCTTAAGCATCTTGGTTAGCTCCTTAAACTAGAACCAACTGGAGATTGACTGTTTCAGTAACATGGTAGCCACCAGCTGCCCTGGTCATGAGCATCTGGAGGGTGGCAGGATTCCTATCTCATCCTGTAAAAAATGCCAGTATCTCAGATGAAGAGACCACTTCTCAAAATTAGTGACAGTGAAAAGGGAGGACTGTTGGAACATTCTTGCTGTTTCAGTCAGCTGCTAGAAGAGGAAGAGCCACCACCACTGCCATGTTCCCCATTCATCCTCTTCCTCCTTTCATTAGCAGGGACAGGGTGGGGGAGAGAGACAGGCCGGGCAGTGTCCTGTGCCACAGCCAGCTGAGGCTTCCAGCTGTCTAATTAACCTGTTATCAGGGGCATCAGAGGTCAGGGGTTATCACAGCAAAGTTTCTTAGTCATTTTGCAGTCTGAGTTTGCAGTATATCTACAGAGACAGTCTGGACCATTAAGTCCAGAAAGAGAGAGTCCGATGGTCACGGGTTCAAGAAGCATGAGCAAGGAATCTGAGATAAGCTGGGCTGCTTTCATGGATAGGTCAGTTGCCTGCAACAGCTTCCTCCCATTCTGGACTCTGGTTATATAGGCTCAGAACCATAACCAGCTGTTGGCCTAATTAACAAGTCTTTATTATATAAATGCTCTAAGACTTCCTTTTCCACCTACAATGGTGTACTTGTCACCTCCCTTTTCTGCCTACAGGTGTCATGCCCTGCCTCAGAGACCCTGATAGCGAGGAAGAGGATTCCGAGTCTGAGGCAGAAGCTTCCCCAGAGGTAGGAGCTTCCCCAGAAGCTTGCCCAGAAGAAGAAGATAATAGACAACAACAGGGGCCTGAGCAAGGGGAACAAATAGAGGATGAGATAACAGAAACGGTTATCCTGCAAGAGAGACACCAGCAGAGGGAGGAGCTGTGCCGCTCAATGCGTTTAAGTAGCAAGTGAACCCTAATGAAGGAGCAGCTGTGGCAACAGCATCAATAGATAGAAGGGTTTCAGCTGACCCTTCCTCCCAGAGTTAGGAACTGGTCTCTTTGGCTGTGAAACCCTACACTGTTCTCTTGCATCTGGACTACCTGGAAACTGCCTGTTTTGACTACGAATTGGACTTGCCCTTTGGATTTGTTTGCATCAGCTCTGTTTAGGACATTCTCTGGCTCTTCCTGTGTGAATAAAAACTGTGCTGCTGTTTAATGTGATTGCCAGCTCTGTCCGGGACACGACAACATGTCCCTCTCATGGCTCTGGGGTGTGGCTATTGGGAAGGGTCCTGTTTGGGTCCTGGGGCAGGGGCGTAATAGGCAGACTGCAGCAGCCCTGATGGTCTGGCAGCTCAGGAACCTCACCCTCCCATGATTGTCTCAACTCTATGTCTGAACGATAACCACTGCCAGTCTAATATAACCGGGACACATGTGCCCAAGCAACATCAGAGCGTAGTTAAGATGCCAAAAGTTATCAGTGAAGCTAGGAGAGGCTGCAGT
Source organism: Iguana delicatissima (assembly GCA_948472985.1). NCBI lineage: Eukaryota > Metazoa > Chordata > Lepidosauria > Squamata > Iguanidae > Iguana > Iguana delicatissima. The sequence continues at coordinate 216,377 of CAOKZL010001717.1, read as the reverse complement.
AATTTACTTGAGGCTACTGGGAAAGACAAGATTCCACACCCCCTTCTTCTGAGCTGATTGAGTATATTTTGAACTCAGTTGCAGTAGGTGAAGTAAACTAAGGAAAGACAGGAAAGTGGCAGAGGGCATAAAAACTGGGACATTTTAAAAGCAGCTGAAAAAATGGGATGATAGAGGATTAATCGACTGCCAACATGATGTAGTAGTTTGAGTGCTGGACTACTACCCTGGAGATCATGCAAACCCACTGGGTGAACTTGGGCAAGTCACACTCTCTCAGTCTCAGAGGAAAGAAAAGGCAAACTACCTTTGAACAAATCTTGCCAAGAAAGCCCCAGAATAGGTTCACCTTAGGGTTGCCATAAGTCAGAAATGACTTAAAGGCATACAACAACAACAAAGTGGAAGGAAGTCCATGCTAGAGTTGGATTGATTCAATCAATCAAGCTATGGTCCTGAGCTTGCAAGACCTGATCAGGACAGTTGATGACCAGGGCTCTTTGAAGTCTCTCATTCAAAGGATCACCTCAAGTAATAGTTGACTTGATGGCAAATAACAGTGGCAGTGATCTTACACTTGAGGTAATCTGTCCGTTCCAAGATTTTAATTGTTTATTCAAGAAACAGCCATGTTCATCTGTTTTAGCTTGAAAAAGGCATAAAGGAATCCAGTAGCACCACTGAGACTAACTGAGAAAAAAGCAATTTCTACCATAAGCTTTGACGGACACTTGCATCTGACAAAGTGGACTGGAGTGCACAAAACCTTATGCTAGAAATGTTATTTTTCCAGTTAGTTTCGAAAGCGACGCTGGATTCCTTTGTGTCTTAATTATTGGTCAATTAATGCCCTTGATTCATCACCATCAATCTCGCACATGTATGAAATTCTCACTAAAATGGGCATGTGGCCAAAGAGACTCCTTCCATTTCCAGTCTGGGGTGTGTATGTGTGCCTACTTTTATGTTCTCTTTTCCCTATTTTGTGCCTTCTTTTTCTGTTATCTAGGAAGTTCTTGTGCACCTCTTGTTTCTTTCAGTGTAATTGGAATACTCCCCGGGGTTGCATGGCTTTTAAGCGGCAATTTCTGATCACTTTAAACAAGACACTTTTGTGTATTCATGCAGCTTTCTTGCTCAAGCAAGGACGCAAGAGAACAGCAGTAGGGAAAATGACAGGAAAATGACTTGTTTCATGTATATTGCTGATTGCCATGCTCTGAAACCTAAAGGTTTCCCTGAGTATCAGCACCCCATCAGAGATCTGATTCACTTCTTGCCATCAGACATCCTCTCAAACTACTTCAAGAATGTTTTCTGCTAGTTATGTCATTCTGGCAAGGCCTCCCTGGGAGAGGGTGGTTGGCAGCAAACCAAGCCTCAGGCAAGCAAGAGCGATCCTGCTGTGTTTCTCATTTGATTCCACAGGTTCCCTCCTTTTTAAGCATACACACACACAATCTCTCCCAGTCTCCCTGTTTCTCCTTTTCTTTTCTGGGCCTCCTAAGTCACTGTCAAGAGTTGTTAAATGATCGCTACACATAATCACAGGTAGCTTTCACATTCTGCGCGATCCGATCACTCAGATCCTCCCCAGAGTTGGCAAGTCTATCAAGAGACAGCGAGCTGATGCCCAAAAACACTTGCTGGAGAAGGTGGCTGCATTAGTGTCCTTTACTACATGGAAATTAGGTTGTAAGAATTCATTTGTCAGTCCTCTCCCTTCAGAGTCTTTTAGGCCAAGATTCAGTTGGTAAACTAAACACCTTCCCAACTGTCCCGGTTTGGCAGGGACAATCCTGATTAATCCTCTTTAGTTGTTATGTGCCTTCAAGTCTTTTCCAACTTATGGTGACCGTAAGGTGAACCTATCACAGCGTTGTTCCCTAAAAGGTGGGGGACCCTGAGGTCCACCAGCAGTGCCAGCATCTTCTTAGGATTTCATCAGACCCTGTTCTCCAGAATCATAGTCCAAAGCTCAGACCAGCACACAACGCTGGCTCTCTCTCTCACTTTACTGGACATTATTTTCTTGTCATACCACATTGTCTCATGACAAAGAACAATACTCACAGTTTACTCATTTTGCACTTTTTTTCATTTGTTTAGAGTTGCTCTAAAATCCATACTGTAAGGCTCTAAGATCATACCTGGTAGATATGTGGAAGAAGAAGAGAAGAAAGAATGCAGAGGAATGCCTATGTTGATCTGCCATAGCAAAACCAATAAAGATCTGTGTAGCAGTTTCAAGATTAACACATTTATCATGGCATAAGCTTTATCATGCCATTTATCATGGCATAAGCTTTCGTAGCTGGGGAATACTCCTTAAAATCCAAAAGACCATTTTCACACAAACACTTGTTTACTTACATGTCAATTTTTACTCCACAGCTTCATCTGTTCCTAAGAATAGGTAACACACTGTAAAATCATAAAGTAATAATACCAATAATCCATCAGCAGAAGAATAGCCATCAATGTTAGCCATAACTGAATCAATGATGAATCAACATTTTCTGGTGAAATTGTCATAGGCAGGATGCAAAGTTCTCGCACTTAAAAAAAAAAAAGGTTTATGCCCAATTATCCTGCTGAAGAGATACTGAAGAGATGCTTTTCAGTGATCTTCATTCTCTCCAGCTCTTCATGCTTGAACTGAGGCACAACAATAGCAAAGGTCTAGCAAAGTTGGTGATGTGAAGTGCATTTTCAGTGTTCTGCTTTTCCAATTAGGGACCAAATAACCTCTTTGGGGCCCATTGGAATGTAATTCCCATATTGCAGGCTATCAGAAAGCACCTGTGCTCCCTGTAGCAGACAAAATGTTTAAGGATATAGTCATATCCATGCTTACTTCAGAACAACACTCAGTGTAGTCACTGAGATTTACTGCCAGACAAACATAAATAGGCACACAATGCTGCAATTGCAACAGCCTTTTGGATTTCACTCAGCAGAAAATAAAGTGAAAAAATGGGTTCCTGGTAGCCCCAAAGTCAGTGGTGTCATGAATCCACTTTGGTTTCAGTGTGAACTTTAACGGAACTCTCCAAGGTGCTAAGCTCTGTCCTCAGGATAGTCTCAACACCTCCAGTTCACCAGTTCTTTAATGTTTGGGCTAAAATCATTACCCTACTGACATAGGAGCTGACACCAGCTGCAAGTGAAGTTAAACAATGCCTATTATCATCTGAGCCTCCGCATCCCCCATCCCCACCCCCCATCATTAGATCATTCAGTCTAGTCAAAGATTAATGAAATACTAATCTTGGATTATTTTTGGATGAAATATGTGCACTTAAAATCATAGAGTTGGAAGACAATGGAAGGGCCATTGGGTCCTATGCTTTGCCATGCAGGAACCCAGAACTGAAGTATTCCTGAGAAATGGCTATACAAGCTCTGCTCAAAAACCCCCAAAGAGTCCATCACTTTCTCAGGCAATCTATTCCACTGTCAAACAATAAAGGCATTCTTCCTAATGTTTAGATAGAATAACTTTTTCTGGTAATTTGGATCTAAATGAAGAATTACCTTCAAAACTACATGTTTTTGTACAAAGTGATGTGTAGGCAGGGGGAGTGTAGTAAAAGACGAGAAAGAATCACACTTCTGTGAAATGGGACGGGGCAAACATTAATGAATGCATGTACAATTGGCACAGAGCAGCTACAGGTTGAAACAGGCATTCCCTAGAATTGCCTAGAGCAGTTAGTCCAGCTACTCTCTCAAGCTTCCTTCTCTACCATCCTTATTATCCACAGTTTGGGCTGGCAACAGTTTTGTTATTCTGTTAGTCATTAAAATCATGGTAAGATACCCTGAAGACACCCAATCCCAGCTTCGAAGCTAAACAGGATCAGGCCTGGTTAGTACTAGGAAGGGAGACTATCAAGGACTACAAAGTGCTGTTATATTTCAGAGGAAAGTAATGGCAAAACACCTCTGATTATTCCTTGTCTCAGAAAAATCACCACGATGGAAGAATTGGGGCTGAGCAAGACAAGGATATGATGTCAATATTCCTGTTTACAGTCCACTATCTGCAGAGGTGAAGTTGCAAGTAAAAGACCATGGTAAGGTGACAGCAAGTGAAATGATGCGGTACAACTGAATCTTTGCCAGTAATGGTTTAAAACATCAGATATTAGTCAGTTAGACCATAAACAGGCAGGAACAGATAGAATTCTGCTAATACCCATGTTCTTCTAATTATTTAGATCTGGGCAGATGAAATGTGCCTGCACATTATCTGTTAGCAAACTGTACTATAACCACTACAGTGGACACAAATTCTCATTGAATTCATAAAGGAATGTTCTGTTTACTTTCTATTATGATTTCTGAGCAAAAAATGATGTTTCCCCTTTGCAATCAAGTTAGGAAACATTATCAAACAGAACTTTAAAGGGTTGATGAATACTGCTTGATTTCTGTATCATCTGTTTATGAAATTTGTTATCTAATCTCATTTTGTACATTTGTGCAAACTTCCACATGGGTATAACACATAAGAATGCCTAATTTTCACAGTCTTCTTTCCTTGTTTAATTTTAGACCCTTTAGAGGAAAATCATAAAATAACAGAATCATAGAATCATACAGCTGGAAGAGACCGCAAGGGCCATCAAATCCAGCTCCCTGCCATGCCAGAATACACCATCAAAGCACTCCCAGCAGATGGCCATCCAACTGCTGTTTAAAATTCACCAAAGAAGGAGACTCCACCACACTCTGAGGCAGCAAATGAAATGAAAGTTCGATAGAATTATTCTAGTCAACTTGAGCATGTAGGCAAATGGAAATGTCCTGAAAATTTCTGGAGACAACACAGAGTATCCTACTTTAATGAGAGTTTGGGTTTTCTTTAGCATCTCTCTGATGATGAATAGCCCTTTCGCCTTTTGATATGTGACTTCCTTGATACTGAGTATGAATATTTGTCAGCTTAGAACAGCCTTCTCATTATCATGTCTTCAGTAAGCTTTTTCATACATAAGTAATACAAGCCCTCTTCATGTTGCGAAGGGGTAAGATGTGTTGAGTTGTGAGGATGCACCTTTTAACTCTGTCTCCCACATTGTGCAGCTTGTTCTGTTCTCACCGCCTGCATATTACTGTAGATGTATCATTTGGGTAAGGCTCAGTATTTAGATCTGTGTGTCTGGATGCCTCCTGGGTTTCTAGACCCTGCTTCCAGAATCCAGTGAAGTGTCTATGTTTAAAGATTTGGTATGATAGCTTCCCCACCTTGGATGTCCATGGGAACCAGGACAACAAGAATTATGCGGTTGGTGGGGTTACATGATGCATCATGTTGTATCATCCTTTCGCATAATTATAAGAAGCTCTACAATGCAAAGGCGTATGTCCTCATTATTGATATCAATCCATATTGTTTAAAGATTCTCGTCCAGAAAAAGACAAAAGGGCTTTAAATCTTTGAACTAGAAGGGTGTGTATGAACAGTTCAAGTCTGTGTTTCGGGTGTTTTGTGTCAACTTTGTATCTGATTGTCCTGTATTGATTTGTATTGTTTGCATCTATTTTGTTGATACTTACATTGCTATAAAGCATGCCTAAATATCCTAAAGGCACCATATCCTGTCTGATCTTGGAAGCTAAGCAAGGTCAGTCCTAGTTAGTACTTTGAAGGAAGACTGACAACAAATACCAAGTGCTGTAAACTATATGCCAGAGGGAGGAACTGGCAAAGCTACCTCTAAATATTCCTTGCTTAAGAAAACCCTGTGAAATTCATGGGGCCGCCATAAGATGACAGTTGACTCGAAGGCACACACACACACACACACAGCAAGTAAGGGAATGTTGATGGTAAGAAGGTAAAAAGCCTGGAGGAAAAGTTTCATTACCAGTATAGGATTGAGAGAGAGTGAAAACAGCTGGGGCACTGGAGAAATAGCGCAATGTAAATTTTACATCAGATAGAAATAGTGTATACAGCTCCTGGACAGTTGTAATGTTGTGTAAGACAACAGCCAATTCTGCTGTTCCCTTTGCTCATTTCTACACCTGCCAACCTTTTTCGCCCCTTCCAGCTGACATTCCTCCCTTTGGAATAGTTTGGCACAGACTGCCAGAAATGTATTTATTACCTCTACAGTTTCTCACAGTTAAAACACCACTGTGGAAAGATTGGATTCACTGTTAGTTTTAGGAAGTGACTCTAGCCAAGTCCCAGAGTTCACCTGCACTGGTTTTGGTCATTAAAAGGCAACTCTGGAACAAAGTTTAACGATATCTCCCATTTGTCCCAAAGCTACTTGTTGCAACAGGTAAGAGGAAATAAGGGGAGGGTGTACAGCTCTGTGGAATAGCACATGCCTTGAATGCAGATGGTTTATGGGAAGCCATAGAGCAGGAGTGTTCATTGGTTTAATTGTTAAAATATTTATATTTTAACAATAATATTTATATTTTATCTTAAAGCCGAGGATCTCAGGGTGGTTTACAATAGTTTGAAACAATTTAGAATAATTGAATAATTTAAGGGCTGAAAGCATATTTAAAAACTTAACACTTAAAAAAGGACAGATTTAAAAGAAATGGCAAGAAATTAAAGCAATTTTTAAAGAACAACTCACATGTGCAAATTTGGGTGAGATCAGCCATGCCCCCAAAGCTTTAATGAACAGTCATGTTTTTACTTGGTGCCAGAATGATAGCAGCATCGGAGCCAATCAGACTCTATGGGGCAGGTATTCCATAACTGAGGTGCCATCACAGAGAAAAGCCCCTCTCCAATATTGTTCTGACTAATGAGAATCAGAGGAGGGACCCTCCCACAGACCTCCAGCAAATCTCAAGCCTTACGCAGGCATATGTAGGGAGAGGAGCTCCTTCAAGTATCAGGATCTCAAGCTGTTTAGGGTTTGAATATCATTACCAGCACCTTGAGCTTTCTGTATGGCATTCTAGTTAGAAGATAAAGGCCCTTTTTGCACAGCATTTTCCATGCGACAGGGCGCCTGGAGCGTCGCGCGATTGTGAGGAGCAATCTCCACGATGCACTCACAATCGTGCGATGCTCCAGGGGCCAGCAGGCACCGATCACGCACCTCTTCATTTTTGGCTAGAAGCCAAAAAGGTGAGCGATCGTGCATTGCTCCCAGGCCCCGTGTGCACTTACCTGGCATGCGGAGTCTCCAGAGCTGCGCTGGTCACGCTTCCCGCCCCAGTGCAGCCTGGGAAGGTCCCAGGTTGCACTGTGGAAGGAAGAGGTGGGGCTCTCGCGTGAGCAGGCAGCTCGTGCAGAACCAAAGAGAGCCTCTCGCCAGAGGCTGCTCGCGTAATCCCCGCACCCCAGCGCCAGTAGAAGGTAAGGTGCGGAAAGGGCCTAACTGTTGGATTGTGCACTAGCTGTAGCTTTCCCGTGATCTTCAAGGGCAGCCCCATGTAGAGTGCATTGCAGTAGTCTATCTGAAGTTACCAGTGCATGGAAGACTGTGGTAGTGATAAGTATTTTCCAGCCTTCTGTAGGAATTGTATAATACTGTGTGTGGTTCCCTAATCATCCTAGTATGATCTCCAGGCCCCTCAGGCTCCCAATCGAAATTTAAAAAGAATCACCTCCATGAAAAATTATGTCCCTAGAAGCCCCCAGAAAGAAAGCAATCTTCCTGTATTAGAAGCTATTTTGGTTCCCGTGAACAAAATAGCCTCTGTCTCCCTGTAAAAAACTGGAAGGAACTGCCAGAAACTTCTAGTTTTAGAGGCGGGGAAGGTCAGGTATGGCCTTAAGAGTCCAAGGCTATTAGAAATTTGAAACAAATGTGACTCCTAGTAGAGATGTACAGAAATTTCAACAATTTCTTATTTATTTTTGAAATAGCCTATTGAGGCCTTACCAACTTGTATGAGAGTACTTGCCTCCATTGCAAGACCTTCCCCCGCCATTGTACTCTGTACAATTTATGCAAAAATTTATTTATTGTCTTTTCTCTTTGTGAGCTGAAGCATACACACAGCAATTGGGAAAGGGGCATGCTGGTTGTTCACAAAGATGTGAACAAAGCTTTTCCTTGCAATAAGACAGCAGTTACAAGTGATTTGCATGTTTACAGCTGTTTTTGTTGTGTGCCTTCAAGTTGTTTCTAACGTATGGTGACCCTAAGGTGAACCGATCATGGGGTTGTCTTGGAAAGATTTGTTCAGAGAGGCATTTGTCTTTGCCTTCCTCTGAGGCTGAGAGATTGTGACTTGTCCAAAGTCAGCTAGTGGTTTCTATGGCTGTGTGGGGATTCAAACCCTGGTCTCCAGGCTCACAGCCCAACACCCACACCATCACACCATGATGACTTTCTGTACATTTACACACATATGCAAAAACTGGTCTTGCATCTGCACAAATTGTCTCTCAGATAGTTTTTAAAAACCAGATCTTGCTATCTTGTGGATCAAATCTGAGTTGGTGGTGCCAGGAATCAATGTCAGCAGCAGCTGCCACTTGCTTGCCCAGTTGCCCCAAAATAAGAACTAGGCAGATCTGTGGCTAGCCAAAAGATCAGAAGTGGAAAATAGAAATATTGGCAAGGAAGATTGGCTAGTCAGCAGTGAGACCAGGACAGGTCAAAGGTGAGGAAGTATGAGCTAGAATGAAAGAAGGAAAGAACCTTTGGGCAACACTGTAGAGCAGTGGTTCTCAACCTGTGGGTCCCCAGATGTTTGTGGACTTCAGCTCCCAGAAGCCCCAGCCACTATAGTCAATGCTCAGGGCTTCTGGGAGCTGAAGTCCAAAAACATCTGGGGACCCACAGGTTGAGAACCACTGCTGTAGAGGATGTTAACAAGCAGAGTAAAAAAAAAGTACTACATGCACAATGAAAGGGAAAAGGCAAAGGAAAAGAGGCAGGTTGGCAGAAGTAGGAGGTGGAGAACCAAAGAGATTTGATATTTGGCAAAGTGATTGAAGGGAGGTCCAGTAGGAAAGACCATAAGGGGATATTGAAACCAGACAAGTTGTGAGCTAATCAGGTCCAACGTGTACTACAGAACGATCTTCTGAGACCAGCTCCAATACAAGGCCAGAAGGTGGTGAGCAGTTAGAAGGAGAGACATTTTAAAAGCAGCTGAAAAAGTGGGATGGCAGATAATTAATCAGGACTGTGTCTGCCAAATTTGGATAGTTGGAGGGTATGTTCCCCTGCTAGAATAGCTCATTCATGTGGCACAAAGAAGGATTTGCTTTTGGGACTGTGCTAGGGCTCCAGCCATTTTATTCTAGTCTTGAGATGGAACAATGGTCTATCTCTAAATAAAAAAGTTAATTTCTTCTAGATTCTTCTTGTGTCTGGATAATATTTGTTCAGAGATAAACAGATGGAATTTTTCAGCCCTAAAAGAACAGAACTTGGAAACAATTTTCAGAATCCCCCAGCCAGAATGGCTAGTGACCCTGGTTATTCAAAGATTGTGAGAGCTGCATTCCAGAAGCAGTACTCTTTCCAAACTTTCCATGGGAAAATGTGCTCTCTCCCCAGAACAACCTGCTTCCTCTCAGCTTAAGGGGTAAATTGGCATGAAATGTAACTGTGATTAAAATTTTAACCAGTTGTTCTCTTACTGAGTGTTTGCTAACTGTAAGAGTAGTGCTTGCTGAGAGATTTGCATATAATCTGTGAAGAACAACAAATACAAAAGTGATACAACAAATACAAAAGTGATAATTTCTCTGACTTGTGGTATCCCTTTATTTTTCATTGTACAATGAACATTCCCCATAAAAACCTCCAATTCAGACAGACAGATTTTGGAAGTACACTTGTTGCTCTTGAACTTAATTACAGCTAGTCTATGTGGTGCATACATCTGATATTATTTTTTATACACTCTTCATTCTATAATCTAAATAAAAGAAAAAAGAAAAATCCTACTTTTAAATCTAAATGAACAAGATCTCTTTCTGCACTAGACTGTTACAGTGCTGTTATTCCACTTTCAACATCCTATGGAATCCTGGCATTTGCCTCAGGCTGCTCCCTAAACTGCAAACCCCAGGATTCCATAGAATGTTGAAAGTGGAATAATAGCACTATAACACTTCAGTGCGGAAATGGCCAAGGAGCCTGAATCCTAAAGGATATCCCTATAGGATCTGCCTTGAGCAGATCCTCTGTTTTTTCTAGAGATACACATTACCACAGATGCCCCACCTGTTACATTTCAGACTGGGTACTGGAGACTGAATGTTGAATAGGCTCTTTCAGCTCTTATGGTTTTAGAAGCAGAGCAATCTCCTTGTCCCCACCATATCAGCCAAACTATTTGAGCTCACTGCTACTCAAAGTGATGGTCCCTGGACCAGTGCCAGTCCACAAGCCATCAAGCTGCCAGTCTCTGGAGAGTTTCTACGACTCTAGCCAATGGGCACAAACATAGTGCAGGTCCCTGAACACCTGGAAAAAGTAATTACCACTACCACACATTGGACAGTGTGAGAAGCATTGCCCTAGATTCCCTCTGGATGGGTATATCTAATATATAAAAGTCAAAGTTTGTTTGTCCGTGTCAGGTGAAGACCTCATATGATTGGCTCCCTGAGAAGATTCTATGGAATCCTGGATTTGCAGTTTAGGGAGGGTCCTTTAGAATGGTCAGCTAGAGAGCTCTTGGGCCTCAGTCAGCTGTGTCTGTCTTGAATCGGTGGCCTAGCAGCAAGGAGGAGGGCAGTGTATTCCCTAAGGAACCCAACCTCTGTATACAGATTGGATTTGGGTATATGGGTAAAGTTACAGGTACTAGACAAGACAGTTTGGGGAATTAGAGAAACAGGATCTCAAATCTTTTTAACAAGTACTAGCTATGAGAAAATAAAATCCCAGGCAAAGCTGAGTATATATGGTAGTTTTTAATAAATTGTCCTGCCATGTTTGGTACTTCAGTTCAACATAATGTGTCACCCTCCACCCACCCACCCTCAACAAAGATGTTATTCTGCCTTCCTTTCCTCCATGTTCATACTTTCTCCTCCAAAGATAATCTACTACGTTCGGCAAAACCATTTCCCCAAGAAATTACATGCAGGAGATTGTCTCACATTACCCAGTCAATATAGCTATACGTAAAGCCCTGGTTTCTAGGCAAAACAGAGCTTTGTAGATTGTGAATTTTATGCAATGATTTTGTGTGTGAGAGTGAGATAGAAAAGAGAGAGATAATGACTTAATAGCTTCAACAAAGAACTCTTTAAATAGTACTTACTGTTATTTTTCTACCTTTATTGTTTCTATTTGTTTTCTTAAAAGTCTTGTGTTTATTTGTATTGTACCATTCTTGTCTATCTAGGACAAAAAAAAGGAAATGTGATGTAGTGATTTTGGAGACTTGTTTTCCCTCACAGTCAATGTTTTGTATTCTCACCTGCATAAAGAAAGATAAACAGAAACAAAGCAAATAGCACAATATGCAAAGAGAGATAAGGAGAAGGATAGCATTTACACAGAGAGCTAGCATTACACAGTGGTTTGAGAACTAAACTTCTGGGCACCAGGGTTCAAATCCTTGCTTGGTCATGGAAACCCACTGGGTGACCTTTGGCAAGTCACACTCTCTCAGCCTCAGAGGAAGCAAAGGCAAAACTCCCTGAATAAATCTTGCCAAGAAAACCTCATGGTGGGCTCACCTTAGGATCACCATAATTCAGAAAGGACTTGAAGACACACAGCTACAACAAGAAAGTACGAAATGCCTACAGTGTGGCAACGATTCCTTTGTTCAACACAGTTTTACCTGGACCATCTTAGGATTTAAGATTGCTAAATCACAACCCAGGAAGTCCCTCTATGCCTTTAAGCCAAGGCAAGGAACTTGTGGCCTAAGGGCTACATTAGAGCTTGAAAAAGTTACTTTTTACTCTACAAATGCCAAGCTGCCAGAGCTACTGGTTGTCTTGCTGATTGGTGGAATTGGAACTGTAGGCTCAAAAGTAAATTTTCTAAGCTCTGATTCCCACATGATCTGTGGGCTCTTCACAAACTGCACCCGCTTTTGGCCTCACACACTGTTTGAATTCAGAGCCTATAAGATTTTAATCAAGATAATGTAGGTCTGGACAAGAAAATAGTTTCTTCACCACTTGCCACCACTGCAGAGAGCACGGCTGCCCTTTAAGCTTTTAGTGAAGTAGGACAAATTGTTTTCAGTGAGACAGGGGCAAGACTGGCAACAAGGTTCTTGGGTTTTGCCTAACACAACCATATCTAGCAGTTCATAATATATGCGATATAATATTTAATGTTTATCTCTCACAATCTCTCTAAAATGATTAATAGTATAGAGATGGGTAGCATGCAGGGAAGTAAGATAGTTTGGACTGATTTGTATGTTTTCTCAAACTCTTCAATAAAAATGTTAATAAGAAAAGCTATGTATCTTAGAAGCATAGTGGCTATTTTGAAAAATATGGCATAATGAGGGAAAATTTAGGCACTCCTGAATTCTGAAATGCTATGTGTATTTGAGCAGTTATTTGCTTCCCGTCTTACTAAATGACACCCTTGGGTGGAAGATAGCTGTCACAAAACTAGGGGAAAATGAATTAATAACTACTTTTCTTCTCAAAGGAAGTAATGTGTTTTCATACAATCTTCAAAGCCTATTCACAATTCAGGATTTTTCTGTGTAAAATTTGCATGTTGTTGTTTGCAGAGAAAGGATGTAGAGAACAGACAAAGGTTTCAGGGTGTGGCAAAAGATTGTTTTATTCTAATTACTAGAATAAAATAATCTTTTTCAACACCCTGAGACTTTGTTTCTTCTCTACATCCTTTCTATTGGGTGTTATCAGTCCTCTCTGCTTTTTGTTTTGAAAAAAAAAAAAGCAGCTTTTTACAGAGAAAGCAGAAATGTTTTTTTGCTGCTTTCTGCACAGAAAAAAAAATCTGCAAATTTTGTACAGAATAAGTCCCAAATTGTGAAGATTCTCATCAGTCCAGGATTCTTCCTCATCAGAATTTCTTGATATTAAAAAAAAAAATGTTTTCAGTATTTTTTAAAAAAATATTTTCAAATATTCTTTCCATCCCTAGAAGGGGTGAGGGAGAAACTGTGACTGCTCCCTCATTTTCCAACTGAGCTTGTAATGAAAAGAAATGGGGAAGTGGAGGCTCTCCACACTGAAAATTGGCAACCATGCTTAGAGTATCGTCTTGGAGATTTCCCAGAATCACAGCCTTCCTTTTCATTTCCTGTGCTGCTCCATCATTCTCATGGTGAGTCACAGGCTTCGGAGGTGGGGAGGAAAGACAAACACAGTGACATTCATTCCATCATTCGTTTTTCAGTGAGGCATCCTTATTTCCTAAAACACAGCTGGCTGAAGTATCTACAATAGCTCTTCTGCTGAGTATTGTGTAATTTTTTTTTTCTCACACTCTCGCAGCACTGCCTCGTGACAAGTTGCACTTCCTGGAATCCCAAAATTTAAACAGCTACATTACTCCAGTGTTGAGATTGTAAATACTCTAGTTCATTACTTCTTAGTGCAACTAGGAGAGGTAAGCAAACACAGCCTTGATAATACTGAGGACCTGTGTAGTTGTCTGAGTATTGGACTAGGACTCCAGGAGATGAAGAGCCCTTTCACACTACAAAATTATAGCACTATGATTCTATTTTAACTTCCATGGTTGTATCTTATGGAATCATTGAGTGTGTAGCTTGATGAAAGACTAGAGCTCTCTGTCTGAGAATTCCAAACACTCTTCCCCAAACTGCAAATCCCAGGATTCCATAGGATGGAACCATAGCAGCTAAAGTGGAATCATAATGCTATAATTTTGTAGTGTGAAAGGGTCCAAGAGTATGAATCCCACTTAGTTGTGGAAACTTGCTGAGTGATTTTGGTCAAGTCACATTACCCCAGTCTAAGAGGAAAAGAATGGCAAACCTCCTCTGAATAAATTTTGCCAAGAAAACCCCATGATTATTTAAGTCATTAGTAAGAGTCAGGTATAGGTGGCGTACATTATGACATCATTTCCTGGGTGCTCCCAATATAGGGCGTATCAATTGGCCCTTCCTTTTCTCATCTTAATAACAGCAAACAGAGCATGTTTTGTAGACTGCCCTCAGAAGACTTGTCAGCAGGGATTTAAGGGCTGCTTCTGAGGTGAAGAGAGCCGATCTATTCTTAAATATTATAGGTGTGTGTAAATGTTATCTTTATCTGGACGACATTGATTATTGGGAGGGTGACAAGAGATTACTGCTGTTAGAAATGAAAATGAGATTTTAAAACAGGGAGACAATTTTGTTGAGATCTTTTTTGGCATTTGATTGGTGTTCTCCAACTGCAAGCCTCCTTCGGAGATAGCAGTGCTAGAAAAAGTAGCATGTACATTTCAGAAATAATATTAAAGTTTTAAAAAAATAAGGTTTTCTTGTGTTCTGATTTTTTTTCTCCAGACTGCTGCATTAACACATGACTTGACTCCAGTAATGAAAATTTTCCTGCCACTCGCTCAACGACACTGAAGAGCTGCTGTTTGGGTTACGTCGTTCTTTTCTTCCCTTGTGTCTCCAAAAAGGTGAAACACTGACAGAAAAAGTCCAGTGAGGGCCCCATTCAACCCTCTGAAGAGTCTGCTGTTTCTGCCACAAATCTAATTACCAGGAACTGTAAATTAGCTACTATAATGATCCAAACTGCTATACTCTTCCAATTATAGAAGTGTCCTTGGTTGGGCCATTTGTCTTCTTTGACCTTCAAATCAGAGTTTTACCTTAGTAACTGTGTTCTAGCTGGAAAGTGCCATCAGTGATGTGTATACCAACCAATTATAAATCTTTCTCTCACATACACACATGGTGTGTGTGGCATGTAATGGTTTTGAAAGCTCTTGTTACAATTTCTATGGAACAGTTATCAGAAGTGGTTGTTAGAAACTTATTAAAACTACATTTACCATAGAAAGCCTTAGTAGTGAGCAATTAACATCAGCCCTACATAGTTCTGTGGTTTACAGTACTTGAGGCTGGCAATGGCAGTTTGTTGAAAACTCTATAGACTTTTTTCCCTTTATATTTAACTTTTCAGCCTGCTTGTGTGCCTATGTTCTTTTTGGAATGGTTGCCAGAATATTTTGACTTTCATATAACCAAAAGTGTACACTGAACAAATGTCCATAGCACCAGTTTCACTCAGTAGTTGATATAGCCATGCCCAGGTACCAGGCCATGGACCTCAGCCTCATCACGACATTTCAACTGTTCTTGTGTACTGTGCATGTGTATACTTCATCCATAGCTGCAATCCATTCAGAAAGAATTGTTGAGCAAAGGGAGACAGGATTGAACCAAGGCATGGGAAGAGGCAGAAGAAGAGGAAGAAGATAACAGCAACAACGCTTTATAATGCCCTTTACACCAAAGGGTGGAACAATGACATATACAATGAGAGACAAGGACATTAAAACAAAAAAGCACAACAATACATGGCATAGAATCCCCAATACCCTACCAATCGCTACCTATCTCAGCACCTTAAACACTTCTCAATGACTTAAGATGGAGAGTCAAAAAAGAAGGTCTTCAACTGTTTACTAAGACAGGTGAGATCCTCCTCCAGCTGGAGGTCCAAAGGAAGATCATTCCACAAATGCGGAGCCAGATCTCGAAAGGCTCACAGCCTTGACAGAGCTGTACGCATTGCTGGAACAGACAATAATCCTTTGCCTGCAGATCTCAAATTCCTGGATGGAACATACCAAACAAGCTGAGCTGCAAGGTACTGAGGGAGGTTAAAGCGCAAAGTTTTAAATACCAGGACCAAAAGTTTGAAACAAACCCTGGACTGAACTAGTAGCCAGTGAAGGGATCTATAGGGAGAAGAAACAGGTGATTATTTGGGGAGATTTAAAACAACCCAGACAGCATTGTTCTGAATTAAAACCAGAAGAAGAAGGGAGCAGGAAGGCAAACCTGCCAGGAAAATTGCCTGTGCCATGGCACAAGTGATTTTCTTGAACATCCTTCCTGAGGTGGGAGCTAAGGATCCCTCCAAGCCAAGCACTGACTGAAGAAGAAATGACTAACTGTATTACAGACCCAACTATGTGTGTGCAATATGTGATCAGATCTTCCTTTTCTTCATAATGGAAGAAATCTCTACATCTAAGTCCATCCGCCATCATTGTCCTCACTCTCCTTCTTGTCTCAAGGATGATGACACTGAAGGTTCTCATTCTACACCTTCTGCTTTTGCACTGTACAGTGGCAGCTACTATTGCTACCACCTCCTGTAGGAGGGCTGAATGCTTCTCACTCTGGCAGGCTAGGGCTAGTGGCATGAAGCACGTCTGGCACAAAGAAACATGGGGACATTCTTCTTACGTTACAGGGATGGTAGAAACCTTAGCTTACACCTAAAGCAGTGGGAAAGCTTAGATGGTCTGTGAGGGAAAGCCAAAAGACAAGGGGGGGGGACTTCTGAGAACAATGTGGAAAATAATTAGTGCCAGAAGCTGCAGGGAAGGTTCTCACATCAGTCCTTTGTACTTGAATGTAGGTACCAGACAGGGCACCCTACCATTAGGCAGCGTGAAGCATCTACCTTGTTGTTCTTGTTCCTGCTGTCACTGTTGTTGTTGCGGGAATTCAGGTCATTTCTGACATACGGCAACCCTAAGATGAACCTATCATGGAGTTTTCATGGCAAGATTTGTTTGGAGGGGGTTTGCTGTTGGCTTCCTCTGAAACTTAGGGAGTGTGACTTGCCCAAGGTCATCTAGTGGGTTTCTAGGGCTGAGTGAGGATGGGAACCATGGTCTTCAGAGTTATAGTCTAATGCCATCATGCTGGCTTTCACTCTAGGAGACTAATTTCATTCATATTATTTACTTGTTTTATTTGTATCTATTAGGTGTGACATGAAATGACAACAAATTACTAACAGTATAATTTGTTATTGTTGACAAGTGTAAGAAAGGTGATTGCAAGGCTTTATGACTCAGCTGCTGAAATAACTTGGCTAACATTAAAAACAGGCTGCAGGTTTTCATAGGCTCTAGGTACTTTTATATTCAACTCCCCACCTTGCCTCAATGTTTTACTAGGGATGTTTCCATAGGCCCCAAAATCCTGTTTTCATAGGCCATAGGCACTGTATGTAAAGTTCCCAATAGATAAGATGTCCCTGGTAACATGCAGCTTGATTGTGGGAGGAAAGAAGACGCCATTTGCTGACCCAAGTCAGCCAGGAAAATGTCTTCAGCCAGGTCTGGTGTGACAGGGTTCCAAAGAGAGGAAGAAAAAGAGCCAAAGAAGACTTCATGGCTGACTATAGTTGGATATCACCCTCCTTCTCTACAAAAGGGCAAACGGGCGTCAAGTCCCCTGTGCGAGGGATTCCCAGAGACAGAAAATGAGATACATGAAAGGGACACCAAGCACTTTTTCCTGTTTCAGCTTGACTTTCTGCTTCCCAACTCCCAATGTAAGGATCATCTATCACCAGTTGTCCTGTTGGAAGGATCCTGACGAGGTTTGCCTTGTTAACCTTTCCAATTTGTTTCAAAACATTACTTATCATGATTTCATTATGTCAGTGTCACTTAAGGTTGCCAGATCACTACTATCCTAAGCCCTGAGATTTGAGGCTCAAAACCTGAGACCCAGAGATACCCCCATGCTTATTTGCACTGATCTGTGGTAAAAATAATAAGCTTTAAGATTAATTTTCTCGCCATCAAGAAATAACACGCACAACTGGGGAAGATAATTCAGCTGCAGTATTCAAACACTAAAAGTAGTCACTGCCAGGCATCTGCTGAAGCGCCATAACTAGTCAGAGGCTCCACTCACAAGACACAGACATGTTGTTTCTCATCAGCACTGGAACCTGTTTGTTCACCTACATCTTGGTCTATATACAAACATCAGTGATGTCATTTAGGAGAAGCAGTAAATGCCACTTCCTGCTTGCTCATTGGCTCTTCCTTGCAAGCATTCAAATGGAAAAAGAGGATAAGAACTGGGCTCATAAACAAAGAGACAGTGATGTATTTAAGTCTTTTTCTCCAAGTCTCAAGTCAAGTCTCAAGTCCTTGCAAGATACTGTCAAGTCTCAAGTCTGGGAGCCAGTTTCTGAAGTGGTGAATAGGATCCTTCTCACTCCCCGTTTCTGAAGATGGAGACTTTTTCAGAAATGGGAATAGGATCCTTCTTACTCCCCATTACTGAAGCTTCAAAAGCTTTAGAAGGAAGGATCTTTCCCTGCACTCTGGGGCTGAATCTTGCCTACTGCTGATAGGAAAAGTTTTAGAAGGTTCCTCTGATATGCAGTGGGGACAGGCTGTTGAACAGACCTCAACCCTGCCTCAAGTCCATTGCATAACACATTTGCTATTCCTCCCCAAGAAATAGCCCAAGTGTTGGTCTTCAGACAGATCACCATGTGACCAGTAGGCAAAATGAGATGGAAGTGTTGGTCAAAGTTGTAAAGTTTCTAGATGAATGTGTCATGTTACTGAACCAAAGGCAGCAAGACAGTCACTAAAAATATACAAGTCATGAGTCAAGTTGAGTCAGTGTGCCATTTATTGCCAAGTTGAGTCCAAATCATGACTTGAGTCCTAGTCAATTGACTCAAGTCGACATCACAGCAGAGAGATGCACTGAAGTAGCAGGAGCAGTTGAAGGTATTGTGTACATGACATCTCTAAATTTAGATCTGGCACTGGATGGGACTGGACTAGACAGGAAAGTCTAGAAGTGGGGGGCTGTTGGCTTCCATGACAGTAGAGTGGGGAACTCCAGGTTTTACCCTGAATTTAAAGGAGTTATCCAAAGTGCAAAGATTTAGCAATTAAAACCACCCTTTGAGTAGGTTCAGTACATTAATATACAGATTAAAATCCAGGACAGATTCACTGCCCTGTTAATATGAAAGCTACCACCCACCACTGTCTGGAAGTCTTCGAGAGCCTAATTTAAAGGGAAAAAAACTTTGTATCATTTGAAATCCAGATTATGTAAGCTCTTATTTTGACTGATGGAAAACATCTCCCTAGTGAAATAGCAATGAACTGAAGGGTAGAAATAAGAAGAAAGTTCTAACTGAAACCCACTGCACTGACATGGATGCCACTAGCCTCTAATGCCTGGAGGTCTTCAAGAAGTTACTTTTAAAATAATCTTTGTGAGAATCACCTGAAATCCACATTAGATGAGCTCTTACTTTGATGCATGGGAAAGTAAAAGCATCCTCCTAGCAAAGTAGCAATAAATTGGAAGGTAAAAAAGAAAAGGAAAGAAAGAAATCTCCATAGTGATTTTGACTACAGGAATAAATGCTTCAGACTGATGAATTTTTAATACAGTGATGTTGACAGATATAGAATTCAAAGGATGCCCACATAATGAAGTTATAAAAAGTGTCATCCAATCTTTGCTGAAGAATACCCAAGCCTTTAGCTTGTCTGTCTGAAGATACTGTCCAGAGGGTAGCCATTCAACTATCTGCCAGGGCTCATCTCTGAATAAAAGAGGGATATGAAAAGAAGAGAGACAGAGAAGAGAAGCACTGTTTTGTTGGAGTTGTGGGGGTTTATTGTTACATGTCTGGGACTTTTTTTCAAAGGTGCCTAGGACTCTTTCAAAGATAAATAACTTTTGATAGGTCATCTTTTCTTTTTAATCATAGTGAAGCTATTACTAAGCTAGGCAAACACAGGACTGTGAAAAATACAATGTACATAGGACTGAGTACAAGAATCCTTGTACCAATGCTATATAATTAACTGTGTACTATAGCCCCACTCAAGTATTTTAACTGTGATTATCTAACATGTAAGGAGTGGAACATGCTAGCCTCACTCACCTTCCTTGTTGCATGGCAAATAACAAGTCTGAAAAGGAGAGACTTTTGTATCTATAGAGTCTTTCTAAAGAAGCCACAACAAAGGAAAATCAAGCGTAGAACCATAGAACTGCTAGTGGTCTCAATTGCCATCTAGTCCAACTCTCCAGCATGCAGGAACAAACAACTAAAGGACTTCCAAGCAATGGCCATCCAACCTCTGTTTATAAACATCAAAGAAGAAGAAGCTATTCCCTGTCCCCCACCAGGACATCCATTCCACTGTTGAGCGTATCTTACCATCAGGAAGTTCTTCCTAATGTTTAGGAGGAATCTGTTTTCTTGTGATTTAAATCCATTTCTTGATGTCCTAGAACAGCTGAAACCAAGCTTGCACCATCATCTATCTGACATTTCTTGTGAAATTTAAAGATGGTTATCATACCACCTCTCAGTCTTCTCTTCTTCAGGCTAAACATACCCAGCTTCCTAAGCTCATAGGGCTTGTTTTCCAGACAATTTATCATCTTGACTTCTCTCTTCTGACTTGTAAATATCCTTTGTGAACTGTGGTGTCTAGAACTAGACACAAATTCCAAGTGAACTCTGAACAAAGCAGAATAGGGTTGTGGCTCACACAGATAGCCATCACAAAAAAGAATCTCTCCTGTTTAGGCTCATCACTGTTAACATAAGCAAAGCAGTGAGGTTTGCGAGCAGCACTACCATGTTCCCTCTCTTGCCTGTTCTATAAACCCAGTCAAGGACCCCTTAATAGGGTTCCTGTAACAGTATGGTTCACTCAAGGCTGAAATCTGTGGTAAAAATGCATGTCAAAGTCTGACGTAATAGAAATGAGGCATTGTGAGGGCAGCCTAGAAATGTGGCAGTAAAAGGCCAAATTCCCAATGTTGAGCGCAATTCAGGAAGAATAACCAGAAACTAGTTCCCTAAGGCCCAGCTCCATTTCACATGAAAACTGCACATAAGTTATGATTGAATGGATTGCTTAACCATGCTGGACAATTCCTTATGCTTAAACCAAGGGTAGGGGGCCTCTGGTCATCCAGATGTTGCTGGAGTCCAACTTCATCTGCAGGCCCAGTTATAGTAGGAGATGTAGCCCACAACAGTTGGAGATCCAGATGTCTATCATCTCATGCCTGAGGCCTTAACATCTGTCTTCCATGTTTGACTAGGTTTCTACTGATCCTTCTAAACTTCAACAATGGCTGACTACCCACTGTAGTGAAACCACTCACATTCTAATATCACCATCTTAGATCCACCTCCATCATTACCACTCATCTCTAGACTGTTTGCAAAAGAACAGAAGAAATATCTTCACATAGAAAGTGTTACCCTGTTTACTGGGGTTCCTGGGAGGGACACCAAAATGTGCTCTACTATAGCTGGGGAAAATTAGCTCAGAGCACTGCTTTAGCGTTATGAGAGGCAGGGTAACTTAGCAGGATCTTGTAACCCATTGTTTACGGGGTCAGGCCAAGTCAAGAAGCAGACCGGTTTGAAAGTAATGAACGATCTTTATTAAATACAGACACACAATGTAAGCAACACACGCACACAGATAACTAAGGAAAATACAGGTGTGAGTAAGATAGCGGGATTTTCAGAGGGATAGTTGATTCAGGTGATACGAAACCTGTTCCTGAAGCCCGGGAGAAGATAGAGAGCGACGTTGGGGTTCGGTATGGCTCAGCACATGGAGCTGAGGGGAGGCTCGCCAAGCAATGCAGCAGCAAGGCGGTCTGGACCTTGGGAGCGATCCGAGGAAGGTCTCGGAATCAGGGGGTTTTATAGGGAGAAGTGTGACTGCAGGCTATGCCTTACTTGGGGACAACAATGAGTTTTCGGTGTGAGACAATGTCTCCGAACGGTCACAATTTAGCATGATGGAATCAGAGCCGAATTAACAATGGTGTAGCCGGTATGTAAATGTGCAACGCTTGACAGTGGATGGTTCAGCCTTTGTCAAGTTGCCTGCTCGGGGCAGGGAGCCTTTTGTAGGTAGCGCACATACATAATGTGGTGTTTTCCAGGGAGGTCCCTGAAGCTGCGATCTGGCTATTTCTGGCTTGCTTGTATTGTCTGAGAATATTTCAGCAGTTAAGTGCCGAGCCTAGTTTCGTGCTTGTCCAGGGGCCTCACAAACACCTGGAGAAGAGCGGTATGGTAAGGCTGAATTATGATATCACAGTGATATCGGGTGCTATCGCCAGGTAGGCCTAAACTGCAGTAACAAAAGCCTGGGTGCCAAAGATTTCTATATTAATAAGAGCAATCAGATAATGTACTTCTTTAATGCCACATCTGTTCACAAGAACAGGAACATGTTCATCCACCAGATCCTTCATATTAAATGGAGGCTATTCCTCAACTGAATTTTGGCAGTTTCCTGAATTTCATGCTGCATTTAATCATATTCACAAGTCCTTTTTTTCCCTAAAAGAGAACACATTAGCAGCATAGTCTGCCTTAGCATTGTTTGTGCAAGTAACTTTCAGCATAGGAAGCCTCTGTGAGAAACAAAGCAAGTTTTCCTCTCTTGCTCTTGCCAGCAGAATGAAGACAAAAGGGACCAATCAGCGGCAAAAGCAACCATCACCTCTGGTTATGTTAAGGTTGGACTTCAGTTACCAGAGTGAAAACTGGAGAGGATTTCTGTACCTTTAATGGTACAGAATTGTGTAGAGGAGGGAATGTCAAGGTCAGAGCCCTGGGCTACGAACCAGCCTGGAGAAGAGAGTGGGAGAGCCAGCAAAGTCCAGCGAGGAGGAGATAAGCAAGCACTTACTCAAGGAAGTTCAGTTACCAGAGCACCAAGTGAAGCCATAGTCAGAGTTCTAAAGCCAAGGGTCAAGAGTCCAGAGATCAATTCAAGGTATCATGAACCAGGTGCTGGGAGCAAGATACAGGCAAGAGGAGGGCTTGTAAGAAGTTTGCCACAAGCAAAGGGAAGCTTCCAGGCAGGCAGTTATATAGCCCCAGGCACAGGTGTGTCTGGTCACCGCTTCTTAAATTTAGCCAAGGAAGCCTCCCTTTGCACAGCCCTCGTGAGTCTCTGCCTTGATTGGGGGCTTATTGAACCAGGCTCCAGAGCCTCTTCAGAATCGGATCCCTGTTGACCTAAAGGAGCAGACAGAAGGACACCCACGCCTGCTTGGTCCATGGCAGCATGGACCTGCTTGGTCTTGAGCTGCAGGACTCATCTCCAGCCAGAGCCACAGGGACCAACAGCTGCTGCTCGTCATCTCCACCCTGAGCAACAGGGACCAACAGCTGCAGCTTGTCATCAGCAGCTCTGACTGGGGCTTCAGCTATCACAGGGAATTCATATTAAAGGTGCAAGAACCCTCTCCAGTTTTTACTTCAGTAATCCTAACTATGGCCTTTTAGAGGTTTTGGACTAAACTTTCTTCATCTCTCATGTTTAGCTAATGGGAGATGCAATCATACAATATCTAGATGTTCACAAGTTGCTTGGGTCTTGAATTATTAAACATATCCAAAGCAATCTTGTGTAAGTCTACTTAGAAATAAGAAGCACTGAGTTCAACTGCTCACTCCCCCCATATATATGTAGCAATAGACTTGGATCTAGACTGAGTTGCATTGAGGCATGACTGAAATTGATGGGGAATGTTAGGCAGAAAGTAAATCTTGTTGATTTCAATGGGACCTAACTGCAACAGTCTTTGTCCGGATAAAGACCATCTTCTCCATATGTGGTAGCAGGAAGACTTACACATAGTCCGAGTATTAGCAAAGGTTCTCCCACTGTCCAAGAGGTGGGAGGATGACAGATACAAGCAAAGCAGGTGACAAGGTTGTCAAGAAGCTGTTTTATGTGCCACTGGAAAGGTGGCATAAAAATGTCAAAATAAATGCATAAAATAAAGCATAAAAAATGCAGCAATAGAGATCAATAGTAGGTTCAGTGGGTGACTGGAATCGTTACTAATCGTTACTTTATCGTGGAGGTGGGGGGTGCCCTCTCTTTGCTGCTCCTTCGTCCCGCAACTGACTTCCTGATTGTGCAACCGCCCCGCCCCTTCCTCCCCCAGCGCAGCCTACAGCTCCCAGGCTACACTGCGGAAGGAAGGGGCGGGGCGGTTCGCGACCAGGAAGCCAGCTGCGGGACGAAGGAGCAGCGAAGAGAGGGCACCCCCTACCTCCACGATAAGGTAATGTGAGGAAAAGGCCCACATGTGGTGGTACGCAAGTGCGAGCCATGCGCTCGCGTCCTTGGGGCAGGAGGACGCAAGCACGTGGCTCGTGCTTGCGCACCACCACCGATGAGGGAATGGAGCCTAAGACCATCGGAAATATGTATTTTCCAATGGTCTTAGGCGACCCCTGTGAAAGCGTTGTTCGACCCCCAAAGGGGTCGCAACCCACAGGTTGAGAACCGCTGTCTTAAGCTGTTCCTAACAAGCTCATAGCTTTTTATAATTGTATCTGTTTTTAATACTTTTAATTGTTTTTAGTGTTTTTAACTTTTTTTGGAAGCCTTGGGTCCCACTCTGGGAGAAAGGTAGCATATTTAATCAATCAATCAATCAATCATTCAATCTGTTACCACCCAGTTATAAAGACCACGGGTTCTACAATAAGCTCTGCATCTAATGCATCTAATGAGAACCAACATTTGAACATAAGCATTGTCACACTGGTGATGTTGTCAGACTGTTATTTTACATCTAACAAAGAATATGTTAGATGTTTTCAATGTGAAGTGGCTTTGTTTTCAACTTTGCCTTAGGAATTTCTTTCCTTCTTTCAGAAAGCACATTCCGAACAACAAAAAGAAATATTGGATGTTAGTAGAAGACGACTGGGGAAAAATGTGAGGATATGAACAGCGGCAGAGTAATGTTAGAGACTTAGGTGCTGGGGTTACCATTTGTAAATCAAAGCTTACAGAAGATCAGTCACACTGATGGACTGCCTGTTTTTTCAAAATGTTTATGAAAATTGCTTTTATCTTGTAAAAATACCTAAGAACTGTTATTGCTGGTTGTTTCTGGTTATTGTTGTCAATGAGAAATTCAGTGGGTGTGGCTTGTAGCATATAAATGCAGCCTTTTAATTTCTGTACCTCTCTTACGTGAGAATATTTGTCTTTAACCTTACTTTATTGTTATCACCATCATCATTATCACTGCTGTTTACTTATATAGTGTCATCTATGTACATGGCACTTTACAAGTGAGTATTTTCCAAAGGAGAATACTGATGAGCACCTATGAGAAGCAGAAGTAAACAGGAGACAGAGGCCATTTCTGCACTAGACTGTTATAGCACTATTATTCCACTTGCAACATCCTATGGAATTCTGGGGTTTGCAGTTTCGGGAGGGGCCGCCTGGCCCCTCCCGAAACTGCAAACCCCAGGATCCCATAGGATGTTGCAAGTGGAATAATAGCGCTAGGACAGTCTAGTGTGGAAATGGCCAGAGTGGTAAGTTTTTAGAGGACCGTGATGCATCCATGCTGGGATAGCTGGAAGACCAGCTATACTGTGATGTCCAATGTCAAAAGAGAGTTCTGGAACAGAGAAATACAACTTTCTGCACCCGTTCCTCATCAGGGAGTCAGTGGGTGACAAATGTGGTTTTCAAACATTCAGAAGCTGCTTCTTTTCTCTCAAACATGGAAAAATGGGAAGGAGTCAAGTCATGAGCGTAATGTTTCACCTTTTCGTTCGGCTAAGATTTTTAGTGTTGTAACATAATGTAAATTTAAATGCCAATTTAGAATTAACTGAAGTGTAATTAATGCTTACTTTTCAACATAAATGTAATTAATTTGCTTTTTTAGCTTTTTAGTGATTAAAGAAATACTAATAACTTTTCAATAATATTCCTGTCTCTGATATGGAGGCCAATTCTGTTCAGTTTTATATTTTTAGACTGCAAACCACAAAACACAGTCATAGTAGATGGGGGATTTGGGGAGCTGAAATCCAAAAAAGTAATATTTATATGTTCTTGACATAACAACTGGTGAAAAAAGTTTCAGAGATCACAACCTGTTCTTTTCTTTCCACCTGAATATGTACCTTCTAGGAATCAATGCTCTTTCTCTGTTTCATTTCCCCCTCTCTTGCTATCATTTTTTTTTTACTCTACCATCAGTCATCACAAAAGGTCTAATTGAAATCTAATATTCTCTGAATAAAGGTGTACAAAACATTGATTTCATATATTTCATCCTCCAAGATGTCAATTTAATTTGAGAGAACAATTTTAATTAGGCTGCATATTTATTGGACATAAATCAAGATTATTATTATTTTAGCTTCATAGAATAGATGTCTTTCAAAGTAACTGGAATTCTAATATCTTTCAGTTAAAGCTCATGTAAACATGATGATAGGAGAGCCAGGATAGCATCTCTGGGGAAGATTTGGTGTTAGTTTTAAGTTTAATAACAAGTGAAAGAAGAGCTTCAACCTGATCAGCACTGTGCATGCTTTGATAGCACATATACCAAAACTGGAACAACACAGAGAATATTAGTATGGCCCTTGTGCAAGGATGACACACAAATTTGTGAAGTGTTCCATATTTGGGGGGAAAACTTATCAACTTTTGGTTTTGAAACTTAGTGTATGAGAATAATAACTGCAAATGTAATTAGTTGCTTTTGATACTCTGGTAGATAATTTAGATGAAGTATGGTGTATATGTATTCACAAGATCTATTCTAAGTAGTGTTGGAAGCTAAGTGGTTAGTTTTATATGTTTAAGTTTAGTATAGTTTAGTTTAGTGGTGTCTAGGGTGTGCTTGTGTTGTTGTTTATATGTACTTGTTTTTTCCCTTGTCTATATATTTGTGCTTTTTCTCCTTATGTTGTAGGTTTAGATTTTTAAAAATGTATGTCTATATATTTGTGCTTTTACTCATGTTGTAGGTTCAGATTTTTAATTTTTTGTCTTAATAAAAATATTTTTTTAAAAAAGAATCTGATCAGTACGACGCTCTTCAAGGAGGAAGTGAATAATTCTTTCCTCATCTTACTTTTTCAATGAAAATCATCCCAAATGGTAGATGGTGGTAACTCCATACAGAAAAACGGCAAGAGGAAACAGCCAAATCCCCATTCACCAGTGCTGTTGATTGTGGACCATGTCCCCTACAGCTGCTATTAAATTTCTTTGAAACAGTGGAGCACTATCATATCTCTCCTAGGCTTAAAAAATCCCTGTGAACATCAGCAAGCAACATCCAGTTAAAATGTGTAAGTTGACAAGCTGGTGAATTCAGAAGAATCAATACAGTATTGCTTTCATTAGCACCCATGAAAACATTACGAAGCAGCAAGCAAGCTTTCTAAAACAGATCCTATATTAAACTGGCTCATTAAAATTCACACATGACCTTCACTTGCCATTCATTTTCAAAAGTCAGCATTATTATGAGAAGACAGTTACTTGAGTTCAGTGTAGATTTTATCACTTAATAGAAGATTAGCGCTTCAGTACAAGCACGAGTATCTCAGCTGAGTCAGAAAAGGGGCTCTTATTTCTGCACATACATCTATGGATGATGAGGTCATTATCCAGCCCATTCTCCAAGGCTCAAGAAATTTAGTGTTGAATGATGTGAGAGCAGACGAAGTATCTTTAGCTTTTTGAGGAGATAAAATGAATTATTCAGCAAAGCCTTCTTCTACTTGAAGTGGGTGGAGATCCCATATAACAACTCAAGACTCAAGTCCACCATTGGTCATGAAAAATTACTGCAAGGGATGTCAATTTCAATACCCAGTCTGGCCAAAGGAAGGAATACAAGGAACCACATAAAGGGTTCTTCTTCTTTATATGATGATGTTTTTTATTACCCCTAAAAAAGGCTTCCAGCTCAAGCTTGCTTGATGATCTGAGCAACCAGAAAACCTGGGCTTAATTTATATTATACAGTTAGAGTGCTATAAGTCCACTTTAACTGCTATCACTGCATCCTAGGAAATCCTGTGGTCTGTAGTTTGGTGAAAGCAGTAGAGTTCTCTGGCTGAGAATTCAAAATGCCCCTCGTTAAACTGCAAATTCTAGAAATCCTAGTTAAAGTAGAATCATAGCACTATAGCATTATAATTGCATAACATGAATGAGGCCCTGCTCTGGTAATCTATGGGCCACCAACCATGACCAGATAACTTTTCCAAGCTCCGCTTTTGACCCTGTCTTTAACTTCAGCAGTATGTGGGGCCATTCAGGAAACCAAAAATTTATTTCCAGTGGAAAAGAATGGGTTCTCATTTTTGAAGGAACTGACTCTCATTTTCTTGGTCAGTAAGCCACTAAAGCAAAACAAAATTAAGAAAATATAAATAACAGCAGTTTGTACCATGGAGCCAGGACTATTGCTTATATTAGATGTGGAGAACCTTGGTTGCTTTTGATATTCTGGTATCAGCCCTACCCAACGGCTTATGAGAATGGTCTGTGGAAGTTGTAGTCTAAAACTACCACTGACAAAGATGTTCCTTAATGTACAAAAAACACCATGTTTGTTTGAATGGTTTTTCTATCATTCGTGACAGGCATGATAAGTCCTGAATCCATAAAAATTACTATAGATAGTTGAGGAACCTATGGTCCAGCATTCATTGTTAGACTATGACTCCTATTATCACTGATCATGATGACTGAGATATGGAATCTAACAATATCTGAGCAACCACGCACTCTTAACAGAACCTGAAAATGTGGCTTTTTGGACTACAACTCCTAGAATCCCCCATTAGTCTAGAAAAGTGATGTTTCCAAGTTTTGCTGTATGCCAAAGGAAAACACTTGATATACCAAACTCTTTAATTTAGCCTGACAGGTAGCAGCTCTCTAAAGTCTTTCCTAGCAGAGCAGCTAATATTCTTCTGAATGTAGATGCCAGGGACTGAACCTACTATTGATCTCTATTGCTGCATTTTTTATGCTTTATTTTATGCATTTATTTTGACATTTTTATGCCACCTTTCCAGTGGCACATAAAACAGCTTCTTGACAACCTTGTCACCTGCTTTGCTTGTATCTGTCATTCTCCCACCTCTTGGACAGTGGGAGAACCTTTGCTAAATGTGATGCAAGCTGAAACTGCCCCACAAGAGATGCCTGAAAAAAAGACAAGGCATTCCTAAAGAGATGACAAAATAGACAAGTTAAGAGTCTCTCTTTATTTGTGGAATGCAAACTTAAGCATGGTTCCTCAGAAATAACTCCCACTGTGTTCAATGGAGTTCACTTCCAGAAAGGATTGGGATTGCACTATAAGTAAGGTGACCATATGGAAGATAGTTTATGAAAGATAGTCCTTAGTTTTAAGGTATACAGTATTTGAATGGCTGGCTAGTCCAAGTCCAGTTTCAGGATTAAAAGTGACGAGAAGAGAAAGCAAAAGTCTAGACCAGTGGTTCTCAACCTGTGGGTCCCCAGATGTTTGTGGACTTCAGCTCCCAGAAGCCCCAGCCACTATGGTCAATGCTCAGGGCTTGTGGGAGCTGAAGTCCACAAACATCTGGGGACCCACAGGTTGAGAACCACTAGTCTAGACGCTGCCTATCAGTAGTTAGCATTTGGACAGCAGATTGAGAAGTAGACCGGTCATCATCCTGCCCATTAGGGTGAGGTGCAGTGTTCTGGTATTTAAATTAAATTATTTCTAAATTTGCATCAGTACAAATAAATTAGCATCAGCAAATCTATATTGTATTTTGTTCTTTTTTCCAGCAAAGCATTTCCTCTCTTCTGGTGAAGCACATGTAGCCATCCAAAGTGTCAGTCTTATTTCCTTATAAGCTGTTCACTCGGAAATGAAGGGCACCAGATAGGGAAAGCCTACCTTAAGCTTATCTGGTTTTGTGCAGTTAGCATTTCTATTGAATCCTGTTATCATGCTCTTCAATTTGCTGTCATCTCATTTTAGCACAAAACTTTAAATTCTCTAGGTCTGTGTTGCAGGATTATGAAGCCTTACGGCCTTCACCTTGGAACACAGTGAATTTCTATTTCAATTGTTAGTTGTTTCCTTGGGTGCGAGAGGCATATCAGCCTCCCACAAACCAGTGCCCTTCAGATGTATTGGATTACATCTGCTTCAGTCACCCTATTTGCATTGTTGTGCTGGTTTAGGCTGATGTGCTAGCTAAAGATGATGGGATTTGGATGATGAGATGATGATTGTGTTGGCTCAGGATGATGGGACTGATAATCCAGTACAACTCAAGAGCCCCTGGTTAATCTATATGGCACAACAGACATACTGAGATCAGAAAATTCACTTATGCACATGACTATTGGTTCTCATCGCAGGACAGGCAGGCCGCAAGGAAGTAGTAGAGGAAAGTACATCCTGCTGTTAAATAATATGCAAATCTAAGCACCAAGGGAGTAAAAAAAGAAGATAATAATTCAGGTCATTTTTGTGCTTTGCAGCAATGACATTGAGTTGATATTATCAAAAGAAATTTATTAGAAAATTCCTTCCTGATCTAGTTACTAGTTTCTTTCAGAGTATGTCACCTAACTAATAAATAGATCTAATATGATCTTGACTAAAGTAATCCTGGACTTTCTCCTTGCCAAATTGAATTTTTGAAAATATTATTACATTACCAGCTGACAGATGCTACAACTAATATGAAGATTATGTACATAAAAAATGAACATATTTGAGCAAAACATTTGCCTATGTTAGTTTTTGTCCTTATATTATTCTTGGAATGTTGTTCTTCTGCTGAAAGATTGGCAGGCTGGAGCTAAGATTGGCTGTTTGCCAGTGGGACAGATCGTGGGCAGAAAAAAGGGAAGTCAATGTGAAATTATCCCTGTCACCATTAGAGTTATTATTCCAACATTTATATCCCATGTTTCCACAGCACTGCATAGTACATGGCAGAATACACATGCACACACATGCTAGCACATAATCTTACCAATAAAGCAGTAGGCACATGGCTGCAATGAAACCCCTAGAAAAGTCTGGGAAGTGCTGAAGAGGGCTGCAGTACAAGCAAGAACAGACAACCATTGATGCTGCACAAATATAGAGCTGTATTCTACTTCAGCGTTGCCATGACAGTGTTTTTATGGAATCCTGAGGTTTCTAGTTTAGGGTGGCACTACATCTTTTGGGCTGAAAATTCTAAATGCTTCTCCTTAAACTGCCAGTCCCAGGATTCCATAGAATGCCATCATGGCAGTTAAAACAGAATGTAGTGCTATAATTGTATAGTGTAGAACAGCTCCTGCAGACACAGAGAGTGATTCACGGGCTGCATTTGTGGAAGATGGACAAGGAGTTTTTAGTAACTGGCCCTCCCATCCATACATATTTAGCATGGTATATCTACATGTATATATGCTGACTTGCTTTAAAGTTAAAGTGTAACTGTTCATAGCTTAATTGTATTCTGAGTTACCAAGGGCACTTAAGCCTACAGTTAAACAGATATGCAGTCAGGGTGATTGTACAAGTCTTGCGTTGAAAAGAAGCTCTTTCTTTGTCTCTTGGATCATTGATCTTCCTACTCTCTCAGGGCATTTCTGCCCTACACGATTATAGTGCTATTATTCCACTTTCAACATACTATGGAATCCTGGGGTTTGCAGTTTAGGGAAGGGCATTTAGACTTCTCAGCCAGAGAGCTCTTCGGCCTTAGTACACTACAAACCCCAGAATTCCACAGGATGTTGAAAGTGGATTAAGATCTATAACAGTGTATTGTGGAAATGGCCTTTGTCTCAGAGTACAACAAGAAAGGGGACTGTACTCTGCCCAAACCTTTAAGCATCATCTCAAACTTCTAGAAAGCCAAAGCTGCTTGGGTATCTAACACCTAACTGAAAGGGAATTCTGTTGTCCTGGTCTTGGGAAGCAGACCTGTAATTGCCTTTGCCAGGAACTTGAAGGCCCACCCGGAGCTAAGGGAACAATGTAATGTCTAGTAGTGCAGACCCAGAAACCATCTGTGTTTGAGGCTGCATCACAGTTTTGGTTGAAGGGACATAAGAATACTTTCTTTGCTTATATTTTCTGTTACTGCAGCTTTTAAAAAAAAACTCTATTGGTCACCAATGAAGTCTAACTTGTATTCTTAGTGATCACTGATACTTCAGTATATCTTTTGACCTTAAATTGAGCAGGACCTGAGTGGATAAGGCCTTCCAGATCAATATAGTCACTTCTCTCCAGGATGAAAAGCAGCCATTCGTGATCACCCTCTGGTTTGGGTCGGTCAACCAATTACAAATCCAACTAACAGTAACCCTGTCCAGCCCGCATTTTACCAGCTTCTTTGCAAGAACGTCATGAGGAACATTGTCAAAGGCCTTACTGAAATTGAGATATGCTACATCCACAGCATTCCCCTCATCTATCAAGCTAGTAACTCTATCATAAAAAGAGATAAGATTAGTATGGCATGACTTATTTTTGAGAAATCCATGTTGACTTCTCGTGATTACTGCATTGCTTTCTAAGTGATTAGAAACTGATTGCTTAATGATCTGCTCCAGGATCTTTCCGGATACTGATGTCAGGCTGACTGGGTGATAATTATTTGGGTCCTCTTTTTTTCCCTTCTTGAAGGTGGGGACAACATTTGCCCTCTTCCAGTCTGCTGGAACTTCTCCTGTCCTCCAAGATTTCTCAAAGATTATAGCAAGCAGTTCCAAGATGACCTCTGCCAGTTCTTTTAATATCCTGGGATGCAATTTATCTGGCCCTGGAGACTTGAATTCATCCAGTGTGACCAGGTATTCCTGTACCACCTCTCTAGCTATTACGTGCCTCATTTCCCCTGCTTCTTCACCTGCTCACCAACCTCCAGGTTGAGTGCTTGTATCCTTCTGGGAAAAAACTGAGGCAAAGAAGGTATTAAGTAGTTCTGCCTTTTCTCTTCCCTCTGTTAGTAATTCGCCATCTTCTCTGCGCAGTGACCCTATCGTCTCCTTCTTTTTCCTTTTGCTGCAGACATATTTAAAAAAGCCCTTTTTATTGTTTTCAATGTCTCTGGCCAGCCTAAGTTCATTCTGTGCTTTAGCCTTTCTGACCTCCTCCCTACATCTCCTGGCTACTTGCTTAAATTTTTCTTTGGTGGTTTCCCCCTTCTTCCATTCCTGTACCTGTTTCTCTTAACACTTAGCTCAGCTGAGAGTTCTTTAGTCAACCATTCTGGTTTCTTCAGATGCCTTCCATTTTTCCTCCTTACTGTCACAGTTTTAGACTGTGCCTCCAGTATCTCCCTTTTAAGGAACTCCCATGCCTCTTGAACTCCTTTCCCTTTCACTATTCTTGACCACGGAATTCCAGCCAGCAGCTCCCTAAGTTTACAGAAGTCCGCTTTTTTAAAATCTAAGATGAGTGTCTGGCTACACTTGTCTTCTCGTCCCCACTGAATGCCAAATTCCAATAGGGCATGGTCACTCCCCCCTAAAGATCCAACCACTTCTACCTCATTAACAAGGTCATCCCTGTTGGTCAGGATCAGATCTAGAATATTTGATCCCCTTGTAGCCTCTTCCATCTTCTGAACCATGAAATTGTCTGCAAGACTAGCAAGAAACCTACTGGACCTTGCTGTCTTGGCAGAGTTGGACTGCCAACATATATCCGGGTAATTGAAATCTCCTATTATTACTGTATCTCTCCTTTTTGAATGTGCAGTCATTTGGTTGAGGAAGGCGTCATCAAAGTCCTCAGTCTGGGTTGGAGGTCTGTAGTAAACCCCAACCACAATATCCCTATTGTTTCTCGCTCCCTTAATTCTTACCCAGATGCTCTTGACCTGGCTTTCTGGGTTTAAGTCACGGATCTCTTCACAGGTGAAAACATCCTTGACATACAAGGCTACTCCTCCTCCTTTCTTGTTAGGTTTATTTTTACAAAATAGGCTATACCCCTCTACTCCTACATTCCAATCATGACACTCATCCCACCAGGTCTCAGTGATGCCCATCAAATCGTACTTATTTTGTTGTACTAGGAGTTCAAGTTCATCCTGCTTGTTTCCCATACTCCGTGCATTAGTGTAGAGACACTTAAGTCCCCGGGCCCTTCCTGCAAGTCCTGTACTATAGTTTCTACTCCTCCCACCATTGGACGCTTGTACTACTCAGCCAATTTCATTTGGGCCTTTTTCCCCTGCGTTCTCCAAGTCCTTGCCCTGCATAATATTGTCTCCCTCCCCAGCGGAACTTAAAGACCTCTTAATCCTCCTTGCGAGACTGTTTGCAAAAACATTCCTGCCAAGTTTCGTGAGGTGCAGCCCATCCCTCGCCAGAAGCCCACATTCATGGAAATTCAGGCCACGTTCCAAAAACCCAAACCGTTGCTGGCGGCACTATGTGCGGAGCCAGTTGTTGACCTCTGCTATTGCCCTTTCCCTTCGTGCGTCATCTCCTTGAACAGAGAGGAGAGACGAAATGACCACCTGCGTACCAAGGTCCTTAAGCTTTGTCCCCATAAGCTCATAGTCCTTTGCAATGTGGTAAAAGCTGCTCCTCGCAGTGTCATTGGTTCCAACATGAACCAAAATGAGGAGCTTATGGTCAGTGGGCTTTACCATCCTGGTTAGCCTCTCCGTTATGTGGTTGATCTTGGCCCCAGGAAGACAGCAGACCTCTCAATTGAGCTTGTCCGGTTTGCAAATTGCCAATTCGATTCCTCTGAGCAAGGAGTCCCCAACAACCAGAACTCGCCTACTCTGAGGCTTATCCAGGGCTCCTTGAGGAGCATGTTCTTCCAGGACTGCCTGGGCATTCTGTTGAGGCTGGGAGTGTTGATCTAGTTCCTGTTGCCAAAGTTGGATTCTTTCTTGTTGACATTCTGTTCCCTCTTCCTGGTGTTTCTCATCGTTCGTAAGGCCAAGAAATTTGAAGCGATTGTGTAGGTTGAGAGTCTCTGTTACCTTCCTGGTCCTTCTACACCTCCATGTGACATTCCTCCAAGTCTCCGTTTCCCGGCACAGTGTGCTGACTTCCTGATCTGGCAGCTCCTCTGCTCATTCGGTCTTCCGGTAGGTCTTCTCAGCCCTATCCAAAAACTCCTCCCCTTCTCTAATAAGATGAAGATTAGAAAATCGTGCCTCCAGCTGGCGAATCTTCTCCTCCAAGAAGGTCACCAGCTTGCACTTGGTGCAGGTGTACCTGACAACATCTTGTGGCAAGAAAAGGAACATCCCACAAGTGGTACAGGTGACCGCAGCAGATCCCTCACCTTCCATCCTTGATACTTCAGAGAGTAGTACAGGAAGTAGTTCTAGAAAGAATAGCTGGGCTTTCTTTCTGAAATTCAGCTGTATAACTTTTGCCTGCTCTACTGATTGCCTAGGGTTAAACTTGAAGGATTGAAGTAGGGGACTTCAACCGCATGCGCTGAAGGTGCGCGCCGCTGGGAGCTCCTAATAGGACTCCTCTCCCCTAGCTGGCTCCTCCCCCTCATTAGTCAGGGAGAGCACACGGCCAGCACAAGGAGACTGAACAAAAACAAACAAACAAGCACAGCCCCACAAGCCTGTAAACACACCTGGTCTAGGATGTCTTCACAGACCCAGCTGCCCCTCTGCTCTCTCCTCCGGGAAATGGGCACAGAGTAGATTTGTTTTGTTCTGGTTGGAATAATGATATTGGTCAGAAGGAACTCTCTATATTTCCATTTTTGTAGTTCAATCATTACCTGGTGCAACTTAGATTCACTGGAACTTGCAGCCTCCATAAATGTAGGTGAGCCAACTAATACGGTCTGCCCCAGGAAGCTGATGCATCCAGACGATGGCTTTCAGGGAATCTTCTTGTCCCCTTGACGTGAAGCTTTGCTTTGTGTCTGGAATATGGAAATAGGTTGGGCAACAGACATGGTCAGTCTTGGATGTCTCCTCATGTAGAGTGAAACCAGGGTACCCCTTGGTTTTTTAGG
Source organism: Iguana delicatissima (assembly GCA_948472985.1). NCBI lineage: Eukaryota > Metazoa > Chordata > Lepidosauria > Squamata > Iguanidae > Iguana > Iguana delicatissima. The sequence continues at coordinate 180,620 of CAOKZL010001717.1, read as the reverse complement.
CAGATGGTGGTAATTAAACAGGTGAGATGGTGTCAATAAAGTGACAAGCACCACTGAACATGGGCTAGATTTCATAGGACAGTGTATTCCATGGCAGTTCTGGCAGGGGAAAGGCAGGGAGATTCTTCTCTGTTAGAATTGCTCACAGTTGTCCAACAGGTTTGTGTTTAGTGGTCAAGAGTATATTTGGTATAGGTGCCAGCTGTCCATTGTCAGACAACTGAGTGCCACGATATTCAGCAGGCAAATGGATACAGCTTAGCAGTCCAATAAAGCTTGCCTGGTCAAGGTGAAGCAGAAGCAAAGTTCAATGTCGGTCCAAAGATCAGGAATCCAGTGAGCAGCAAGATCAGACAATTCAAAGGTCAGAGAAGACAGACAGGCAGTGAGCAGGGAATCTATAGCACACACAAAGGCAAGGATTGGCAAAAACATGTGCTGTTTCAGGCATCTAGCCAGCACTCTCTGCCTTCCTTAAGAAGACTGGAGCCAGCTGGCTCTCATCCCAGGCTGATAAAGTCCTGGTGTGCTTGTGACTGCTTGTCCTCCTTTGAGGCTGCTGTTCACTTGGAGAAGCTGAGTCCTGGCCCATGATAACATACTTTTAGAATGTACGATTACTGCAGCAAGAATACTTTATGCTCAGAGATGGATAGATCGAGTTACACCATCTCTAGAAAACTGGATGTTGAAGTTGCTTGACATGGCAGAGGTGAACAAATTGACTATTTTAATTAAAGAAGGGACCTTGAACAAGTTTAAGAAAGAATGGGAAAAGGTCACAATATATTTGAGAGGCTGTTGGGGGAGATTTTCAACTGTGGGATTTGAATAGTAATAGTTAGACATAACATAACTGAAGTTTGTATTTCGAACATTCAGAACAAGTAGCATAATAGCATATATATAAAACTATATAATTCTGTACAGTTTTCATGTAATTCTGTTACATGTTACATAAATTTAAACAGTTATATCATTGTTTAAGTTTGCGGCAACCTGCTTCGCATTTTACAAAATAACCATTATCTGGGAAGTTAGAAGTCATGTAGTGTATTCCTCTTATCCCCACCCCCTTTGTGTTAGGATTGTTTGTTTCCAAGGTAGTTAGATTTGTTTTCCCTTAAGTGTGGTTTAATTTTAAAAAAAGTTTAATATATTTTTTAAAGAGCATATTATGGTCTGGTCTACAAGAAGGCAATATAAACTACTCAACAGCCCACTGTGAATCAGTTACATGACTTATTGTGAGTCACCTTGAAATTTACAAATTAAAAACAGTAAATGTGCCACTAAGGTGGTGAGACAAAATGAAAGCCCATTCCTGAGGATCTTAAGACCCAGTTAGGTATTGTCCCAGATACTTCAGCTTAATGAAACTGTGTGTGGGGCTTTAAATTGTCACAACTTTTTTTAGAAGGGAGGAACAGGAACAATAGCACTGCATTAGTATGACTGTTCAGTTGGGGGTTCATATGGTTCTGATTGCCTTAGCTCAGCTTTTGATTTCAACAGATACTGTACTTTAAATGAAAGGAGAGAGGTTTGGGATAGTACAGTTAAGATGTTACCCTAGAAACCATCTGCATCTGATGGTGACACAGCAGCAGTTGATGCCCCCAGAGAAGAAAGGAGACATGTAAATATTGGGTTCCTTTGAAAATGGCTGGGAAGGCAAACTGCTGAGAAACACTGGAGTTATAAAGAGTAATAACAGCTTTGGAGAGAGGATCTACATTCCTCTCCAGTTCTACAGCAACACCCTCTGGGAGATGCAAACATTTTGGGGTGAAGGGGAGTACACTAATGGGAAAGCTTCTTATTGCTTCAAGAGACATATAAAGTAGTAAAGGTCAATCCTAATGCCAGCTTGGATGTTGGTACTTCCCTCACTTTGCAGCTTTGAAGCTTGGGACTGGTTGTAGAGTAGGGCTGAGCAACCCTGGACTTCCAGATGTGGCTGGGCTATAACTTCCATAATCCTCCACCATTGATTAGGTTGGCTAGACTGATGGAACTTGTAGACCAAAAACATATGGAGATCCACAGTTGTAGAAGATGTCAAGATCAGGCATAGTTGGGGCCACAAGGCTTGGAAACAGATGCAGTTATCCTTACTTTCCACAGAGACCCAAAGAGGGTAGAGGCAGGTGAAGCACAGCCATAGATTCTTGTAATTTCCTTTTTCTGAGCTTCCTGAGGGAATTCTTAGAGTGGAAAAATGGATCTGTTTTTGAGAGTTCTCAAAAAGATTGGAATGACCATGGCCAGAGGCACTTGATCCTTATCATCATATCCAAGCCCTTCTTTCTTCAACTCTTGCCAAAAAATAAAAATAAAGTAGCAACAAGAATAGCCTGTGTGGAAAGCACTCATATAAGCCATGTCTTTTAAAACCTGGATGCTTCCTTGGAGTTTCCATTACTAGGTTTGCCAGATCATCCTGGAGAGAAGCGACTAGTGGGGTGCCACAGGGTTTCCTAGGCCCAGTGCTGTTCAATATTTTTATCAATGACTTGGATGAAGGAATAGAGGGCATGCTCATCAAATTTGCAGATGACACCAAATTGGGAGGGGTTGCTAATATGCCAGAGGACAGGATCAAAATTCAAAATGACCTGCATAGATTGGAGAGCTGGGCCAAGGCTAACAAAATGAAATTCAACAGAGAGAAGTGTAAGGTCCTACACTTAGGTAGAAAAAACAGAATACAGAAATATAGGATGGGGGACAAGTGGATGGATAGCAGTACATGTGAAAGGGATCTAGGAGTCTTAATAGACCACAAGCTGAACATGAGTCAGCAGTGTGATGCAGCAGCCAAGAAAGCCAATGCAATTCTCAGCTGCGTCAACAGGAGTATGGTGTCTAGATCAAGGGAGGTACTGGTACCACTCTACTCTGCTTTGGTTAGACCTCATCTTGAATACTGTGTCCAGTTCTGGGCACCCCAATTCAAAAAGGACATGGTCAAGCTGGAGCAAGTCCAGAGGAGGGCAACCAAAATGGTGAGGGGCCTGGAAGCCATGCCCTATGTGGATAGACTTAGAGAGCTGGATATGTTTAGTTTGCAGAAGAGAAGGTTAAGAGGGGACATGATAGCCATGTTTAAATATTTGAAGGGACGCCATGTAGAGGAAGGATAGGGCTTGTTTTCTGCTGCTCCAGAGACCAGGACTAGGAGCAACGGATTCAAGCTGCAGGAAAGGAGATTCCATCTGAACCTCAGGAAGAACTTCCTGACAGTCAGGGCTGTCCGGCAGTGGAATATGCTGCCTCAGAATGTAGTGGAGTCTCCTTCCTTGGAAGTTTTTAAGCAGAGGCTAGATGGCCATCTGTCGGGAGTGCTTTGAGAGTGTTCCTGCATGGCAGGGGGTTGGACTGGATGGCTCCTGTGGTCTCTTCCAACTCTTCATTTCTATGATTCTATGATTCTATCTCAGGGCTTCAGCTAAACTCTCAGCAGACTGCTCTGCCTCAGTGGTTCTCTAGGTAAAGAGACAAATCTCAGGGTGAGCTGCTCTGTAGGAGGAAGAAGTTTAATTTAATGCATGTAAGGTGGCCTTAAAGCTTGGACCCACTATCTCTTCTCCTTCCCACTGGGAATCAGGGCTCTCTGGCTCAGAAGAATGATGTTAGTGTGTGTGTCCTGCTTGTGCACTCTTGATGCACCAAAAAGACTGGAATGAAGAGAAAGATGTGTAGAGAATGACAATGGATGTGTTCACTTGAGTCCATCATGCTATTTGGAATGGAGTTCCTGTGTTGGAACTCATGGACATTCTTGTGCAAGCCCTGATAGCAACAGACCAGATTCTGGGGAGAAACTCCCTATGGGCTGATAATGAATTTTTCAGCAACAGTGCAAGTCCTTGAAAAATTCACATTGTGGGCTTTTCCACACTTTGGGTGGGAAACAGGGCAGTCCGTTACTCACCGGACTGGCACGCTCCCCCCCCGACGATCCACGACGATCTGGAGCAGCGCGTGCCCACGCTACACACTCTCCGGAGACGAAAATGGAGGCTTTCAGTTGGCGGAGGCTCTCCACCAACCGGAGAAGCTCGCCAACCGGAAGGCCGCCCCCGGAAGATCTGCAGCCTTGCGCTGGTGCAAGCCTGAAAATCTACACTTAGGGCAGCGATGGACTGGGGCACGCCGGGCTATTGAAAGTCCTCTTTTAATTGGTCTTTCAATAGCACGGGGAACCACCAGTTCTGGGTGTTCTGGAGCGGGCTGAAGTCCAGACAAACATTAAGTGTCTGGACCTAGTTTGCCCCCAAGTGTAAACATCCTCGCTGGAGGACGCGCCTTCTGTGCCTTAAAATCTCACAGAATAAGATGCTGCTGATATATGGCAACCTTTTCGATTACTGCTGGGGACTCTGGCATATCAAGTTATCATGGCCTGCCAAATAAATGGATTGAGTTAGGAAGTATTGGGAACCCTATTTCAAAGTATCCCGATATCGCAGATTTTTAGTTGCCACTAGAGACCTCAGCAAATGGAGTTCCAAATAATTGTTGTTGTTTTTTTTACTAAGGCCTTTTCCGCATGAGGCTAGTGAATCGCTTCATGCTGTTTCTTACCAGTTCTTCTGGGCTCGAAACAAGGCAGACTTTCCCTTATGTCCTTCCACAGAGCTACTCTGTATGTTCCACCCCGATTCGGAGCAGTGCGAGTTCATAGATCCTCACTATGAGGATGAGAAAATGGCAGCTTCCTGTTGTTTGTTGGGCGGGACCAACTGCTGAAGCTGACCATGCCCACAGCCCGCCCTCCGCTGATCACCAGTTCACATTGGTGAGAATGTGCACATCTGCACCACTGCGAAAGTACGAACTGGCACGATCCGGAAAATTGAAAAACCGGTTTCTTCCTTTTTTCAAATAGCGCGCTCGACAATCACTTGGGGGCGCATTTAATCGGACTTAGGTGCGGAACAAAGGTACATAATCCGAACCTAGTCTGCTCCAAGATGCAGACAACCTCTGTTACAAGATGCATTGGCCCGTCTTAATTTCCTCGTGCGGAAAGGACCTAAGAAACATTTAACTAGGAGACATCTAATTTCCTGATTTTTTGGGGAGATTGACATTCCACAGGACCATTGTATCTCTAGTCCCAGTCCTCCTTATCAGTGCCTTTTCTTTCCACAAGGGTCAGTTTCAGAAAGTGGGGAGCCCGTTCATTGGTGGGATGGGCAAGTATTGGCATAAGCCATTAACAGACACAACTAAACTTTGAGAGGGTTGGGCTTTAGTTGTTCTTTTTTTTCCAAATTTATGACCTTCTCCACTCTTATGACAACTGTTGGCCCTATCGCACACATACAAAGTGAAAACTGATGTCCCTTTTCATAGCTAAAATGTTGGGTGATATGGAATACTAAATCTCAGATATCAGCACTTGGAAATAAACTATTGCAGACATTGGGTTACTTGTAATTTGTTCCTTTTTTCAGTAATGAAGCTATAGCTACATTACATTATGACTGTGTCTTTACAAGGGATAACACCAGTCCTTCTGTGGTATAATTATAACTTTGAAAGTTACTTTCATAAGTATCTGGGTGTGGCCTTAGTGAATGGTGGGAAAAGAATGCTACATGGTTCAATTGCTGATTGGTGCTATGCCACTCTATGGCATAGATACTGAGACAGCAACAAAGTGAACAGGAAGAGAGTGCATTTTGTATTACAAACTAGGGATCTGCTGTGTTAAACTATTTGTTCCCACAAGAGGCAGCAAATAATTTAATTAATTTTCTCCCAGTTATAAAAACTATGCAGTTTTTAAAGAGGTCCTGCAGAGGGTAGAACCTATCTGGCAGCAGGGGGGCTCTCCACAGTCCACCTCCATGTGACATCAGAGGTGATAACCAGGTGAAGATCAGGAGGCTATGCCCTTCCAGGATCCCCTCTTGGCTCCCTTCAGACTGTCCCTATGTGAAATCAAGTTGAGGATGAGGAGGCTATAGTCTTCCAAAAACAGCTCCCCCCATCACCCGTGCAACATCAGGAGGGTTTGGAGAAAACCATCCGAGATTTAGGAAGCCTGTAGACTTCTAAGATCCTTTTCTGGCTCTCCAAACCCCCATTTACCCCTCATGACATTGGGAGTGGGGAAGCCACACAAGGATTTAGGAAACCATAGTCTTACCACTAGTGTTCTAATGTCTGATTCCCAGCAGTATAGATGTCATTGTCATGTGCTAGCTATCAGAACATAACCCATGAAGTTAATCCTCACCATTGAGCTACCCCCACATCCTCCTGTGGGAGGACAAGAATAGGTGAATTTGGATGAGAGAGTGGGAATTCTTGAATCTGTTTAAGAACCAAGAAAGAAAAAAGAAAGAGAGAAGTGGCTGGAGGATAATTCCTTCCATCAGGGTTTTTGGACCCTTGAAAAGCCCTTTTCTCCCCTCTCCCCTTGAGTGTTCGAATACTCTTTCCATCCACACCACAAACCACTCCTTTGTAACCACTTTTTTAAAAGGAAGGGAACTAAAAGTAACATACGGTTACTTTTAAGAAATGAGGGTGTAAATAGCTCCTTTTAAAAAAGTTTAACTACAATTAATGTGAATTACTTTGGGGAAAACTTAGAACTATAGCCATCTATGTCTTCAAAGTAACCTTCCACATTCTGCCCCATTGTGTAATCATGGTTTTGTTTGCTCTTGTACAACAACATCTCGAAACGCTTCGCTGGCCTTGGCTCACAGAAGTGTGCTCCTTGACCCAGACACTGTTCCAACTGTTCCATTAAGAGTACTCTCACATCTTCCGGTGCTTCACCCACACATCCATGACTTGGCCACAATACAGTGAGGTGTGCATGCATGTTTCTTTTCTGCCACACAAAACTGAAAAACAAGCACCTGGATAACATGTCCCGACAGCTGGTTTCAACCGTTTACCTTTCCACAATGCAATTTTCAATCATTAATGTAATCCTGCAGAATTCTTTATATTGTCTCATCTGGTTGAAGACAGACATTTTAATTCAGCTAAGCCATGCAAGCAAAAAACAAACAAACCAAAGAACCCACACAGATAATTGTGTACCATTTAATAAGAAAAGGAGAAGGGGAGATCAAAGGCTGGCAAATAAATTATACTAATCAATAGATGCTGAATCTGGATTAAATTCAAATATATGGTGTGAAAATAGAAACCAAACAGCCAGGGCATTTTGCTGCCTGAGGAGGAGCAGCAAATGGCACCATTTATGCAAGTCAAGTACATGGCACCAATGCCAGCCAAGACAGTTTGGCACTGGAGGCAGAACATACCACAACCACCTTTCGTGATCCCTGGAGGTAAAAATATAATAACACAGTAAATAACTATCAATTTCCTGCTCTTTCACGGCCCTCAAAATCTGCTGCTAAATCATGTACCTCTGCCTAGCAGTTGCAGGCAAGCCCTACAGACAGCCACAACCTGTCTTTGACTGACATTTGGCTATCCCAGAAATAATCTATGCCCTCTCCACCAAAAATACAGTTGATGTATTCTATAAACATCCATCAGTGCATTTCCTTTCTCTCCCCTGTTCCCCACTATCAAGATACAAGCAAAGCTTTTCTGTGCTTTAACAATCCTGCGTGTAGGATAGCTGGGAATAACATCAATTCAAGTGCCATCAACCTTTAGATAAACATGCACAGGATTCTGCTGTGTACCTCTTCAGTATTTGTAGTCATAATGCTTGTCATAATGAACACCGCACTAAGGAATCCCCATGGGCTTCTGGAGCATTCTCTTTCAGAAAAGAAAAGACAAAAGAAAAAAGAAAAGAAAAAAGAAAAGAAAAGAAAAGAAAAGAAAAGAAAAGGCCCTCATCAATACAGTACTTTTGATTTCACCCTTTTGTATTTACTCTAGATAGAAACCTTATATAAGTTTTGGTACTTAATTATGTAGAAGTGCTGTAAATACATTTTCTATGATCTAGACTTATACTTCCCAAGCTATCTTATGCAGATGACTGGCTGTTTTTTTTTTCTTCCAGTGTGCCAGGGAACAGTACCATATTTGTGCCCATTGACTACAACTGCTCCTACTTTCTTGGAAACTTCCTAGCGATCAGCAGCCAACAGTTCAAGGACTGGCACTGATCCATAGACTACCACTTTTAGTAGCACTGATCTAGACCAAATTAAGTGCTTCTAAGGGGCCTTCATTTTAAATACGGAACTTTCAAACATTTTCATTCTAAAGCTCCTGGCTCATCAGGCGAAGGCCTAGGGCTACAGATTCAGCTACAGATGTGAGCTACAGATTCAGAGGTTTGCAGTGTTGAACATAGCTTTCCAGGCTCTGTAAAAATAGCTCATGCTTTTTAGACAGAAAAACTTTGCCTTTAGAATTTAGTGCTGCTCACCTGAGATTCCAAATGGCAGCTCAACCTAGACATTTATAAAGAGGCCATAAGTGGCACCATAAGACGCCAGTTCTTCCTTTCCATAAGGAAACTGACCATGTAAAAAGTCTTATACCCTCCAACTATCCTGATTAGGCAGAAATGACCAGATTAATTCTTTGTTGTCACACTTTTTCAGCTACTTTGAAAATGTCCCAGTTTCTCTTTCTTCCGCCTACTTTCCTCCCTTATCTTTTGTTTTAGTTGCTGTAGATTGAGTTCAAAGTGCAAAAGTAGTTTCACTTGCTCAGCAAAGTGGAAAGGAGAAATGGGGCAGAATCTTGCCTTTCCCAGTAGGCTCAAGTGAAAGCAAACTGCGACAGCCTGTCCCAGTTTGTGTATTCTTCCTCATTAATATTTTTTGCCATCTTGACCACATTCTAATGTTGCTTGGACACGTGTGTCCTGGTTTTCATCTTCAATTACTGTTAGGATTTTCTTTTTATAACTCACTCTGTTAATAGCTTTCAACATCAGCACCTACTGCAGGCATTTTAACACATTAACATTTTCCTGGCATGAAGATAAAATGATGAGTAGAAGTCTGCCTCTTCAAATTTCTCTATGCCATGAAGCCATTAAAAGCAGGGTTGGTGAAAACAAGCTGGCAAGCCCTGCTTGCTGTTTAGAGAAGGAAGAGCTCAAAACTGTTAATGAGCGAGCCTCAGATTCAAGGTAAATGTTGAAACCCCATGGCTCATAGCTACAGTTGTACACAATTCTTCGCTCTTGCACTTGACCTTCAAAAAGGACTGAAGCGCCCGCAGCTTCCCCATCAACTTTTGCAAAGGTCTTTGAATTCTGGGCCTCCTGGGGAGAGAAGGACAACTCAATCGGATGCTTGATAGACACATCCATTTTTATTTCAGCTGCATTCCGGGCATCTCTTCTCCACAGAGTGAAACTGTTATGAGACCAGCTGTCGCCAAATTTTAACTACAAAGGCAATTGCAGCAGGTGCTCCGTATGGGACGACTAATGGATCATGGTGCCACCTGTGCTCATTCAACTGCTGACAGAGTTCTTTGCATTGTCAGTCATGCAGTGGAGAGGATCAGCAAAGCAAGAAGGGTGGGGAGGACTTTTAAGCAGGAAGATACTTGTGGAGTAACATAAAAGCAGGCCAGGACAACATATGAAGGGGTGTGGCCCAGGAGAGGCATACTTTCCAACATTTCACATATGAAATGTGGCCAAGCAATGTCAGAATGTAGTCAAGATGGCAAAAGTAATTAATGAAGAATAACAGAAAGGCTAGGAGGGGCTGCAGCAGTTTGCGTTTGCCTAAGCCAGCTGGGAAGAGCAAGATTTCATCCCTTCTGCTTTGAACTTATTTTGCAGCAAGTGAAGTCAACTGAGGATGAAGAGAGAAACTGGGAGGCAAAGAGAGAAACTGACATTTTAAAAGTAGGTGAAAAAGCTGAAAGACATGGGATTAATGCAGACCGTTACTGTCAAATTTGTGCACTTGGAGGGTAGAGAGATATATGTTGTGACCTCTTAGGAGTGAATAACTTTGTGCTTTTGACTCATAAATAGGGCAATTATCTACCATCTAGAAGATGCAGTTAGGACTGCCAACTGCCTGACAACCTTCTCAATCTGTACCTCCTATATGTTCAGTAAGAGCTTTGTCTAGGAAACCAGTGATAGTGCTTATGTCCATATTGTGAAAATATTTCATGGCCCCTCTGCGTAGGATGCTATTGTTAACCACACAGGAGATGAGGCATATGTTCTTATGCATGCCACCAGTGTGAGACAATCATGACTGAAGGTGTGAGAGAGGACCTTCCTTGAGGTGGCAAACTGGTTGCGGAACACTCCCCTGTTGGATTCCTGAATGACACCAATGCTGTCTTTATTCCAACAAAACATGGCTTTTAATTAAAACTTTTGAGGTCTAATGTTTTATCTGCAGAGATTTAAAATATTTTAACTTCTTTCAAATGTTTAAATTGTATAATATGATTCTAGAGTGTTTGAAATGTTTGTATTGTTCTAAATGTAAATTGTTTAAAGTGATTATATTTTATCCTGCTCTAGGAGCTTACAATATAGAACAGGGTACGTGTATTTGTACCATATAAACAAATAAAATACACATTCTTCCCCTGGTCACCAGGCAAGGGAAGGTACCTATACAAGGTGAGAATAAGTTCCCACAGTAATATGTATATTCAACCAATGTGTTACAAGGGGTATCTACAAAATGGAGAACAACACACCAAGAAGTTTAATTTTATTGCTTGTTGACTGAATCTAGATAATTGTTCTATATAAATCCCATAGTCTAGAACATGATCTGGGAGATCTAAATGTGATAGGACACATACTGGTCATTTCAAAGCTGGACTTCTGCAATGCACTGTAGATTGGGCTACCTCTGTACTACCTCTATTAGTTCAAAACATGGTAGCCAGATTGGTTACTTGCATATCTAGGAGTGATCTTATTACACTAATATTAAAATCAATCTGCGGGCTGCCAATTAGTTTCTGGGCAAGGTACAAAGTGTTAGCCATTAGTGGTTTGCATCTAGGTTAGCTACGGAATTTCCTTCTTCCACATAATCTTCCTCATATGCTCATGTCCACTGGGGGACATTGACTCCAATCAGCCAAAATCCAGCTGACAACTGCCACCCAGAGGATATTACCTTCAGCCACACCCAGACTGTAGAATGACCTACTGGAGGAGATCCTTCAGCTGGATACACTATCTGAGTTTAAAACAGCAATAAAATTTAATTTCTTCTGGCAGGCTTATCCAGATTATTTTTAAATTATGAATTTTAAAGTATGTATTGATTGTTGATATGTATTATTTTATATGCTCTTTTAACTGGTGTTATGTGTCTACACAGATCTAACCTCTTGTTCCCCACATCAATCCATAGAGAGAGGCAGGTTAGAAATAATAATTGTTATTTTTAGTAGTAGAAGTAGTAGTAGCAGTAGTAGTAGTGTTTATCAATTTACTAATCATTCACTGCTCTGTGAATGATCAAAATTCTTATTTTGCATGCATTTACAACAGAATTTTGAGTGGCACAGAGAGATGGATTTGTAAGCAAGCAAAGAGAACAGCTCCTTTGGGGAGTGTACAAAGGCAGAAACGCCACTTCTTAAACTATTGAGAGGATCTTTTCTGTCAGCATCAGTGCCCAACTGGATCCTGGCCCCAGATTGACTAGTAAATCCAGATCTACCTTTGGATAAATTGCTGCAAAGACTAATCATGACTTGAAATTCTAAATGTAAGCCAAAAATGTGGTTGTCTCTGCACTTTTGAGATTATCCGTGCCTTTGTTCCAGTTACTAACACATGTTGCTAGCAGCTGACACTGTTTGCCTGCAGCCAGCTTGAGGTGTTGAACTGACCAGACTAGCTAAGGCCTCATCAGGGCATTGCCTCTTGGCTGGTCTGAGGATGAGATAAAAGTGGTCTCCAAAAAAGACAAATTTGTATCTGGAGCAAGCAAATCAGGGGCTGAGAGAGCAGAAATACACATGTAAGGGGTAGACATGTTGAACACCAGAGAAGACAGAAAGGTGGGGCACCAGAAACCAGAATCTACTGGTAGAAATAAGTTGTTTAGACTGAAGGAGCAGCCCTGAGACCTTTGTTTCATAGGCCTAGCTGAGTTGGGATTGGCTTGTAACATACCCTTCAATATTTCACAGAGGAAAACTGGGACATGTGTGACCAGCATCATCAGAGTGTGGTGTGGGGAAGATGGCAAAAGTTATTAATGAGGAAGAACACAGAAGCTAGGAAACAAGCTAAGAGGGGCTGCAGCAGTTTGCTTTTGCCGGAGCTTACTGGGAAGGACAAGATTCTGCCCTTCCTCTTCTGTCTCACAACTGAATTAATTAATTCTTTTGCACTTTGAATTCAGTTTCCAGCTACTGAAGTAAGTTGAGGACAAACAGAGGAAGTGGGAAGGAGGCGAGAGAAACTGGGACATTTTAAAAATTAAGATGACAGAGGATTAACTATGGCCCTTTCCGCACCAGGCAATTAGAACGGGGCAGTGTGTCCTCTCACTGAGGTTGTCTGCACCTTGGAGCAGACTAGGAGCAGACTACTTCCCAGAGATCTGCACCTCAGTCCACTCCAAAACGACCCCAAGTGGTCCTCCAATGTGTTTTCTAAAGACCGCAAAAAACAGGTCTTTATTTTCCTGGAACGTGCCATTGCGTTCCTGCTCCCTTGTGCAGATTCGCAGGCTCACACCAATGCAAGCCTGCGATCTGCGGAGGGCGGGCTTTAGGCGTGGCGAGCTTCAGTGGTTGGTTGGGACCCACGACCAACTGGAAGCCGCCGTCTTGGGAACCGGAAGCCGCCGTCTTGGGAGCCGGAGCAGTGCGGATCTACAGACCTCGCACTGCTCTGATTCGCCCTGGACCAAATAGTGAGGAGCCCTGCGGAAGGGCTTTAGGGACAGTCCACGTTGCTTCGGACCCCAGAAGAAGCGGTAGGTAATGGCACGGAGCGATTCCCTTGCCTCATCCGGAAAGGGCCTATGGCTGTCCTTGGCAAATCAGAACAATTGGAGAGTATGCTCTAGAATGTGAGGATCAGCTGAATGGGGATTGGCCTATGAGTGTCAAGTGACAAGTCTTTCAGTCTCTGTGGCTCCACTGTACTGCAATACTCAGGCACGTTTTCAGAGGAGGCAAGGTCAGTAGCACAGGAATTACAACATCACGATTTGATTGTTTGGTGTCTCAATTCAAAACAGGCTTCCTGCCCACACCCCCTGCACCCACGTGGTTGCTACTGGCTTTGATTATCTCGGGGGAAAAACAAGCAAAAAATAGAATTATACTGGAAGAAATATAAGATGTTAGCAGATTCTATGTAAATGACCAAGAAACTGTCTTCTAATCTTTAGTTTCTCCTGCTGATCTCAGCCAGGTGGTGGACTGATGTATAACCACCCCAAATGACCCTTGAATTACCTCTAAAATATTCTTCTTTAACAGTACTTGTTGGTAAAATGATTGCCAATTCATTTTACCTAATTTCTTTTATTTTACAGAGGAAAATTCCTTTCTTGTCCAGACTAGTAATTGACAATTAAATGCTCTTTAAAATTTAATTTCTAGTACTAAAGGCAAAGAAAGGGATAACATTGTCAGAACCTTGCTTGATAATGGAAGTAACCTTGGAAGGCAGTCAGAGGCATATGTTCTTGTCAGCTTTGTCTTGCTTCTTTTTTAAATTCTCTTTAAAATGCTCTTTTAACACACCATGGGTATAAGTAGAAGGAACTGAGCCAATTCAAAAATCTCTAGGAAAGCCAGTAAGAGAAAGAGGCCAGGGAAGGTCATTTTTCAATGTTGAGTGATATTACAATCACATGTCCGGTCATTTGAAAGCACTCTGTCTGCCCCTTTAATTGAAATGAAACATGAAAATGCAACCAAAACTTGGAAAACTTACTCTTGGGTCATTGTAACTCCCAGAAATCTCTTACCAGTGTGGTCACTTTTAGTGTGGCAAAAATGTGACTTTCCAAATTTTGAACTAAAAGGCACATCCACACAATGTCCTAGATCCATATCAGCTGGAATCCTGTTGGTTGGTTTGAACTAGAGGAGACCCATTAAATCAATTGTCAAATAGTGAGTAATGCGTAAGTAAATCCATTTGATTCAAAGGCTCTTATCAGTTGGAACTAATAACAGGATTTCAGCAATTATTTCAGCAATGCCATTCTAAAAAAGTGGGAATACAGTGAAACAGTCCTATGAATATTTCATCAGAACACATGCCATCTTCCAGGAAAACAACTAGTGACATCTCGTGGCCTGAACCTGTGGCAGTTGCTGGCTTCCATGTCAGTGGGTGGTAAATCTGCTCTGGCTTTTCGTCTTAGTTTTAAGGAGACCATTGACGGCACTGAAGCCTATGGCCCACATGGGTTCAGCACCTTGGAAAGCGTGGACGGCTAAACTTTAAAGTTCAGACTAAAAACATGGAGAGGATTAACCACCATGGTAAGATAGGAACCATCAGCTTCCACTAGCCTGAGCCTGTAATGGAAGGTTTATCTTGGAGGGTCAGAGTGAGACACCTGCTCTTTGGACTGTGATCTTCCTATGGAAACCACATGCCAACACTGTGATAGTTTAAATCAGAACAATCAGCACAAAATTTGCTGTATGCCCATACCCTGAAGGCATTGGATCCTGTGTGATTTTGGAAGCTAAGCAGGGTCAGCCTTGATGAGTACTTGGATGAGAGGCAGTCAAGAAATACCAGGTGCTACAGGTAATATTTCAGAGGAAAGAAATGACAAACCACCTTTGAGTATTCCTTACCTCAGAAAACCCTATGAAATGAAATTCATGGGGTCATCATAAATCAACAGGCAACTTGAAGGCACATACACACATGTATCACATATCGTATTTTGGTCCATAGTGAAGTTAAACATTCCTTTGTAATAGAAATAATGCATATTTCCTTCTTTCACAATCCAAGAGTTATTGTTCATGTTGGCAAGCCCCATCAAGACAAATTCAGAACGGTTTAAATAAGACAAAAAGCTCTAAGTAAACAGGATTTGCCTACTTCTTTGTACTCCAAATGAAAAGGCTTACCTCTGGCAAGTTAGCGCTTAATAATATGCACTTCTTGGCTCTAGATTCAGTTTGCCCCCTGCTTCCATCTGCCCTTTCTTGTCTTAGTTTACACACGCATTGCAAGCTCCATACTTTAAAACAATGGAATTCTGTGTTCTAGAAACAGAAGTGAAGAAGCTATTATTTTAGCTATTTTCAGTAAGAAAACAGAATGTTCCTTGGGGGTCGGGGGAAGCAAACATATGTGGTAATTAAACATTTTAGAAGCGCGATTGTCAAAAAAATGTTTGGGTGCACAGTGCTCCCTGTTCAGATTCCAAATACTCCGTTCCATTTCTCCTAATCCTAGGCTCCTTCACACTACATAATTAAAAGCATTGCAAAATTCCACTTTACCTCCCATGACTGAATCCCTGGAATCCTTGGTTTTGTAATTTAACAAGACACTAGAGCAGTGGTTCTCAACCTGTGGGTCCCCAGATGTTTTTGGACTTCAGCTCCCAGAAGCCCTGAGCATTGACCATAGTGGCTGGGGCTTCTGGGAGCTGAAATTCACAAACATCTGGGGACCCACAGGTTGAGAACCACTGCACTAGAGGTACTTGGCTAAGAATTCTAAGGACCCCTTCCTATTCTGCAAATCCCACAATTCCATAAGATGTTGCCATGGCAGTTAAAGTGGAATCATTGTGCTGTAACTGTGGAGTATAAAAGGCCCCCATTTTTTTGTTCTCTTATAAACAACCAGCTAATATTCTATAC
This sequence comes from Iguana delicatissima, assembly GCA_948472985.1. Lineage (NCBI taxonomy): Eukaryota > Metazoa > Chordata > Lepidosauria > Squamata > Iguanidae > Iguana > Iguana delicatissima. The sequence goes on along the minus strand of CAOKZL010001717.1, from coordinate 164,828 downwards.
AATAACCCCTCGATTTTTGCAAGGTTTTGGGGTGCAGGATCCTTGTGAAAGTAAAAAAAACAACAACCCTGTGAATAACTCCCCTCCACACTTGAGTGAGTACTCCTGCTCCCATTCCCTGGCTTTTTGCCTGGGCACATGTGCCTTCCTTAAGGTACCTGGGCAAAAGGCAAGTGAATAGGAGGGGAAGGGATAGCCCCACATGCAGAGAAAAAAATGGGGGAAAGGCAAGGGAATGTGGGAGAAAGCATGTGTGTGCTTCCTCCTCATTCTTCCCCTCTCATTCTCTTGCCTTTTTCTGCTCAGGCTGCTTTCCTTCTCTGTGCCCAGGTAAAAGGCAAGTAAATGGGCAAGGGCAGCCCTGAGTGTGGAGAAGGCACATACATGCCTCCCCCCTGTCATTCCCTTGCCTTTTCCTGGTTGTGCATGCCTTCTTTCCATATGCCCAGACAAAAGACAAGGGAATGGGAGGGGGCAACCCTGCTTGCAGAGCAGGTGCATGCATGCCTCCCTCCCCCCATTCTCCTCCTCCTATTCTCTTGCCTTTTGCCTGGGTGCATATGCCTTCTTTCCATGCTCCCAGGCAAAAGGCAAGTAAATGGGAGGGGGAGAATGGGGAGGAGGCAAGCATGCATCTTCCTTTTCAGTGTGTGGGTCTCCCCCATCCCATTTGCTTACCCCTTGCCCAGGCACAAAGAAAGAAGGCATGGCACACCTGGGCCAAAGGCAAGGGAATGGGAGAGGGAGAATGATGGGGAGGCATGCAGGTACCTTGCGAATAATCAAATTTGCAAAGGTCAAACCTGCAGATGTGGAAGGAGGACTGTGCTTACAGAGCATGCCCAACTATGGCCATTTCCGCACTAGCCTGTTATAGCGCGATGATTCCACTTTCAACATCGTCTTTATTGAAGTTCATGTAATCAATTTCTGCCCAATTTTCTGGTTTATCAGGGTCCTTTTGAATTCTGTTCCTATGTTTCAATGTATTAGCCACCCCTCCCAGTTTTGTATCATCTACAATTCCCTTTATCCTGTCACCTAAGAGATTTATTAACGCGTAAATCCCACTTACAGCAGGATAATAGCATCTTTGGCTAGGAGTTATCACATGATGACATTCTTCTTCTGCTGTTCTCCAGTAGGTGAATGTTTGGAAAGCATTTCTTTTTATTAACACAAAACAATCTGTTAATGACCTCTTATCCTTCTTCTGTGCTATGATTTCCTGTGTGAATGTTCAATTGTGCTTTTATGCTGATTTTGGGTAGTCAGCAGATGTTCAGTGGGCATGCTGTGGGTGGGAAAACATTAATCCAATGATCAGGGAGAAGGAGAAGAACTGGAAATTTTAATTTCATTTCCTTTCAGTTGGCAAAGGAACTGAGAAACTTTTATATTTTTCTTCTCTATAGGAAAAAAATCCATTGCCAAATGACCATTCCTCCCCCAAACTGGGGATTGTCAGAGAAGCCAAAACTTTGCTCACTGCCCCTCCACCCTGTTTTCCAGCCTTATTTTGTTTTCTCTCTCTCTCTCTCTCACTGACCCACCCTCGCATACACAAGCCTGGAAATATACATGGAAAAGAAATCTATAGTTTTAAAAATATTTATTTCATTAATCCATTAATTCTTGCTTTCTTCTAGCTTCAGACTTAACTAATCACTAGAAGATGAAAGCCAGTATCTGAACAAATGAGACAGAAAGTTCAGTAGCTGCTGGCTTTCATCTGCCAGCAGTTACTCAAGTCTAAAGCTAGAAGTCGTATATTCCAATCAGGAAGTGCCCCCCTCCCCAGAATAAAATGTCTGTTAAAACATAAGTTCATTTTCATTTATGTGTGTGTGTGTGTGTGTGTGTGTGTGCACACACATGTGTGCCAAACAAGGAAAAGGGGCAGGGATAATGTCTTGGAGGAGATAGTGAGTGGGTAGTTCCCAAAACTGTGTGTGATAAACTTTTAGCACAAATGTACACATTAATCTCTGAATGGTTCCAAAGGTGCAAAAGCAAAGACAGCAATCCTGACTAAATAGCTGCTCTAGAACAATTGGTACCACAGCGAACTGGCCTAGTCTTAGTGAGATAGAGATATCACTTTGATATCATAATTCGGTCTTACTTGACTCTCAGCCACATGTTTGGAAAACGCCTCTCCGGACAAGCGCTGAGCTAGGCATGGTCATTCAAAATTCCATAGATAGCCAGTTCCGCTTTAGGGGAGAACGCTGATACAAACACCCCAATCAAAAAAAATGCAACGTAAAACAAAACGGACTCTCTGCCTGAGAGGACACCCTAGCGAGCTAGCCACTTTACAGCTGGGCTAGCCCATCTACATACTGGCTATACCACTGTCAATTCGGTTCACAATTCAATCATGTAAATTCTGACCTTTCGGAGGCTTTGTCCCCAGTCCAAAACTCATTGTTCTCATTCAAAACTAGACTAGCCCGCGATCGTCTTTCGCCCTATGAAAATGCCTTGTTCTTGAGAGCTCTTTGGAACTCTCGCTGGGCCCTGCTGAAACCACTTGAGCCAACGGAAGTTTCGTTGGATCACTGAGCTGAAATCACTCAACCCATCTGGAACTCTTGCCGGACCACCTTGCTGCCGCTTGGCCCTCCAGATTCCCCTCGGTCTCCACGCCGAGTTTCTTCGTCTTCAGTTTGGTTGCTCCAGGACTTCGGACAGGTGGCGTATGGTTTATTTCCCCCCAACTTCTTTCTCTCGCCTTCTTTCTTAGTTAGGAGTGTGCTTGTGTTTTTATTATTTTTGCCTAATAAATATTGTTATTGTTTGAACTGTTTGCCTCCTCACTGACCTGAACCGGTATACATAGGATAAAAGATCTCGCTGCGTTGCCCTGCCTCTCGTTAGCCACGAGTGTGCTCCAGCTAATTTCCCCAATTTTGCTTGTTTGGTTTGGTTATTTGGGCATCCCTCCCAGGACCCCAGTTTACAGGGTAACACAATGCTATATTAGTGGGAGAAGAGCCTGGTGTGATAAAGCCCTAAGTCATTCATAAAAATGCTATAGGGTCACACAGCAAAGATCTATAACCAGAGAGGAAACGAAAGGATTTTCTATGTCTGAAATAATACTGTCACTAGATAGGCATAAATGTAAGGGTGGTGTGAAAGGCCTTCATGAAACAAATGTTTTCATCTTATCAGTGGAGAAGCATATTGCTGAGTGACTCAATGTATGACATCCATTCATATGATAGCAATCTAGTTCATGTTGTCCCTCATAGGGTTTCAGACAGGAATACGAATGGATCTGTCTATGTTTGGTCTATACCATATTTTTACTCATAACTCCATTCTATTTCCCCCTCCCAGTAGGGGGAGGAGATCTTCTCAGTCTGTTTCAATACATACTTTAAAATGTATTTGGATGTTTATTGCCCTTCAAAATATCTATTTAGTATAGGGGTGGGCAACTATGGAAAGCTGCAGGGCCACATTAACTTCCTAGGATAGCTTGGGGAGCCACAACTGCTCCCACACAAAAATTAAAAAATTGCCCCTAAACACCTGTAGGGGGCATTTTCATCATGTTTTGGCTTTCAAAAAAAGCCTCTCCTTGGCCTACATTGACTGGAGCAGGGGGATCAAAATGTAGTGGAAATGCACTTAAGACATCGTTTGGAGACAAAAGAAAAAAAAAAATTTTTGAAAAATTTTGCAAAAATGGTCTTTGACCCCAGGGAGAAGGGAGCCTCCAAACATTGTGTAAATGCTCTCGACTCCCCTGTGACAGATTTCCTTCTCAGGCTGGCCATACGGCAGTTCCTAGCCTTGTGAACTTATCACTGTCACCTTGCCCTCTGGTCCCCATTTAAAATCCCTCCTTGGATATGGAGTCCTAGGCCTTCAGTGTGGATTAGTGTGTGTGTTAGGCCATTTCCGCACTAGTCTGTTAATAGCGCTATGATGCCACTTTCAACATCCTATGGAATCCTGGGGTTTGCAGTTCCGGGAGGGGCCAACCGGCCCCTCCCGGAACTGCAAACCCCAGGATTCCATAGGATGTTGAAAGTGGTGTCATAGCGCTATTAACAGACTAGTGCGGAAATGGCCTTAGATATGCTTTCTTTATGGTAAGCACGACTCACCCTTCTTTCAGGGTATATTGTGCTCTGCAGAGTCAGTTTTACAAAATAACAAATAGTTTAGCTTTATTTAATAACCATCAGAATGACTGCTCTCAGGTTCCAGTTCTCAGTTGGAAACAATTAACACTGGTCAAAGTAAGTTATGTCAGACCCTTTTCCTTAAATCCACCCAGATACCCAGAACTCATACACTCCCCGCAGACTCTCAAGCCTGACTCCTTTAACATCTGTGCCCAACTGTCACCTATGCGCACTCTGATTTTCAAATGAAAAAAAAAAATCATCCTACCTCTTGCCGGAGTCCCTTTCTCTCCCTACAGAGTTATCTGTATTGGGGCTCTCAATTAGTCTGCTTTCTTCACAACCTCCTAGAGTTGTGCATTTGAGGGCATACAAAAGAAAAAAAAAGAAAAAAAGAAAAATTTTGACCCTGAAGGGCCCGGGGGGCTGCATGAAGCCCCCCGGCTGCACTTTGCCCACCACTGATCTGATATGCTTCAAAATAATTGGGATGATGTGCATTTGATCTACTTTGTCTCCCACTTCAATAAATGTCACCAATTTCCTCCTTTCCACACTCCTAGGAAAGATGGATATGGAGCATTTCAGCCCAAGAGCAGCAGTTTTTCTATACCTGTGCAAGAGATGCGGTTAGGTTTATTTACATTTAATAACTGCTACTGATATTACATTATTATTGTAATATATGTCTGTATTACTGTGTAACATTTTACCTTTTTGTTAGCCAGCATTGCTTCCTTTCTTTACACAGCAAGACAGAAGAATTTTAGGTAAGATAGAAAAGAGATCAATTTCTTTTTTGAAAAAAAAAAAGTGGTGAAGCAGTTTCAATTTATTTGAGAAAAAATTTTATGACTCTTTTACTCATGAATGTGGAGTTATTTTACTTTCTTTAATTTTGCTTCTTTCTCTTATTTGTCCTTTCTCATTTTCTTTTTAGGTTTATTTTCCTGCTTTATACATTATTGCAAGCAACATTGTCAAAAAGTTTTTCTAAAAAGTGGGATATATATCTGCTTAATGAGAAAAAAAATTACTAATTCCCATTTGTTTAAGATTTCAAATACAGGTTACACCATCTTTCCAACTCTTGTTTACTTGTGCAGAAATGGATACCCTGCAATGTATTGCCTAGGGATTGTTATGACTGCATTCTGTATTTTTAAACCTGTGCCTTGAGTGTTCAGATGAAATGGTGTGTCACGACCCCTCGTCTCAGATACTTCACTCAGTTAATCAAAGTGAGTTACCTACTTTCCATGAACCCATTAAGTGCAGATTAAGGAAAAGTAATGTGCAAAATATTTGTAGCAAACAAAGTGTAACAAACGCTTTGCTTGCCTTTACAAAGGTCTGCAGACAGATTTTTTAACATACAGCAAAAATATTCCCAGCTTATATTAAAGCAACAGAAGAGAACTCCTTGGATTCTGAGCCTCCCCCGTCTGCTCCACACTCCTCCTGAGAAAAGCCTTGCATAGGAATTATTGGAAGGCCTTTTTGCAGCATCAGTTGCCGTGAACGGATGATTAGTGTCCTTTCGACTGTTCACTTCCAGGGCAATGTCAACCAAGAAGCCTTTTCAGAATTGAGGGAAGCACCCAAGTAGAGAAATTGAAACAAATATTGCAGTACATATGTGACACTGTCTCCTACCCATAGTGTTCTTGCCATAGGCCATTTCCACACCACATTGTTATAATGCTATTATTTCAACATCCTGTGGAATTCTGGGGTTTGTAGTTTTCAGAGGCCAAAGAGTTCATGGCTGAGAATTCTAAATACCCCTCCCTAAACTGCAAACTCTAGGAGCCCATAGGATGTTGGAAGTAGAATAATAGCACTTTCCACAGTGTAGTGCGGAAAAGCCTATAGATTCTTTACTAAAAAAACACCAACTCATTCCCTTGAACTACAATTCCCTAGGTATCCTGAATACTTGATAACATTGTTACCATGATTTAATCCTCCATCATTTCAGCATACTACAAAGTGTTCGTACCCTCCAACAGATGAAACTGAGATGTGTGTGGCAAAGCCGTATCAGAATGTGGTCAAGATGGCAAAAGTCATTAATGGTGAAGAAGACAAAGGCTCGGAATAGGACCACAGAGTTGGAAGCGACGACCAGAGGCATCCAGCCCAGCCCCCACAGACCAGTTTGCTTTGATTTGAGTCTACTAGGAAGGGCGAGATTTCACTCCTTGTGGTCTTCTCCCCTTGCTGAGTGAATAGAGTACAAACTACTTTTGTACTTTGAACTCAAGCTGAAACTATGAAAGCAAGCTGAGGATGAAGAAGGAAAATGGGAGGAGGAAAGAGAAATTTGGACATTTTAAAAGCAGCTGAGAAACAGACAACAGAGCAAAGGATGAATTGGGAATGTTCATGCCAGATTGACACAGTTAAAGGGCATGAGTGTCTTGCCAAGCTAGAAATTCTATGGCCATTTCCACACTAGACTGATATAGCACTATTATTCCACTTTCAACATCCTATCTAATCCTGGGGTTTACAGTTTAGGGAGGGGCCGGCACTAGACTGCAACAGTCTAGTATGGAAATGGCCTACGATTCCTTAGGACAGAACCGTAGCAATTAAAGTAGTATGCAACTGACGGTGCAGTGCAGAGGTGCCTTAACAGCCTTCTGCCTGGACATCTGTATGCACACATAGACCATCTCAAGAACAAGAGATGGCATTTCTGGAACTGTATGGGGTTGGTGTGCATGGCCACAAGAATCTTTCTGCATGTTCTTTAAATGCACAGAGGGGTTCATATAAACCTTCTTAAGAAGGAACAGGAAAGATATCCACAAGGATACACACTCATGTAATCTGTCCTAGGAGAAAAGCTTAGCTTTGTGGGTGATCCTCCCAGTGCTAGCATTCCCCAGTGCAGCTGCCATTCATCCGTCTGCAACAAAGGGAATTGTAGACACTGCAAAAACTGCCCGTTCGTCCACAAGGAGGAAGCAGGAAACACTGTATTACATTTACAAGGTCTATAATCCACTTGCAAATAAGATCATCCCTGAATATTGAATTAGGACAGAGCAGGAGGACAGTCAGAGCCATGTCATTCCTCTGCCACAGTAAACTTTGAGGCCTATTGTATTCTTCTCTTGAAAGCAGGCAAAACAAGAAAAGGCACTTCTCCAAGACTCATCTGTCATCCATGACATTTAGGCAGCAAAGAAACAGTTCACTTTTTCTGTTCCTCTCCTGCCTTTTACAGGGGAGGGGTAGCAGATGTTAAGTAGCATCTGAACTCTGTGTGTGTGTGTGTGTGTGTGTGTGTGTGTGTGTATATATTTATTTATTTGTTTGCATATGTGTGTATTTGATATGTGTGTATTCTTATCTAAGAGTCAGAACAGTGTAGTGGTCTGAACATTAGACTATGACCCTTGAGACCAGGGTTTGATTCCCTTCTTGGCCATGGAAACCCACTGAGTGACCTTGGACAGATTGCACACTTTCAGAAACCCCCATGATAGGTGCACCTTAGGGTTGCCTTAAGTTGAAAAAAACTTAAAGGCACACACACTACCACCACCACAATAACTTTATCTAAACAAAGCTCAGAGTTTATAAGTAACAGGTTATAAAATGATTTGTTGTGATCAATCCTTTTTTTGCAATAAGGAATTTATGGAAATTTAATTTTTCAATGGAACTTTTTTACTTACATTTAGCAATTAGATTTAGCCCTAGGATTGCAATAAAGGATAATTTAATTCAATTTTTGCAATGTAACTGCAACTATTTTTAGTTATTTTATAGTCACGAGGAGACTGTGTCCTCACTACTTAGGCATGCATATTAGCACCAACAATTTAACAGCTCAGTTCTTGCCAACTTAATTTTCTCCCACACCTAACCCACCTTTTCACCAGGGAGGACAAGACTATGTACAATATGTTTCTTCCCACTTCTGTTTCACCCTATATACTCCCAGGAGGCAAGTTAGACTTTGAGACTGGCTCAAGGTCATCCAGTCTCCACAGTTCCCAGGGTGATGATGCTTTGAGACCACACCTGCCATCTGTTTCTACTCAGCTTAGCCAACAATTAGGGAAGGTGGGAAGTGACATAAAACAAAAAACTGGTGTTCACAGCATTAGATAAGGCTGCTCTAATCACTAATCAGGGCCAGTTCTGATTTGTGGAGCATTGCAGCAAAGTGTCATTTTGTAGGTCTTCTGTGGAAATGAGTCCTGCCCTGCTTAGGGCTCTTTTACCTGGTTAGAAGAGGGAATTTCAGCAGGTGCTGTTTGTTACCTGCTTGCATGACAAGCAACACCAGCTAAAATTTGCTCTTCTACATCATGGTTAAAGGCACAGGAGCCATCTTCAGCTTTCAGTCTGGCAATCTGACTAATCATAACACAGCAATGAGAAACAACAGCAGAGTTAAATTGGAATTTGGTGGCTTGGTTTGTGAGACAGGATTTTATATTTTTGCAATGTACCTTTCCTCCATGATATTATAGGCAATGAAAATGGCAGCTCCCAGGCCTCACTGCCTAGAACTATCTGGAGTGCCAGAAAAAACTTAAAGGGAAATAGAGGTTTGTGTCAGAAGAGCTTGGAAAAGTTGCTTTGGGAGTCTACAGAATTCCATGGGCAACCAGTGAGATTTCAGCAATGAGCCTCACTGGAGTCCTGATACTGTAGCAGCTTCTTGGATTTGCCCCATGCTGATGCTAGGTCAAGGCTGGAAACAAATTTTTTTCCAATGCATTCTGCATTCTGCATGAGGAACAGTTCTAACTCAATGGTACATGTGCAGCATTGTGAACATTCTGCTGGTGCTAATAAAGGTATTACATTGCTGCCTTTACCATATTATACCATACCTTCAACTGTCCCAATCAGGCAGAGACAGTCCTAGTTAATCCTCTGCCATCTACTTTTTCAGGTGCTTTTAAAATCTTCCAGTTTCTCTCTCCTTCTCCCACTTCTACTCTTTGTCCTTAGTTTACTTCCATTGCTGCAAACTGAGCTCAAAGTGAAAAAGTGGTTTGAGATTCAGCAGTAGAGAGGGGACAGGGGGACATGGAATCTTGTCCTTCCCATAGATTTAATCAAAAGCAAACTGTTGCAGCCTCTTGTACAGGGGTGGGCAATTATTTTTTCCATGGGGCCACATGAGAAACTAAAAATATTGTGGAGGGACGGGCATATTGCTCACGCTAGAGCGACCTCTCCTGGAGGTCGTCTTCGCTGGGGGGTATGCTAGAGCAGTTTAAAAAAGTGAGGTTCTAGACCTCAAACTGCTCTAGCGCAGCCGCGGGGGTGGCGCTGTGAGTTTTATAAAAACCACCTTCGCAAGTGGTTTTTATAAAACTCACCCGCACTGCCCCGTAGCAGCCCCCGGTGAAGAACTGCAGAGACGCGGTAGCACGTCCCTGCAGATCTGCCCAGGGGCGGGCTTCCGGCTGGCACGCTGTCCTGATTGGCAGAGCGCTGCCGGAAGCCGCCGGCCGCTATTTTGGGCGCTGCCGAGCACCGCCGAGCGCCGCTGAGCGCCGCTGAAATTCGGCGGCGTTTGGAACGGCGGATCCGCGCTCTCCGCAGGGACGGAGCAACCCGCTCGCGGGTAAGTTCTGCCCCTGCATGCACGGCCCCATTTCGCCCCCCCCCCGGTGAGGAAAGGGCCTTAGAAAGTATGTTTATTTTGTAATTTCCAATTAGCCTTACAAGGGCCGGTCAGAGCCAATCAAAGGGCCGTATGTGGCCCGGGGGCCGTACAATGCCCAGGTCTGCTCTTGTAGCTTGTGTCTCCTTCCTCATTAATAACTTTTACCTTCTTGGCCACATCTCTGGCCATGCCTATCCCAGTTTTCATCTGTGAAATGGCTGAGGATATAATATGAGACAAATGCAATGGCTTAGTCATCCAGGGAATTGAAATGCACCCAAGGTGTCTCTCTTCTATCTCTGCAGGTTGGCTATCAGGTTCCTAAGGACATTTCAGCATAGGAAAATAACTCAACATAGCACTGAAATTATTTCAAATTAGCAGATTCATGAAATTGCTCATTACTGACAATTTACTTGCCACAAGGGACTCCAACTGCTTGCTCTAAAGGAATACATTACCTGCTATAAATGATTCACCCACCATTAATTAGCAGTATTTTGACTTGGCACATATTAATGCTATCATAAAAGGCAAAACCTAATTACTGCAACTCTTATTTTTTGTAAACTACTGTGATGGGGGAAGAAGAATTACTGCTTTTATAGATGAAGTTCAAATAGCCTGAGGTGGGGGAAATCGGTCAGTTTCTCTTTTCCTCACTTTTGAACTTTCAAAACGTCGTGTTAATTCCATCTTGAATTTTAGCAAATTCTTCCCCCATAAAACTGAATTGAAAGAAATATCATTTTAGTCTTTTAAAATTATTTTTCATTTACATTTTAAACTATTTTTCATTTCAATTTTAAATTGTTTTCATGCTGCTGAAACTGATTCTGCTTATTTACTGCCCTGAGATTCTGGGATATCAGGGTGAATATATATAATATCCTGTCTGATCTTGGAAGCTAAGTAAGGCCATGCCTGGTTAATATTTCGAGGAGAGACTGACAGGAAAACCATGTTTTGTGGGCTTCGATTCAGAGGAAGGTAATGGCAAACCATTTCTGAGTAAGTCTTGCCAAGAAAACCCTATGACAACGTCACCACAAGATGCAGCACTTAACAATCAATATTTTTAATAATAATGACAAATACTCTCAGCATAGAAAGGCACATGCTGTTTATACGTGTTGTGCTTACGGTGTATTAAAGGTGATGATGCTGTTAGGAAAAAACAGGAAGTGGCAACCCAGGGTGTAGAATAGGACAATTGCTCCCCTAAAGAAAAATTGGGGCCTCCCAAATGAAGTTTTTGTCCAATTCCCAAATTTTTAGCACTGCAAGAACTTAACCTTTCAGTTGTGCACTTAGAAATACGGTTTAGGTTCCCCAAAAAAGGGGAAAAGTAATGAGCCCAACAGAACGCGATCACAGAGCATTCTAGATGCTAATGATATTCAGTGTTTCACTCTCTGCAATGCTATAAATTTATGAAATGCGGGAAAATTTCATAGGAGAGGCAGAATTCTTATATCCTCATTCCCTTCCCAGTAGCTGTGCTCCCGGTGGCAACTCTAAATCATCACCACAGACTTGGTTGAATACTCATAGATTCATTCGTAGGCTTTGAAGGGTTAAGCACTGGCAGCCCATGGGCTGGATTGATGTATCTTCCCATATTGTCTTCTTCCGGTGAGCATGCCCATATCTTTCAGCATGCTTCAGTAGGTCTTTGGGTCTTTGGCCACCAGCCCAGACAATAATTTTTTCCCTTTAACATTTTTTACTACAGTAATTTTCTCAGGAAGTTTAACTTTCTCTTGAAGTTTTAAAAGCAGGTTTGTATTTTTAAGGCAACAGGATGTGATTTCAAAAGCAAATAAATTTTTTTTGATGCTCGATTTCTCTGATGAGTTGTTTATGGTTCCACAATGAATGGAGCTTTCATGAAATGAACATTTTATACCATCACATCAAACGGCTGTACTAAGAAAGAAATAAAATACTCATCCTAGAGACTTCCTTTCCTAGACTGTGTGAGAACTATTCTATTTTTAACCATTTCTCAATGAACCAATTGTCAGCATTAGACAGTGGGTTAGCGATGTAAACATCTCGATTCCATTTTTTGGGTTGTGTTTCTCAGAGCTGCACTTAGGTCCCATCCAAGTTCCATAGCAAGTTGCAAGACTTCTTCTACCTCCCCCCATAGAAACATGTGTGGTGTTTTTTTGGTGCCCACTTTCCCCAGTGTACACACTGTTACGCAACTTTGCAACCAACTGAAATAGTTCTATGTGTGCTGAGAAAAAGACAGGATATTAAATAAATACATAAATAAGACCATGAAACAGATGTATTTGTATGTTCTGTTGTTGCTGTTACACATCCATGAATGCAGATTTCTTTTTCTAATGGCAAGGAGGATTTTGATTGTGTGTGTTTTTAAAGACAAGTCTTAGCAGATCAGATTCAACAGGCTTTATTTCAGCTGCCACTACGTGATTGGAGCTATTGTTCTGACAGACCTTCATGGATATAAAATATACTGGTCTTTTGGTACTCCACTTAGGGGAATTTGAGCTGTTTCTGAACAGATTTGTTTTAAAAAGGTAGAATTACACTAAAAAGGTAGAAAAGGTAGAATTACACTATTTTACACTTAGAATTAAGTGTAAAAACAAGAGCAGGAAGTGGCTTCCATGTAGGTGAAGCAGTGAATGTGCTGTGAATTTTAGACTGAACTTTAAATGAGCTCTCCAAAGTGCTGGATCTATTTGTGGAATAAGTTTCAGCATTTTGGAGATGTCATTTAAAGTTTAGACTAAAACTCAAAGCGTATGCATCATCTCACTGACACCAGAGGCATCCAAACCCACTGTCTAGGAAGGAAAAACATATCCCCATAAATTTTGTACAAGGCCAATTCAGACATTCAGGAACCATGGAGACTCAACACATAGTGAAAGGAATGGGATTGTGCCTTCTCTTCCACTCCTTACCTCAACCCTTTGATATGAACAGAGATATATACAACTTATAAGCAGGATTAGGGATCTCCTCAAAAGCCAGGTTCCTGCACTGATAGAGAGCTTATATTGCCCACAACTCATATGCACATTCTATTCAGGTTTTTGGATCAACTAATGAAGGTCAGGAACATGAGTAGCAAGTGTGGTCCCATTCCATGCACTGAAAATTTGACTAGGACTAAGTTGAAGGAGGTCTTATAATTTTTAGTGATAACTACATTTATCTCTTGATAATGTGCTCAGTTGAAACTGCTGGTTTCAAGGCTAATTCACAAGGCTATCTCTCAGTATGCAAAACTAAACAGGAATGTAGGTTTTCAGAGAATCTTGTAGGCTGGTCTTGCAACTGCTTCAACAAGAATTTGACTCATTACTTAGGAACACACAGATTAGTTCTATTCATTTTTCATAAACTGTCAAAGCTCCAAATGACTCCACAGGCTGCAACTACTGATATCACCATTATTTGGCTATGAAGCAACCTGCCAACCAAGTTTTGCTGACATTAAACATTTGTATGTGAACGTCTCTGTTCTCATTGGGCAAATCATATTGTTGATTCCTTCCATGTTTGCTAACTGTATGGTTAGAAGATTATGGTAAAAGAACATGAAGAAAATGGGATCAAACATGAATGGAAGTTGAGCTGTACATCTGCATTCCTTGGAGCCAGAACTTCTGAAAGATTTCTGCCTCCTCAACGATAAGCCTGCTTGAAATCCAGTGGCCCATCAAAGCTAATAGCAGCTGGTAGCTCCCACGTCAGTGGGCCACTGAATCCATTCCAGGTTTGGTTTGAACTGCAAAATGCTGGACATTTTCCCAAAATAACTTCAGCTCCTTAGATAGCTCATTAAAAGTTGGACGTGGAAACGGGCTGACCACTCCAATGGCATGCAATGAACCAGCTGTTCCTTTCCACCACCCGTCCTATGTCTCACCACCTCAACAAGCTAAACTGAAGAGTACACGAGACAGGATATTCTCCACAGCAGCACATTGACTGTGGAACTTTCTTCTAAGGTATGCCTGGCTGGATCCATTTTATTATGTGTTGGCCAGATGGTCAAAACTGCAGTATCCCTTTCAAGTTTTAAAATTGTTTCTAATCCAAAATGTGCAAGCGCTCAACAGCAGCCAAATAATTTAGCATACAAAGCAGAAAAAGTCCACAATCACTTTTCCTTTACAGTAAAAATGCAATGATAATAGAGTGAATAGCTAAGAATTTGTCATGTTTTCTGATCCCTCCACCCCCCCCCCCAAAAAGTGCTGGTGCAGAAAGCAGATTGCAGGTTCTTTTAGATGTAAGCCCAAGAACAGGAAACTGTCTTTCTTGTTCTTTTTCTGGTAAAGCACCATGTACAGTGATGGCTCTATGTAAATACAGTAGAGTCTCGATTATCCGACATAAACGGGCGGGCTGATAGTCAGCCGAAAATGTTGGATGATCTGGAGGCCCGTAGCAGCTGCCATGTTTGGGGGTGTGTCTGGGGTGTGTCTGGGCCTGTCTGGGGGCATGGAAATGCCTACAGCCACGCCCCCAAGCAGCTGCGATGTTGGATAATCCGGAATGTCGGATGACTGAAGGACGGATAATCGAGACTCTATTGTAAGTGATAATAATATCTATAAGGCAGCCTTGTTCTGGCCCTGGCGGCACAGTGGTTAAAGTCAGCACTGCAGCACTCCAGGTTGACTCAGCCTTCCATCCTTTCGTAGGTCAGTAAAATGAGTACCCAGCTTGTTGGGGGCAATTAGCTAACAAATTGTAAACTGCTGTGCTTTGCACTGATAAGTGGTATAGAAGCATTATTGCTATTGCTATTGGCCAGTGGTAGAGCCAGCTCTAGTTGCAGAGGTGTATGCCATCATCTGCCTGAAAGGGGATGAGTCTGCTACCACTAGAGCAGTAGCTTGGGCTTTATATTTGCTTAAGACTTTAACTCCTAGCAGCCCAGGAAAGCATAGCCAAGGCTCCGGAGTTCTGGGAGTTGAAATTCTGACCCCATGGAGGGCCAAAGACTGGTGGTTCCAATTTCTTTGCACAGTTGATCCACCTTGGGTTTTATTCTGAACTGTAAAGGAACTATGGAAGGTACCTTCCTCACTGCAAGGTGGGGGTAATATTCAGCACCTTGGATACCTCCCAGACTCAGAGTGGATTCACCACCCCTCTGATATTGGAGCTGCTTTGCTAAGCTGACTGTACGCAGGGAAATAAGCTCAAGCTTGTGTGGATTGTTTACATATCCTTTCAATCAAGGAATCAATGACTGCTGGATTTGATACCACCTAGTGGGAATCATAAGGACGTGGCAATTTGGAGAGACAAGGATTCTCCACAGACTGTCAGATTATATATCAGCATTACCCTATGCTCTCTTACTGAAGGAAAAAAAAGAGCTTTTTACTTTTATAAATATCCTTGAATTTAATGACTGGTACATAAGGGAACAATACGTAAGAGTACTGTTGAATACTCTAGAGATGCAGCTGATATGCCAAAGTCCCACAGCAGCTCAAATATTTCATATTTTGATCAGACAACTTTATAAAGAGCACCAGGTGCATTTCCCTTTATTTTTCCAGACGTGTTAGGTGTAATAGGTTCCTTTTTTTTTTAACTGTAACCTTGTCATTTAAAGGCCCTCAGTAAATATGCCCTCAACAAAATGAGTCTGTTGACCTCTGCCCTCTTCCAGAGCTGCTCAAATAGATTTCATATTACAGCCCGCCATACCTTGTAATTTAGTCCAATTCCTTTCATCTGGCAACCTTCTTCAAGGAGAAGAGTGTTCAAGGATTTTTTTCCCTCTCTCTCACTTAATATGGAAGCTGTATTACTACTTTATTTTATAGGCTGTCTTTGACCTCCCTCTCTTATTTTTTTTCAGATGGCCGTCCTGCCGTAACAGACATTTCCTCTGTCTCCCTTTTGTGAACAAACAACAAGTAGAGCACTTGGTATTTTACATATCAGAAGCCCAAGTAATCAGTAAAGAGGTTTTAAAAACACATATTTCAGTATCTTCATGAACATATTTCAGTATCTTCATGAAATGGCTTCTTGGGCCATTTCCGCACTACACTGTTATACTGCCATTATTCCACTTTCAACATCATGTGGAATTCTGCGGTTTGCAGTTTAGGGGGGGCATTTAAAATTCTCGGCCAGAGAGCTCTCAGAATTCCACAGGCTGTTGAAAGTGGAATAAAAGCATTATAACAGTGTAGAGTGGAAATGGCCTTGGGCTTCCTACATGAAACTGTTTTGCTGTCTGTAGAAAGTTGTTATTCTTCTATTTCTTTGAGAGGTTACTAACTGGAAATTAGAGTATGGGTCAAAGCATGGTGTAGTGGTTTGAATGTTGGACTATAACCCTGGAGACCAGAGTTTGATTCCCCGCTCAGCCACAGAAACCCACTGGGTGACTCTGTCACTGAGCTGGAATTGCATAATTTGCATCACTGCTATCAAAGTATGACCCCGTTTGTCTTTCCGTCTGAGTACGCTGTCCTGGATTTTAAAGTATGAGGCTGGAAGATTATAAAAACCCAAGACTTTGTATTGTTTATCTTGAAATGCTCTGATCAAGAAAAGGTAAAGTTCCCAATCTGCCTTTTCTTGCCCTTCTTCCCTTCCTTCCAGGAAAAACTTAGAATCTTATTTACTACTGTAATTGGACCAGAATGGCCAAATGACCAGAACAGATTGAATGGGGAAAACTATGGTTATATTTTCTACTCCTTTATCAATGTGTTCAAGAGGTATGTGTATGCCTTAAAAAGATTTTATATAGAGTTGCCAAGTCTCAGGGTGTGAATCCAATTCTCTAGTCCTCAGGGCAAGAGGAAGGAATCTCAGGGGAAGAGCACTACCTTGCAAAGTGTGTTTATCATTTGTTAGACTTGGTGTTGTTTAACTGAATGGCAAACTCTGTGCAACTATGGTTGATTTTTAATGTCTCATGCTAAACAATCTTAACTGGTGACGCTACACTATGCTGTCCCCGGGTTTTAGGTTTTTTCCCTGAAATTTCAGCACCTGGGGACAGTCCTGACCTGGTAACTCTAGGACTGGGAATCGTGTGGCTGTTTAGTTGTTGTTCGACTGCAGTTCCCCACATACCTCGCCATTGCTGGTTAGCGCTGCTGGGAGCTGAAGTCCAATGACATTTGGAGAGCTACATGATTCTCAGCCCTGCTGTACATCACAACCGCCAAGTAACAAAAAGTGAAGCGGTACATGGGAAGAGCCAGCCATATTGACCTTATGAGGAAGTAGCTTTGAAAGCACAGCAACTCAGTAGATTATGCTCTTTGGAAATTAGATTCAGCACAATATTAATGTGAAAACCAGGGTTCACTATGCCACCTGTACTATTAGCTATATGGAGCAGGCTGAGAGGTTGTAGGGGAAACGTTATTCAGCAGTACAGTGTGGACTTCATATGTTGAAAGTAGTTAGGTCAAGTCCTACTTTTTCCAGCAAGAAGATGGACTTTTTCTTGTGTTTTTCAATAAGCATTTAGATGAGCTGCTGGTGGATTCAATTTTTATGATTTAGGCAGGGTACTATTACTGGAGGTTTTCTGAAATCATATCATTCAGTGGACATCTAGATGTGATCATAACACTTTTCAGCTGCTAGTTAAAATCTGCCATTCAAACAGCTAAACTGTGAAAGTGTGTGGAATTTTAATCTTATAAAGACTGTCATTCTGCAACATGGAGCAGTCACTCCCTAATACCTGGCAGATGCCAAGTCTTGTGGTACACTGCTATAGCCATGAAATGGCCTTGGAGGGGAAGTGGGAGGAGAAAGGTGACCAGGCTTCATGTCCCCATTGCAATTCTCCAAGAAGAGAGAAGAGGAACAATAGCTTCATTCCTCTTCCTTCTGTCTACAGAATTGCAGCAGAAGCTATTGGAGAACTTGAGCGTATGTATACATATACACATACATACATACATACATACATACGTATACAAGCAGAGTAAATAGTACTTGTAACAGAAAGTAAACAGCAACAAGTCCCATAACACCACCACCCACAAACACACAGTGTCTAGCAGTGAAATAGAACAGGCTTAGGCTTCTTTCTAAAACATATCAAGTAGGTTTACTTACAAACACTAAAAGATATCATCAATATCATGGTGAGAGGCTAACATGTGCTCTTCAAACGTAGAGGAGAAAGAGGGAGAGCTGCAGACTACAAAATGGAGGATGTACAAACTCAGACTAACTGATGCAAGAAAAGAGAGGGTATGGCTAAGCCTACCAAGCAGACAATGACAAGAATGCATACTAGGCCTAAACTCTTATGACTAGTTGTCATGTTAACTGACAACCAGTGAGTATAGACATGCTAAGTTTACTGCCTCTAACAGAGAGAATCCTTGCTTTTTGGTCCCCTCCCTCTGCCTTCCTGTCCAAGGCTGGTTATAGTAGTGCTCCCTGGGCTTGGCAGCTACTATGGAAAGGTTTTACATGGCGTACAAGAAGCTAGTGAGTAGTCCCTTGTGTACATTGCAAAACAAGACCTTAAGTTATGTGCATTTATGTCACTATTAGGATGAATTTGCTGGCATTCATTTGTTCCTTTTTCATGCCAATGTTTGTTCTGAGTGTGCCGTGTTATTCACAGTAAGAAGGTTATGCCAGGAGATCTAATCATGAACCTCACTTGTGATGAAAATTGGAGCTCACTGGATAATCATGACTTTCTAGCTAAATTACCTCATAGGACTGTAGCATGGATACCACGAGAGAGGAGCTATGTGTGCAGAATTTAGCTCTTTTGAAGATAAGCAGGATATAAATGTTTTCATGTCACAAATATTGTACCACACTACAGCATGATCTGGGGATATATAGTGCCACCATCCTGGTAAAACTAAATAAGTTGGAGTTGACTTAGTGACTGGATGGGAAGACTTCTCAGAACCTCAGGCATGCCACCTAGAATTCCATGATAGAAGAAAGGTGGAATATAAACAAAGCTTGGAAAATTTACTTTTTGTATTGGTTATGTTTGTATGCCTTCAAGCCATTTCTGACTTATGGTAACCCTAAGGCAACCCTATCATGGGGTTTTCTGGGGGCTGAGAGTGTGTAACATGCCCAGTGGGTTTCCATGGCTGAGCAGGGAATCAAATCCTGGTCTCCAGAATCATAGTACAATGCTGAAACCACTACACCATGCTGGCTTTCTGGACTACAACTCCTCAAACTGTCAATCATCTCAGCCTGGAAGTGACAGTCCAAAAAAGTAACTTTTCCAGTCCCTAAATATAAATGCACTAAGTGAACGAACAACCCAAGAATTATCCATTCATCAGTGTTGTTAATAATATTCTCTATGCCTGACCAGCCATTCCAAAACAGAGTTGCTGGGAATTCACATTGCTGAAAACCCATCACTTGATTGCATTATTATAAAATGCTTCATGGGAAGATATGAGCTCAGGCAGATCAAAGTATTCTGGAATGAATGATTTGTTTATCTCCTACCATTCAAGCTAGTTGGGAGTTCTTCTGGTGTCACTGGAAATGTGCAAATTTGTATAAAATCTGGCTGATCTGACAGCTTCTGAAGTTGAAATGTATGTTTCATAAATATTCAGGGGATGTCACCGGTTTCATTTGGATACCTTGCATACCTGTCATCCATTTAAAAAAAAAAATCATATATTGATGTTAAGAGAAATTCTGCTTCCTTATCTAAGATTAAATGTTTATTTTATGGTGTCTGAACAAACCACATTACTGTTATCAATGACCTTGTTATAATTTGGGCCAACCTTTACTCTTATTGTTCCATATCAGCATATGAATAGTTGCACTTATCTGCCAAAGTACCAATGGGATCCTTTTAGTGAACACATCTTACTTGAGTGAAGGCTGAATGATAAGAGCTGCTCAGATCACTCAACAGGAGATACAGAAATGCAGAACCTGGCTTTGACCACCACTGGCAATTACTTTCCTCAATCATAGGGTATATTATGGTGTGCATAAGCTTTGGACCTGAATGACTGAACTGGAGTCTGAGCATCTATAGACTTTGGACTATCCAAAGAGAAGTGGTGGTAGAGCAACCAGAAAAGAGGAATATCTTGCACATTATCCCCCAACCTTCCAAAAGCCCTAGTTCATGAAAATCTGAGTCCTCTATAAAAAGTGAAAGATACTACTCCTTACCATAAGGAGGTAATAGCATGAACTTAAACCTCTGTAGTCATATAAATAGCAGAATAAAAGAAACTTGTTCCACTAAAAGAAACTATGCATAGTGTCTTCATGGTGGAAATTGGGAATTTAATGTGTTCCTCTAAGGAAAGGCTTAGCACTTCTTCACAGAGAATCCCGGGACTGGTGATTAATAATGTGATCCTAAAGGCATGGAGGCACATAGATTGAGACTCCTGGGCTTAACTCTTGTTGGTTAATCCCAGCTAGAGTAGACTTATTCAATCATTTCTTGAATGGGAAGTCAACACAAACATAAATATAATGGACTGAACAGTTCTACTCCAATCAGGACCAACAGCAGGCTTTAGGCCAGGGACAGGGAAAGTATGCATCCAGACCTTGGACCCTGCTTTTACATTCTCTAACACCATCCATCGGTCCCCAAAAGCCTCCCATCTCCCTGAATAGTTTGAGAGGTACAGTTTTGGAGTAATTTTTACCCCCAAACTGACAGAAAGTCCACAAACAACAATGTGCAAAAACACCCCAGCCCCTAAATACCTTCGTCCGGCTTCAGAGACTCTCTCAAAATTGTGATAGGAAGTGATGTAAGATCACTTCTGGTCATCATTTTAAAAGAGACTTTTGAGTGAAAACAGAGGTATTTTGGTGCACTGTGTATTTGTGCATGTAGCCTGTGGGCCACACTTTGCCCACCCATGTTGGTGCCATGCGCACAATGACAAAGACATCCTCTGAATCCTCCCATTGGTCCTCTAAAGGTCCTGGATGATGCCTTTTTGTCATGTCTGGCTGTAAGAACATAGCTGGATTCTCCTCCACAGCCACTAGATTGGGGAACATGAGAGAAAGATGATTCCTGCAGAAGGTGACAAGCAGCTGGGCCTTAGTGTCATGTACTCTGTCTTCCCATTTAAGATCTCAAACGTATTAGAGAATTCTTAGCACCTCTGTACGTCTCCAAGATTCCATGGGGAATGCTAGGACTCTTAAAGTGGTAAAAAAAAGACTGACATATTTAGGATATCATATTCTTTCCCTTGGATGCCCCTACGTACCAAAACCCCAAACCAATTGCCAGACCAACCACATACCAGAGGCTATGTTAGAAGTTATTAAAAATAAATTCCAGCTGAGCTAAATGAAGCACACATGGGCAGACACTCAGATACACAAGCTACAGACAGGCTTCAAGCACAGAACTAACTTTGTAATGTCCCAGTATTCAATCAGCTGTTTCAGACGGCAAGTGGTCCCAAAATGACAAACAGGAAGTGTGACAAAGTTCTCATTTGGCCAGCAATTCAAGACGGAGATGAAGGACAAGGCACTGTGTACTGTTTTATACAGGGTTATAGCCTGGGGCTAAAGAAGAGGAATCTGGTTTTGAAGTTTTTCATAAGTTATGAGAGACAGAGGCATCTGAAAATGCCAAGTGGAGATTTTGAGCTCTCAAGACAGCATTGAAACATATTCAGGGGAGTGGTTCAGCTGTTCAGGAAGCCACAGTTATCCTAGTTTGTCAGAAGGAAGAGAGGGGATACAGTACTATAAACCTGAGTCTTATAATGACTTTGTCACTTCTTGGAAAAAGAGCAAAACTATATTCTATTTTTCAACAGTACAGTTGAAACAGTTGCATAAGCTCTAAAATTTCACAGATAAAGACTGGGACACATGAAGCCAAGCTACATTAGAATGTGGTCAAGAAGGCAAAAATTATTAATGAAGAAGAACCCACATCCTAGGAGAGGCTTTAGCAGTTTGCTTTTGCCTATGCCTACTGGGAAGGACAAATTTCCATCTCCTATCCCCTCTGTTTGGTTTATGGAGCACCAACTACTTTTATATTTAACTCAGTTTACAGCTGTTGAAGTGAACTGAGGACAAAGGGGGAAGGTAGGAGAAGCAAAGGGAATCTGGGATATTTTTAAAGCAGCTAAAAAAGTAGAACAACAGAAGAATAATCATGACTGTTCCTACCAAATCAAGACAGTTAGCAGGTCTGCAATTGTTTCAGGTCTTCTCAGCCTAAAGACCATTGCTGAAGGGAAAAGTTGTAGCTTTCTTTCTTCTTCTTCCCCAGTTACTCTCTCAGTCTGCATCTGTTATCAACATTTTGTGTGTTCTTTGAGTAACTGATGAAAAATGTGTGAGATCAGGCTATTAGTCTTATCCAAGTTGCAGAGCCAAAATAACTTTATATGTGAAGATGTTCACATTGCCAACTATTAACCCCAGTTAAAACCTCTACAGCAGGGCAGGGCAAGAGGGCCAATAAAAGACTACTAACCAGCACGAAGAGGAGGACCTGGAGGGTGGAAACGGTAAGGGTCTCTGTTGATGTGTTGCATAGGAGTTAAGAGCTATGAACAAAGACTTTTGAGAGAGCTTGGCTGAGGCTCTTTTTGGCTGCCTGAGTCAGGAAGAGACCCAAGAGAACTTGCAAGCCAAGAGGCAGCTGGGAGATGAGTTCATCTACAAAAGAAAAAGTCAGACAAGTTGGCAAAGTGAAAGGAGGACTGGGGTTGGTTGAAGTGAATATCCCTCATGTCTCTGGGCAGATGCCTTCTCTTTATTACTTTCTTAGTACTTTTGCTTGCTCCTTGGGAGTGTAGCCCAGTCACTAACATTCTGGGTTCCTCATCCTGAAACTATTTACTAGAATCTAGCTAAGGTCTGTATCCTGAAGCTGCTCACCTGTGTACCATTGAAGCTTATACTGCTTCTTCACTGGCACGGTGTCCATTTTGTCTGAGGATTCTCTAAATTTAGAGTAAAGACTCTTCTCCCTGTGTGAGTAGGTAAGTGTGGTTGAGAGGTCATGCAAGCTGTGGGATTTGATGTACCTCTTCTTATAGAGGCTGCAACTTTTGTGACATATGCTACAAGTCCTAGAATAGCTCATGCACATAACAAAGGGAACTGTTCCAGGGACCCAACCACCTTACTCTGGCCTTGGTGACACTGGAGCATCCTATTTAGCTGCCATGTAGATTTTGGCCTGATCAGGCATCAACTGCTATAAAGAGAATCTCTGCGTGCTTGCTGGGACATTGTAACATCATGCCTAAAATTAATCTACTAATTTTTCTCCCCAACTTCTGTGTTGAAAAGAACTTGGAAAAATGTGTTTTTTGGACCACAGGTCCTAGAATCCTCCAGCCAGTATAGCATTAACCATGCTTGGTGGAGGATTCTGGGAGGTGTTGTCCAAACAACCCTCATTTCCCAAAGCTCTGATGTTGGAGAAAGACTAAGTGACCTAATAATCTCCAGAACACACTCTTGGTGGAATTACTTTTCACCTTTCTTTATGCTAGTTATTCCATCAGTTTTGGTAAGAGGTAGCTGCTTCTGGTGTTCTCTCTGCTTACCCCATCATCTAGCCAGCAGCCATTCATTCCACTGGGGAGTTGCACTTGATGGCTCTTGTGGGCCCTTCCAACATTTTGAGCCTGTAAAGATTCGACAGATGGAAGAATGAGCAATAGGGCCATTTCATTCACTTCACTGAGGGAAGATTTCCTCTCTTCTAATTGAGTTTGCCCTAGGAGGCTTTTTCACTCCAGTAGGCCTTTGATAATTGACTTTAATTTTTTAGGAGAAGCAGGCCTTGTATAATGTGCTAAACCAGTGGATCTGTGGAGCCCTCACAGGGGGTCCACAAAGCCCTGATGCTAGACACCAGCAGCAGCAACAGGGATGTAGTAGTGGGGGGAGTGCGGGTGCTGAAACTGTTCCCACATTCACAAATGAGGGAGCAATTTGGGCACATGCGCATACCTGCTGCTGTGTCCTTTTCATCAGGAATGCAGCAGGAAGGAATGTAGGTGGTGAGCAGAAGGTGAGTATGCGTGCCCAACTGCTCCCTTATTTGCAAACAAGGGAAAAGTTTCGTTAGAGATGTGGCAGTAAAAGGTGTGGGTGTCATGGGGTATGGCAGCAGGCATGTGTGCACAAGCTGTTCCGGTGCTTGCAAACAAGGAAGCAGTTTGAATGTGCACACTCTTCTACCGCCATGTCCTGTGCCACCTGCTGAAGCTTGCAATGATCTCTCTACCTTCTGATTTACTAGGAGATCTTTGGCTTCCTGAGTGGTCACTCCAGAAATTGCCATGAATGCTAAGTTCAATTTCATTTTATTTTCTATGGAACAGAACATCACAAGGGCCCATGGCATAAGATTCTTAGATAGAGAATATTGCCTTTACTATAATAACGCAGCTTGTGACCTTCATGATGAAGTGTGTCAGCGCTTCCATTATTATAACCTCCATTTTTGAGAGGTTAATAACTTTGATGTAAAAATCTGCAGCTGTCTGAAGCTGCCCATAAAGTCCCACAAGAAGAGGATATGATTATTTTCCTTTCAATCAGGTGTGGCTGCTTGTGATTTTTTTTTCACTTTCCTAGTTTGATATTAGACATTTAGAGAGTGATGTCATTTCAGGAAGGCTGGAAAGGAAGACTCAAATAATCCCACATTTTGGGTATCAGTTTCCCTGAAGAATGCTTCAGTGGCAAGTCTAGATGGTTTCTGGACATGGGCTAGATGGGCACCATCTTTTCTTTAGACCATCAGTGAGCAACTGTGGGATTGTCAAGGGAGTGCATTACTGCCCCTTGGAGCGCTGCACCCATAACATCTTCTTAAAAAAAATCTTTCCACCCCCAAAAAACTGTAAGGGTCGGGGATGTTTTTGCCATATTTTGGGCTATCCTGCTCATGCCCCCCCCCTTTTTAAACAGAAGCAAGTAAATAGAAGTCTCTCCAGCTCAATTCCTCTATTAGACAAAGGCATCTCCTGGACATAAAATGGCTTGGGGAGAAACATTGCAAAAATATCCCCCACACCATTTAGAAGGGCATTTGGGGGCAAAAACTGGGAAGGATTAAAAAAAAAAACCCTGATCCCTGGATACTTTGGTGGCCACAAAAGTAGTCTGGGGTAGCTATATACAACCCATGGGCTGTACTTTGCTCACCCTCTGGCTCAGGGTGATGACATACCCACCAACTGTCCTGATTTGTCAGGGACAGTCCTAATTTATTTTCTCTTTTCCCATTTTTTCTGACTGCTTTTAAACGTTCCTCTCCTCCTCCCATTTTCACCCTTTGTCCTCAGTGTCATGCCCTGCTTTCAGTACCTAGACTTTGGCCTTTTCCACATGGGGTTTTTAAAACAGTGCAAAGCGTCCTCCAGAGAGGATGTCTACACCTGGGAGCGGACTGGGTCCAGACTACTTTGTGTAGTTCTGGACCTCAGTCCGCTCCGGAATGACCCAAAATGGTCATTCAGCGTGCTTTTGAAAGACTGCTTAAAACAGGTCTTTCAAAAGCACAGAGTGTGACACTCCGTGGCCACTCTCTGGTACAGATTTGCAGGCTCGCACCAGTGTGAGCCTGCAGATCTACCGGGGGCAGGCTTTAGGCTGGTGAGCTTCACTGGTTGGTGGAGAGCCTCCACCAACTGGAAGCCGCCATTTTTGTCCCCGGAGCAATGCGGAGTGCGACCACGCACTGCTCTGGACCAGCCTGGACCCGAGAATGGAGCACACAGGTCCAGTGAGTACCAGCATGGGGCGATTCCCTCGCCCCGTGAGGAAAAGGCCATAGACTCTGACTCAGAGACTGAAAAAAGCAGAACCTGCTAAACAGGAGGAGACAGTGCCACTCACCCCAGAGACAGAAGAGAGGGCAGTGCCAGCTCCAGCAGAGAGCCCTGCCCCTTCTGACACAGCAGACAACTTGCCTATACCCACCTTTTCTGAGCGTGGACACCAAAAGGAAAGCATACACAGATCTCAATGAATTTCTAATAGACAGCAGTTAATTCGGCACCAGCTGCATTGATCTGTGAACCTATAAAAGCTCAGCTGTTCCCCTTCAGAACTTCTCGGTGTTTAACTGACTGTTTCTCCTGCTGTGTCTCTGATCTCTGACTTAGGATTGTATTGACTGTGCTTTGATTTATGAATATTGCTAGGAATGTTGTTATTCTTTGTATTTGTTTTGAGTCTGTTTTCCTACTAGATTAAAATAAGGAATCACATTGTGGAACTGTTGGTTGCTGGCAGCCCTTATCAACTATTCATTAGCTGACTACCCAGACTGAGAGTGGACACCCAGCTTACTTCCATTGCTGCAAACAGAGTACAATGTGCAAAAGTAGTCTGCATTCAATTAACGCAGCAGAGGAGTAAGGAGAGGAGAGGAACAGAATCTTGCCCATCCCAATAAGCTTGGGCAAAAGCAAACTGCTGCAGCTTCTCTTAGTTTGTGTGTTCTTCCTCATTACCAAAATAGGACACTCTGATTTTGCTTGGCCACACATGTCCCAGTTTTCATGCATGAAATGTTGGAAGATATGTGATAACTGTTGTTGTTGTTATTGTTGTGAGCCTTCAAGTCATTTCTGATTTATAGCAACCCTGAGATGGTGTAGTGTGGCGTACACCAATGTGGTGTGGTTGTCTGAGCACTTGACTGCAACCCTGGAGAACAGGGTTCAATTCCCTGCTTGGTCATGGAAACCCACTGGGTGACCTTTGGTGCCCTAGAAAACCCCATGATGGGGTCACCTTAAGGTTGTTATAATTTAGAAGCAACTTACAACAACAAACAGCATCTTTATATTTTCCCAGTGGCTCATGATCTGAGAAGAGTGAGGTACCTCAGCTGGAAATCCCACCCACCCCCAACTATAGGCCCTTGGGTAAAAGCCAAGAAGAGGGCAAGCAGGGGCAGAAAGGTCTAGAGACCGGAGGTGGTCCCACTAATGCAGCCCCTAATACTGAGCCCTGATGCTAAGCATCAACCAAAAGAAAGGAAAAAACTCTGCATTTTTGGCCCACCTTGCAATGTAGCATTATAGTCTAGATAGCATTGTGACTTGTTCTGCCTGATAGAATTAAAGGACTACATTGCAGTGCAACAGGTGACATAGACTTGGGGAGGGAATCAAATGTTGTTGGACCACAGATCCTAGCAATCCTAGCCAGATAGCCAATGATAAGAAATGCTGGGTGTTGCAGTTCAACAACATCTGTAGGGTCACACAGTTCCCACCCCAACTTAGACCTAAATTCAGTTACTAGTCCCACATACAGTAGACGCATTGGATGGAGTTCTAAGTAGTAACTCAGTACTTACATAAATCCCATGGATCAGTGGATCTGTTCTAACTGAGACTAGTGATGGATTTAGGCTGTAAAGCACAGGACTTAATAGAGTATTAGTTAAACATGAGCAAACAGTATGACAAGGCAGCCAAAAAACTCAAGGCAATTCTAGGCTGCAGCAAAAGGAGTAATGTCCAGATTGAGAGAAGTAATAGTACCACTCTATTTTCCTTTGGTCAGAGCTCATCTGGAATACTATAGTCAGTTCTGGGCATCACAACTCAAGAATAATACTTGCCTAGCTGGACAATGTCCAGAAGAAGGCAACCAAGATGCCAAAAGGTGTGGAAACCAAGCCCTGTGTGGAATGGCTCAGGGAACAGGATCTGTTTATTTTGGAGACAAGAAGTTCAAGAGATTATACCACAGCCATATTTAAATACTTGAAGGGATGTCATGTGGACGATGGGGCAAGCTTCTTTTATGCTGCATCTAGGACACAAAAAAATGAATTCAAATTACAAGAAAAGAGATTCCACCTAAACATTAGGAAGAACTTCTTGACTGTAAGAACTCTTGACAAATGGAATAAACTGTCTTTGAGGGTGGTATACTCTCTTTCATTAAAGGACTTTAAACAGAGGGAGGGTGTGCATTCTGGAGAATATTTTAATTGTATGTTAAAGAGGGTTGGACTTAATGGCCCTTGTGGCCACTCCAATTCTATGCCAGCAATCCTGCATCAAGAAACATAGTTGTTACAAAGCACCTCACTGCTGGGAGAGGAATGGAGGCTTCTTCACTCATTGCCTTACTCACATGCACCTCAGAAATCTCTCTTTTAACAGGGCTGCCTGGCTTCTAAGGTAGGTTTTGAGGATCACTTTCAATCATTGTGATGATGCAGTGACTCTAAATGTAGGTTCCAAAATTTGCAATGTGTTAAATCAGGCTTACAACATTGTAAATGCTGGGCATAAGGCTATGATTCTATTATTCCTATTGACTTCCTCCCTTCAATTTATCAAAATGTAGGGCTGACTCTACCTTCGGCAGTTTGAAGTATTCACCTTAGGTGGTAGATAGTGGGATGCCGGAGCAGGATGCTAGAAGAAACACCTCAGTGCCATGCAGCCTGCCTTATACTCCAAGGTTTGCCTGTTAGCATCAGATATGGTATAGGACGTTGTACCAACACAAGCCTCAAAGAAAAATATTGATTGCCAGTCCAGTCAGCTTTTGTACATGGACTGAGTGGGAAGATCTATTTTGTTCTACACAGGCGGCAATTGGTCTTGAGAGGTGTGCTGAAGTTGCTTTGAGAGGCCAGCTATTTGGAATGCCAGTGCAACTTGATGGCCAGTTGCTAGGCAACAGGAATAGCACTTCAAGAGTGAAACCTAGCACAGTGGTGTGTGTGGGAAGGGCTTATGTATGAGAAGAATTCTGTATAAGGTAAAGCTTATGTGTGTCTTAAGCCTTCAGTGAGATCTTGGCCAGAGGAAGTATCTGAGTTATGTTTAAGCAGCTGTGGAAAAGACACAGAGAACTGGTGTCTAAGGCTGGGAGTTATTGTCAGAGCCTGCCAGAAGTTTGAACGGTTTAATGTATCAACATTGTACTATACATGAACTCTCCAACAAGATACTTTATTTTCAATAATAAAGGTTACAGATTGTTTTATAACTACTGAGTCAGCCTGAGTTAGCAAAAGCCACTGATAATAAAGAGAACACACTACCTTAAATAAATTGTTTAGTCCAGAGTGAACATTTAGACCCTAGTTCTGTTACACAAAGGTTGTGATAACAGGGTGGAGTCAGGGCTAAGTGATATTAACAGGGCACATTATTAGAGTGGAACTGCCAGACGAATCTGAGAAGAAATAGACAGGCATCCCCCACTTTTTGACAGTCTGCTTTTCAATGATCCACTCTTTTTATCCTTTTCAGTTACAACCAGAACCCATATATTTGATGTGTGGTCTGCTCTTTTGACCACATATTCTTATTGTAGTTGAAAAGGGTCAAAAGAGCAGAACATTGAAAAGCAAGCTGAAGTTTGAGGGGTCTAGTGTGAAGAGGAGCTTTGGGTGGGAAAAAAGACCTACAGGTGTAACTCTGAGTAGAAAATGAACAACTTCCCTGAAACTACATCCCTCTCCTCCTGCTCTCCTCTGTGGAGCTCAGTGGCAGCTCAGGCAATACCTCACACAAAGCCCGCCCCTGCAGTCATATCATTGGCAGGTCTGGAAAGAGGGCCATGCTACAGAGAAACAGTGAAACAGATTGAGGGCCTGAAGAGGAGGCCGTGGAGGCAGGAGATGAGAAAGATTCCACTCAGGATTTTCTATTGGGAGGTGAGGCTGGAATCTCTTCCCCAGAAATCCTTTCATTGGCTCCTGGGGTCATCCATCTCACTTTAGGCCCCATGTGGCACTAAACTAAGGAGAAAGAAGGCAGAGCCAACCAGTGCATGTGAACAACGTATGTCTCATCGCCATCCATTGTGATATCACTGTGCCACCCTCAGGAGTATGTGTGTGTATGTGTGTGTATTTGTGTATGTGTATATCTTGGCTAGAGGTAAGTCTGAGTCTGTCCATCCATTTGTCTGGTGGGGCTGAAGGAGTTGACTATGGTGCGACAGTGAATGGAGCGAGCCCCCAGCCAAGGAGGAAGAGAGAACAACCCTGAACACAAGGATGGTGCTGAGTTGATTTGCTTCCACATTTCGACAACTTCTGCTTTTTTGACAGTGCTCTGGTGCCTAACCTGTCAATAAGTGAGGGATGCCTGCACAAGAAAAGTTGTTATTACAATCTGAGTGTCTCGTGGAGAGATGTATCTGTTAAAGCTATTTGAGTTTGCTCTGATATAAAATACCCAAATGCAAATCGATAGTCTACTATTTGTCACTGAATCAACAATCCAAATGCAAAATGTTCATGGCGAGTCCTACACTGAGGCTGCAACCATAAGCAGTAAGCTCCATTGAGCACAGTGGGTAAGCACACAAGAGGAGCTCCCTCTTCAAAGGCATGCCCACAACTGCAGCTTAATTCTTCAAAGACTCTGCGATCACAAAGGTATATCATAAATAGACTTACATTCATAATTCTTCTTTCTTTCTTTTTTCCCCTCCTAAAAGAGAAGTTTGGCTGTGATGCCAACTTCATATCCATCTATCAACAGTGGAAAACCCCAGGCACCTGAAAAAGGCTTGATACTGTTTGAGTATCTGGGGAAAAAACAGGTTTCCTTGCCTTATTAAACTCCATGTCTTCAGGGCTTGAATCAGCCATGGCATGTCAGGTTTACTTAAATGCCAAAGCAAATTAAGCAGCCATGTTGGAGAGTGAGATTAAAGGAAATCTCTTTTATGGAGCTTAAGCTGGATTCAATTAAAAACAAAGGAAGAGAACAAATTTATCTTTTCAAGTTCTTTGATGATAGAACTGCTTGAATTAATTAGACTAAATGCGGTCTGGCATGGATTTGGTCAAGGGATAAATCTGAACAGGCTATGTGTCTGACATCTTCACTCAAAGGTCAATCCCCCTTAATTTCAATGGGCCATATTCTCAACGTGCTGACTGGCAGCTTTTCAGGTGGCCTCAGCTGTTGTGTCATTTATAGGGACATGATCCACACAAACAAACAGCTGAAACATCAAGATCCGTGGGAAAAACACACACATTCTTCCCATAGGTTTTCAGTCATGTTTTAAAGTATATAAGGTTTGGTGGAAAGTTTTCATGAGAACTGTTGTCATGAACGTTTTCATGGTGTGTTGGTCTAGGAATCCAAGAGACTAGGATTTGAATCCCAGCTCAGTCATGGAAACCTACTGGGTGACGTTGAACAAGTTGCATTTAGCCTCAGAGGAAGGCAATGGCAAATCCCTTCTGAGCAAATCTTGCCAAGAAAACCCCATCATATGGTCACTTTAGGATCGCCAGTTTTTCAGAAAGAAAGGCATGCAACAACAGCAAAAACAACAGTTTTCAGTTTTATAAAAGATACTAGCATATATACCTGGCATTGCCTGGGATTTTATTTTCTCATAGGTAACACTTGTTAGAAAGATGTGAGATCTTGTGTCTTTAATTCCCCAAACTGTCTTGTCCAATACCTGTAACTTTTCCCATATTCCCCAATCCACTCTGTATTCAGAGTGATTAACATATAGAGGTTGGGTTCCTGAGGAAATACATTGCCCTCCTCCTTGCTGCTAGGCCTCATCCCCAGAGCAACTGGCCTATTCAAGGCAGACACAGTTGACTGAGGTGCCAGAGCTCGCTGGCTGAGAATTGTAAAGGCCCCTCCCTAAACTGCAAACTCCAAGATTCCATAGAATCTTCTTACACAGCCAATCGTATGAGGTCTTCTCACCTGACAGAGACAAACAAACAAACTTTGACTTTTATATATTAGTAAATATAATAGGACTTGAAATTATGCTTTCTCCTAAAGTTATACCTTCATGACATATTAAAGATGTTTATTCAGAAAAATGTAAACTTAGTTACATGTTCATTAATTACTCTGAAACAAATTATTGCTTGAAGGTGGAAATCTTTTTATTTCCTCTCCGTCTGAAGTTGGTACGAGCTATGCATTTTAAATGGGGGTGAAAGGGCTTTTTAAAAAAGACAGTTGTTTTTGTAGAAAAAATGTATTTTATTTATTAACCATTGGGATATGAATTTTCAATATGATATATATATGTGTGTGTGTGCATATAATTAATACTTTATATTTTTTTAAAAAAGCAAAAAATATCCACAGAGAATGATCAGCCACTAGCAGGAAAACACCATATGTTTATAAATATCAGATGCAACACCAGGCTTGATAGCTGTACGTGTTGAAAGGATCTAGGGGCCTTAGGTGATTACAAGGTCAACATGAATCAACAGTTCAATGAAGCAGCAAGAAAAGCCAGTTCAGTTCTAGGTTGTGTCAACAGAATATATGTACAGATCCAGGGAAGTAATAATAGCACTCTATTCTGTTTTAGCCCAGCCTCAGATGAAGTACTTGTGTCGAGTAATGGGCACCACAGTTTAAGAAGGACATTGCCAAGGTAGAAGGGGTCCAGAGAGGAGTGACCAAGATTGTAAAGGGCTAGAAACCAAGCCTTATGGGGGAGCATTGAGAGAGCTGGATATGGTTACCCTAGAGAAAAGAGGACTGAGAGGTGATACGATAGTCATTTTTAAATATTGGAAGAACTGTCAACTGGAAGATGGAGCATCCTTGTTTTGTGTTGCTCCACAAAACAAGACCTGAAAAAATGGATGCAAATTACCAGATACTGATTATACACTAGAAAGAACTAGAAAGAACTTCCTGATGCTAAGATTTATTCCACACAGGAATAAAATAACGTGGAAGCCGGTTGACTCTCCTTCATTTAAACAGAAGATGGCCATCTCTCAGGGGTGCTTTACCAGAGGATTCTTGGACCAGTGCAGGCCTGACTTGATAGTCCTTAAGGTGCTTTTATAAAGCCATAAATAATCTTTGGAATTTGTTATACAAAATACAGATCATCTGCAAATTGCTGAAGAAATCAAGCTGTTATAAAATGCACACATGCCTGGGCTGCTTATAAAGTTGGCAACCTTGGTGAACAAGAGCGCACTATTATGACATTCCTCAGGAAGGGAAAATATTGGTCATTTTGAGAATGAAAAGAGTGTTAAGATCAGTTAAGCTGAGCTTCCTTAACCACCACAGAAATTTGAAAAGTCACTTTTGGATGACTGTAACTCCCAAAATCCCCCAACCAGCATTGGCCATTCTGGATGGAAGGATGGGGGAGCTGCAGTCCAAGAGGAACCATTTCCAAGGTCAGAATCAGAGATATTGTATGTGTGATTTCTGGAGGAAAAGAGCAGGGTGTCAGTGACCAACTGACCACAAAAAAAAACCAAGAAAATTCACCTTGGCTCACTTTTTTAGAAACCGCAACATCAAAATGAGGGTGATGAGTTTGTGATGTCTGAAGAACATGCCACCACTTAGTATCAGGAGCTGTTTGGTGACAAAAAATTGGAAACCCTTCCAGTACCATGTCCTGTCTATGAGCTTCCACAGGCATTTGCCTGTCCAAAGCCAAGGACAGGATACTGGGGCAGAAGGATCCAGCATGGCAGTCCCTACAATCTAAGTAGCTATTCATAAGCAAGCAGGAACTTTGCAATATTGATCTAACAGACAAGCTAGATAAAAAGAGGGTTGTGGGGTTGGGTGGAAACGAGAGAATTTATGATCCTCTTGTAAGGTTGTTCTGAACTAAATAGTCTCCATCATGACCAATAATCCTCTGAAGTGGAGTTCTGCCAGTTGGACGGAATGAAAAATGCTCCTCAAAAGGCCTAGAGAGAACTTTAAGGAAGAACTGCTGCTGAGAAGGGCAGCCAAAGGTAACAGAGCACAGTCTGAGCCAATATATAGACATCTACTGAAGCATTAGACAAAAGCTCCGTGCATAAATAGCAGCACCTTTGTTTTAATAGCTCTTCAGGCCTTCTAAGGATTCACTCATCTGAACTTGGGGCTGCCTGAACAGGTCTTGGGGAAAATTCTAAGAGACACAGCTGTGTAGGTAACAGGAGCTATAATGGCAGAAGGTTTCCATTTTCAAAACTCATGGTAACATTCATTTTACAAATTGCCTGCACAAAGGATAAGGAGATCAACATGTAAAATAGGTTAGATTTTTTTGTGAACTGGAGACTGGGAAACCAAAAGCATGAAAGTTCTGAGATAGGAAACTGCTGGATTGAGTTTCAGCTCACCTACCCATTTCCAGATATTCCTTCACCACCATTCTTGTTGTGGTGGTGGTGTTCCTGCTCTGGGGCTCAAGGTGGCTTACAAAGTTTAAATAAACAACAGATTTAAAATTGCATTAAAGTTAAAATACAATTAAACTATCAATAAAACTAAAAGCAATTGAGGCACATCCAGTAAAAGAAGATCAACAAATATAAACAACACGGCATATTAAAGGCTGTTCCCTCCTGAGCAATCAGCCCTCAAAGGCCTGCCTAAATGAGAAGGCCTTCTTCACCTGGCTACAAAAGGACAACAAGGAGAGTTGTAATCTAACTTCTTTAGGAAGGAGTTCCAGAGCATAAAAGCAGCCACCAAGAAGGACTTGTCCCATGTTCTACCTGATGTGAGGGTGATGGGGGCAGAAAGAAGGGTCTTGCCAGAAGATCACAAGACATAAGTAGGCTCACATAGGAAGATATGGTCCTTCAGATAACCTGGAACCATACTGTATAGGGCATTGTAGATCGTGACCATCATGTTGAATTCTGCCCAGAAGCAGACTCCCAGCCAATGTAGCTGTTGCAGAAAGGGAGTTGCACACTTGGTGTAGCCAGCCCCAGTTAACAATCTGGATGCTGCTCTTTGAATCGGCTGAAGTTTTCAAACACTCTTCAAAGGCAGTCCCATCTAGTGTGGGTTACAACAATCCCGATGAGATGTAACTAAAGTCATAAATCACTCCAAGCAGCTCAGGGAAGTATTCAGAATTCTCTTACCTCCCCTGTCCTCGCCACAACTATGTCAGATAGGCTAAGCTCAGCCATAGTGAGCGGGCCAAGGTCAGCCAGTGAACGTCATGACTAAATGATAATTTCTGTGCAGAAAGTACCAGGAACTACAGCTTAGGAAAAACAAGATAAAACGACATGTCCTGAACCAGACACAGATCAATGACATAATACACTTAGACTTCAGGAAGACCTCCGTGGATTTTGCTGGAAGATGTCATCAGTTTGAGGACATAGCCAGATACTTCTCCAGTCACTGTCTCCCTGTCCACCAGCGATGGAATGACCATGGAGGACTCTCATAGCTCAACAGTTAATCCTTGGGTGGCGATAGGGGAGCCAAAGCAGGGTCTTGCATGCAGAACTCTTGTGCTTGACCACATAGGGTCTCAGCCATTATCTGTGACCCTGTTAACTGTAGATCTTGGAAAAAATTGTTTTTGGGGGTGGGACAACAGTTCCCAGAATCCCCTAGGCAGCATAGTCAGTGGCCAGTCTGGCAGAATATCCCAGGAGTTGTGGTCCAAAAAGCAAGTTCGGCAAACACAGTTTAAATGTCCATGCTCCAAGATAGGTGAGATTGACGGTGGGTAGTCATGCAAAGGTCTTTGTATAGCAGTACCCGAGTTGTGCAACATCCTCCTCAGGGAAATTAATTCCAAGGGGTAGCCATGTTTATATGTTGTAGCAAATGCAAGAAAGTCTTGTGGCATCCTAAAAATCAACAAGTTTTATTTGACAAAAGCTTTTACTGATTGTAGCTCACTTCATTGGAAACATGGAGTGTAGCACCATGTTTGGACATTTGTGAATGTGGGAGAGGGAGCAAAATGTACTAGAAATTTAAAACATATTAGCATGGTTATGATCTTAATCATAGCTATTGAGAATTATCCAGCTATCATTGGTTTGTTATTGTGTGTCTCCACATTGTTTCCAACTTACGGAGATCCTAAGGCAAACCTATCACAAGGTTTGCTTCCCTCTGAGGCTGAGAGAAAGTGACTTGCCCAAGTCACCCAGTAGGTTTCCATGGTCTAGTGGAGATTCAAACCCTGGTCTCCAAAGTCATAGTCAACAACTAAACCACCACACCATGGTGGCTCTCAGTCACTAGTAGGTAACAAAGATATCTAAGGCCATTTCCATGTTACACTGTTATAGTGCTATTATTCCACTTTCAACCTCCCGTGGAATTCTGGGGCTTGTAGCTAACTGAGGAGCTCTCTGGCTGAGAATTCTAAAGGCCCCTCCCTAAACTGTAAACCCCAGGATTCCATAGGATGTTGAAAGTAGAATAAAGCACTATAACAATATAGTGCAGAAATGGCCTACGATTCTATAATTCTATGGTTCTAACAGCCCTGTCTGCTTGTGCACCTCCCACTTTCACCCTACCCCTTGCCACTTGCTATACAGTGGTACAGGTAACTGAGATGCCTTACAGGGCTGCTACAGTATAAGAGAAATGTTATTATAACTTGAAATGTTTTGGCTAAACAAATATTGTGTAATACTATTATTACAGGAATAGTGATGCCTGGAAATGGTGCAAGCAAGGACTTGAAACAATCTGTCTTGTGGTTCGTTTCTGGCACAGAAAGAAGATTCTGAAGCTGTACCCTGTTCTGCATGCAATAACTTGGGAAATTTCTGTTCTGTGCATTTAAAAAACAAAATCTCAGTTCCACAGAGGATTGGGCGATCTTTGCAATTTTGCAGTATTTTCAAAACCAGTTGCTGTCTTCTGTTACACAAATCAGGAATGCCCTGTTAACCTTGTTTCAAAGATCTTTGGCAAGAGAAGTGAGGGCCTTTAAAGACTATTTCTCCATAAGATTGTTGTGTCGTCAGAAACATTTAGACCAGTGCAAAGCACACAGTGCTGGAACACTGATTCACAGCAGAGGAAACAGGAGGAATCCAAACTTAAGCTCTCTCTGATGAAGATTAAGCACCTCCAGGTCAAAGTTCCAACTACTTTAAAAGCCTGGTCTGTATAACAAATCCATGATGTAGAACAATGTTGACTTGGGAAGGCTGTGAAAATAAACTGCGAGACCTCCTAATGTGTTGAGATCAGTGTTCAAAAGCAACAGGGGGTTCCAGATCAAGAAGTATAAACATTAGAGTTTGTCCAGAGGGGTATGGGAAGATGGTAGGTCTTGAAAGGGATAAGTACTGTATTGTATTGGTGGTAGGAAACAATATGAACTTTATTGAAAGTTCCATAAACTAATAGTGGATTGCTTAGGGTCAGTAATTGCTATTCCATAATTGCCATTTAGGCTGCTTATTTTCAATTAATTATATTGTATTGATGGGATATGATTGTTTTTAATGTTAGCTGCCCTGAAATGTTTAAAGAATGAGACTTGGATACCCTAGTTTTGGCAGTGGCTAGGAATCCATTTTCACAGCTAAAGGGGGAGAGATCTGATCCGGCCTCACTGGTATGTACCTTCCTTACATCCCATTTGGATTATTGTAATATGTTGTATAGTTGACCCTCCACATTTGCAGCATTGAATTTCATGGGTTTGATTATTCACAAGTTACTCCAACCTCTCCCCCTCCCACACCTCAAGCACTCTTCTTCCGGGGGAACCTTCCCCCTCGGAGGCTTCCATCAGACCACGAAGCCCTTTAAAAACTCATCTCTGGTCTTTCTCCTCCTCCACCAGCTGCTCGCTGGCCAGCTAAGGACAGATCACAGCCTGATTTCTGAGCACCACAAACCCTCTCCTGGCACC
This sequence comes from Iguana delicatissima, assembly GCA_948472985.1. Lineage (NCBI taxonomy): Eukaryota > Metazoa > Chordata > Lepidosauria > Squamata > Iguanidae > Iguana > Iguana delicatissima. The sequence goes on along the minus strand of CAOKZL010001717.1, from coordinate 127,385 downwards.
CCACACACACCAAGAGAAAGCAAGTACAGGGCCACCAAGCTGACTCACCCCCTTTCCCTCTCCTTTCCCTGACCTGGTTTGGACCCTTGGTGCCCATTCTCTCCACTATGCCTCAGCCCCCTTCCCACAAACACACTCACACACATTTTGATATTTGTGATTTTTCCACTTTTGTGAGGGTCCTGTGTCTCTAACTCTAGCAAATGTAAAGGGTTGGCTGTATATGTGAGAGCCAGTGTAGTGCAGTGGTTTGAGTGCTAGACTAGGGCCGTTTCCTCAGGAGATTGTTATAGCGCGATGATTCCACTTTCAACTTCCTATGGAATCCTGAGGTTTGCAGTTTTGGGAGGGGCCGGCTGGCCCCTCCCAAAACTGAAAACCCCAGGATTCCATAGGAGGTGAAAGTGGAATCATCGCGCTGTAACAGACTCGATGCGGAACTGGCCTAGGACTCTGAAGAATTATGGCTCAAATCCCCACTCATCCCTGGAAACCCACTGGGTGACCTTAGGCAAATCATACTCTCTCAGCCTCAGAGGATGGCACTGGCAAAGCTCGTCTGAAAAATCTTTACCAAGAAAACCCTGTGATAGTTCGCCTTAGGTTTGCCATAACTTGGAAAAAAAACTGAAGACAAACAACAGCAAATACAACAATATGCTCTATATGGGGCTGCTTTAGAAATCAGTTCAGAGTCTTTAGTTGGTATGGAATGCTGTGGCCATACTGTTGACATGCAAATTCCTTGTTACACCTAAAGAGTCCTATAATTGTAATTCTAACAAGTTGTGTAATTATAATAGCACTTGTGATTTTAACATCTATATGAAATAGGAATTTTGGACAGCCACCACTCTTCCCCTAACAAGGACTGTCAATTTTTTAATTGATCTTGATATTACACTGTGCATACGGAGAATAGAAGTGATGGAGGAGGAGGGGCAGCAGCATTCCTAGTTGCCATTATCATGGAAAATGCTACTGTCTGTTTTCCGTGCAGAACATGTCTTCTCATCCGATTATGGTCTCAGGGCTGCTTCAGTGTCTAAGAATTGAGCTATGTGACATAAAAATATTTGATACATGTCAGGTGTTCTCCTTACAGCCCACTTTGCCACATTCCACTAATTATGATGCGTTTATCAATGCTGCACAAAGTCTGTCACCCATTTTTGACAGATCGGTGCACTAATCCTTTGCTCATATTTTTAGGATTAAGCTAGCATGAGTAAGGGCTAGTGCACTAAAGACCAAATTTGCTGGTATTTTGCAAAAAAAGGCATTGAGGCCTGGAAATTAACCATTTCACTCCCTTAAGACCTTGCTGTTGTACGTACTTAAAATTTTAATGAGCCATTGCTATAATAGAAAGCCATCACAGAGCTCTTGGAAGGAATACTATAACTTGAGAAAAGTTGGGGGGTTTGGACTGCAGCAATTTGACTGGGGGATCTAAGAAGGTATAGTCTGGAAAAGTAGCATTTCCAAGTTCTGAAATATGTGTTAGGATCGGTGTTCATGTCACACTGATCCAGTGCAGGTACTGTGCTTTACAAATCAGAAGTAAACTATTAAGATCTACATTCCATTGCAGCTGACTGTTTTCTCTGGTGTGTTTTATTCCCTTTGCTAAGGCCAATCCTGGGCACAGAGTAGTATAAAAAAACTACAATGTAGAGTTACTATAGGATATTAAAAACTTCTGAGTCCAAGAGAGAGAACAATGAAGATGTATTATGAATAAAGCCAAGTATTCATTACAAATACAGAAGCCAGAATCTGATTCATGCACCATACAGATAGGAGCCCCTTCAACTATTGAGGTTCCAAGCCATTTATGGCTTTAAATGCCATTATCAGCACCTTGAACTGAGACTAAGAACATAATTACAACCAATGCAAATCCTTTAAAACCAATGTTGCATGGGTTTTATACAATGTTGTTGTCAGCATTCTACTGGTGCATTTTGCACTAGCTGCAGTCTCTGAGTTGTTTTCAAATGGAGCCACCAGTAGAATGCTTTGTAGTACTCTAGCCAGGAAGTTACCAGTGCGTGGACTACTGTGGCTAAGTTATTCTAGTTCAGGAAAGGCTGCAGCAGACAGACCAGTTGAAGCTGGCCCAAGTATATATTCAATATGTCCTGCTTCAGGTGAAGGACAATTTTCTGTCCTCTCCTGCCCTTCTGGTCATGGGGCCCAGAGGTGAGAAGGAAGACTTTGGGGCTAGTCTGGGCTAGCCTCACGGTCTAACCTGAGTTGGAGAGGAGGATCCACCCTAGACCATCTCCTATGTATTCATGAAAGTCAGGTGCGGGGCAGGAAGCTTGGCTTTACCCTGAGGTTATGAGTCACTTGTACCTCCTAAGGACAAGCTAATAAATGAGGCATAGCTCATTGGGTGGCCACCTTGGGCAAGTCACACTTTTTCAGCCTTAGAGGAAGGCAAAGACAAACCCACTCTGAACACATTTTTCTCTCAAAATAACCCTGCAATAGGTTTGTCTTAGGGTCATTGTAAGTCAGAAATGACTTGAAGGCACATAGCAAGAAGTAAGCCAAAAGATCCAGCTAGTAAGCTGTAGTCTATAGATCTCTGATAAAGCAACTATTGATATTCCCAACCCGCAGCCTGTTGCTCTGATCTTGTCCCCTCCAGTCTTTAAAGTACCTGCTCCTCAATTTCTTAAAAAAATGATAATAACCTTAATATCTTTCATGCATCTTGATTGGAAATCAAAGTTACCTTGAGTTGAAGGGTCTCAGGGGAAAATGATTTTGCCTACATTTATTAAACATGCCTTTTCAAGACTCTTCCTCAGCTTCACACCTCTCCTCCCCTCCCTCTATGAATTTTAGACATGCAGGAAAAGTAAGAAACCAGCATGCTAATATTTGATTCTGAACTTCTTTGGAAATGAAGCAATCCCTCAATAATCTTCTGGTTATCCGCTCATTACCGTGCATACAAGATGAATTCTGATGAGATCATATGAATGTTTTAAGTGGAAGAGATACATCATTAGGAAGCAAAATCAATGCACCTGTACATGCCTATGCAAACTACATTATTTTTATCTGTCAGGAATAACCTTGTGTGTGAGGACTCCCCCCAAAATGGAATGTTTTGACGAGAAGTTTATGTAGAAGAAGAATCTAAAAAGACTTAAGAATGGGACTATCGCGGTGCAGGTATTTGGAGAGGTGAGAAACAAACTGGAGTGATTAAGGTTTTTTTTTTTTAATTAACAGGTGCAATCTGCAACAAAATGTTGTAGCATGAAATGTTACTGTTCAGTGCTCTCCTTTAGGATATGTATTCCATTTCCCCTCCCTTCCCATTTTGAGCTGGAACTGCCTGACATATATTACTGCCATAAAATAAGCTCTCTTGGTAGTAAAAGATGCTGCAGAAGACCTAGATCACAGAAAGCACCTCAGTGTTTAAGTTGATGGGTTCAATTTCTTTGAAGCAAGGGGTAGAACTGAGCCTCTAAGCAATTAATTCTTTCCAGACTATCCCAAGGCCAACACTGTATATTACTGTGGCTGAAAAATGGAGTCCCTGGGCTTGAGGTGCAGCCCTCCTAGGTGAGGTCCCTGGAAATTCCCATGGCTTATATAGTGAAGAAGCAAACAAAGGAAATCAAAGTGTGCAGGTGCAACCTATCTCCTATCCTAACAGTTATGAGAACTGTACAAACAGATTGGTAAGAGGAAAATTTACTCCAATCTGTTTCCAGCTGTGATGTCTTCCCAGCCTTGCTAAAGCGTATCTATGAAACAGGACCTACCAAAGCACATTAATCTGTACTGTGCCACTGGACAGCTGTAAACATTTGGCCATGATGCTGATAAGGACTCTAAAGCCCACCTGACTGGTGGGAGAGGCCAAATTCACTACAGCCGGTCACTGGCCATTTCCGCACGACACTCTTAGAGCGCTATTATTCCACTTTCAACATCCTATGGAATCCTGGGGTTTGCAGTTTAGGGAGGGGCCGCCTGGATTCCATAGAATGTTGAAAGTGGAATAATAGCGCTCTAAGAGTGTCATGTGGAAAACTCTTGCAAGTCAGTTAGCATTCTAGGAAATTAACCAGGTTCTGCCTTAGCTGATTTGTAATAATTTAGATCAGGAGGGGGGAATTATGTGGCCTGCAGGCTCGTTTGGCCTCTCAAGATCTTCTGTGTGGCCCTTAGACCCTTCCCAATCCCCCTACCCTTTCTGATGTAAAAAAAAAAAGATGAAAAATGGAGAATTAATTTCTGCAACTATATACCCTCCAGAATTTCACAGATGAAAACTGAGACACATGTAACCAAGCAACACTGGAGTGTGGTCAAGATGGGAAAAGTTATTAATGAGGAAGAACACACAAGCCTGGAAAAAATGCACCAGTTTGCTTTTGCCTAAGCCTACTGGGAAGGGCAAGACTGCCCCCATGTTCCCCCTCCCTCTGCTGAGTGCAAGGGACTTTTCCATTTTGAACTCAGTTTGCAGCAACTGAAGTAAGAGGATGAGCTCGCAAGGGAAAGTGCAAAGAGGAAAGAGAAACAGGGACATTTTATAAGCAACTGAAAAAGTGAGAAATCAGAGGATTAACTGTGACTGTCTCTGCCAAATCAGGACAGTTGGGTCGGGAGGTATGTAACTTGAAAGGCCCGTGACAGACAGTATTCTGCACTTAAATCCTCTGCCTCACACTTTTGCACCAAATATTTTCTTTTTAGAAAATCAGAACTGATTTTCTTCCCACAAATGGTTATGAGAGCAAAACAAGTCAGAGATTAAAAAGTTACTTTTAAAAATGGTCCATGTCCATTTACCTTTACAGTGTTTGAGAAATAACCTGTTACTGTTACATCTTGCAAAGATTAAAAAGTCAATTGTTCCATTACTCATTGGACTGCCTGTTGCCTTTCTTTTACTTTCTGTTATTTAATATTTTTATACTGTGTGTTTGTATAATTTATACCTCAACTTTCTCCCAGCATGGGGCCCACAGCAACTTATAATATTTATTTTAAAACACTCAATTAAATTTTTTAAAGGGTGAAACATGTGACTGATATGGGAATGGAGGAAAACATGAACAACTCCTGCCAAAATTCAACTAAAAACATTTTAAAACATCCTTTAAATATTATTAGTAACTAGAGATGTTGCTTGTCCTACTCATACGTTATCTTTCTTTCTATGTGTTATATTCTTTCTGAAATATAACTTGTTCACATCTTTGTTAGCTGCTAACTCCAAAGTGACTTGTTATAGTAACAACCAGTGGTAATTGGTGTCTTCCGTGTCAGTGGAGCATGAATCCAGTCCAAGATTCAATCTGGACATGGGAGGAGCTATCCAAGGTGCTGAACATATTTTGGGGAGCTAGGGTTCAACCCCTTGGATAACTCTGGTGAAAACCTGGAGCAGATTCATTACCCAGTGACATGGAAGCCACAAGCTACCACTGATAATAACATTAACTGTAATGTGTCACTTCCAAGCTCTGTTTTCTTGCTGACAGCGTTTTGAATACCCCAGGTACCCATTGCCAGACAACATAGGGAGAGTCCATAATCTGCAGCCCTCATGATGAACAGCTAATTGCCATTCTGAGCCAAAGAGGAGGTGGGATGCTGGGTGGGGAACAGGGATGCCTTGCTGTGCTCTGAAAAAGGAAGAGCACTTGCGGGGGTGACAAAATTAATATTGTCTGCATTGAGGGCCATGTAATTGAATTGTCAATTATGTTTTTTAAAATTGTCAATTACACCAGGCCCTCCCAAATGGATGAAGCATCAGAAATTACAAAGCAATCGCTCTCTTCTCGGTGGCCTCTTAATAATAATCTACGGCTCCCAAAGGCTCTCCATGCCCGTGTCAAGGAGCCAAAGACCGTGACTGGGTTTTTAAAGTGGGCTGTGCTGTTTTATGACCATTCTTACATTTGCATCTTAGAAAGCAAAGGGAGTAAAATACATTGCAATCAGATCCTCATATGTTAGGCCATAAACTGCAACTGATTGCTATTCGTTCTGCGGCTGCTCTCAGAAATAAATACAATAGTTCATGCTTGCATATGCCTTATATGGCAAGTGCTGGGACTGGAAAGGAAGGCAGGGCTACCATTAAAGGAGAAGTAATAAATCATGATCCATGTAGAATATAAATTAGTCTAGCAGTGGTTCTATCAGACCACAGAGAAATCAGGACTTGTTACAATAAACTTTCAGAGTTTACAACATTGGTTTATTTAGCTTCTGGGCACAACAAATGAATTATGGCCTTGAATCCAGGAGTGGGGAGCCTCAGCCTCTGGGGACAAATCCATCCCTCCTGAGATTCCAATGAAGACCTCTGGAATTCCCTTCTAATCTCCATTGTTTGATGGTTTCCCAGCATTTGTACGGGTTTCCTCTATTCTGAGAGGTTGAAATGCCTCTTCTAAAGCTTAGTTATGCTCAAGCATGCTGGCATTTTTGATGCTAGCCTTTTGCTATTGGCCCTGCCTGACATTGGAATTCAACAAATTGAATTTGTCCAATGGGCAGAAAGAGGTTCCCTGCCCTTGAACAAGGTTACAGGATTAGGAAACTGGTGACCCTTCAGCAGTTCTTGCACTGCAGACCCCATCAGCCCTAGCCAGCATAGCCAATGGTGATGGATAATATGAGATATCATCCAATAACCTCTGGAGGCCCAAAGTTTGCCCACCTCTGTAACTTAGATCCTTTCTACAGTACCTGCTGTAGAACAATTTTCCCTTTCTTTCTTTCCTTTCTTCTTTCCTTGCTTCCTTGCTTCCTTGCTTCCTTCTTTCCTTCCTTCCTTCCTTCCTTCCTTCCTTCCTTCCTTCCTTCCTTCATTCTTGTATGTGATCAGAATTCATTCCGGGGAATCCTGTTGTTAGTCCTGCCTAGAGTAGACCTATTGCATTAATGGTGCTTGCCTACATGTTTTCTCACCTCTCAGTGATTGAGTCAAGAGGTCTATTTTAGTTAGGACTAACCAACAGGATGCAATCCTTGGATGTTTATATATGTGTGCATCTTTATGTTTGCGTTATGTCTTCCAGTCACTTGTTGACTTACAGTAACTTCACAAATTTCATAGGATTTTCTTAGGCAAGGAGGTGGTTCTGCCAGTTCCTTGCTCTGAAAAATACCCTACGACACCTGGTATTCATTAGCAATTACCAAGAATTACCAAATACCAAGAATTATTCAGGTCTGACTCTGCTTAGCTTCCAATATCAGAGGGATTTTTTGCCTTTAAGGTATTTAGTCAGCTTGTTTTGATATATACTTATTTTCAAATAGTAACTGAGATTCTGCAATGAGGAGATAGGGCATAAATTTACATTCATGGAATTATGCAGTGGTTGTGCAACATTGCCTCATTACTGAATTGTGATGTTGCATAACCTAAATGTGAAATATCCATCAGTATGAAGCCATATACAATGCACATCAGTGCTCAACTGTGTGCACCAATGTGCCATGCATGGACATACTCCAAGGCAACACATATATTACTTCTATTTTCTCTATCTTGAATTGAATAAGGAAGTTCCACATCAGACAAAAATGTCCAAGTGCTTCCATTCAGGAACTTAGATATGTGTAAGACATCAAGAGGATTCTATCCATTGATAGCTGTGGATTCATTAATATTAATTCTGCTCCTTGAAAGGTTCTCTTGATATGTTCATGTATGTAGTTTATTATTAAAAATAACAAAGACAATCATGAAAGCCTTCTCCATACATGGTGCAAGGAAAAAGGGATTTGGGAGCCATTCAGAAATCCAATTCAAGATGAAATTCAGATGCTTCAATTGACAGGGGGAAAAAAACAACACCAGTTATATGTGAAAACAGGAGGCTTCAGTTGAAACTGGAAAAAAATCTTAGTTGAATGGAATTGACTTGTGAATAACCATTACAGGGAGATACTGGCAACTGGGAAGGGCATTCCTGAATAATAGAGCTGTAAATCAAGTCCAGTGTCCTGTTGGCTTGTGTGGAATTTGGGGCTTGGAATCTTAAGTGAGAAGAAAAGAATTTATTAGGGAAATTACAAGTCTGATAGATAGAGATGGATGGGGTTAGGTATCTGTAGCTTCATTGCTAAGAAGGTGGTTACTGGTGGAGGAGGACAAGGAAGAAAAGGAGAGGGAAATGAAGACAGAGCTAGGAGTATCCAGTGGCTGCCATGTCGACCCTGAGTATTAGCTGGAATTTCAAAGGAACTATCCAGGCTACTGAATCGTGCTTCCTGAGTAGTTTCAGGACCTTGGAGAATGTCTTGTACATTCGTGCTCCATTGATATGGGAGCCACCAAGCACAAATGATAGTAAAAAATGTGCTCACAGGGAACCAAGGGAGTATATAGTACAAGAGAGAACATACTGATGAACCCTAATGATCTAACTCTATCTGCAGTGGTCCCTTGGAGCCACATAAATGCTTGTGCCAGTGTACTTGCACATCTCTCCAATCCCAGCCTTTATAAACTCCATTTGAGATTGCTCCTTGCAGCTGCATTAGACAACAAGAAAATTTTAAAATCCACACAAATTTCTGCAAAAAATCCAGGTGCAGAGAGAGGGCTGTTTTGTTAGTCTGTGGCAGGAAAAAAAACAAAACTAGGAGGTGTATAGTAAATTCCAAACAGGCAGAAATGCAGTACATTTCCCCCTTATCTTTTAGCTGCTCCAAACCCCCACCCCACCCCACACACAGATACTGGTATTTACCATCCAAAAGAGAATGTGTGGTGGGGTAGCAGCAGGGAAGCATCCTGCTACGTTCTCATAGCTCAGGGATGGGCAAACGTATGGGGTTAGAGAGCTGTTTGTCCCCAGGAGACCTCGGAGGTCCACCCCCCATGCTGGACCATCCTGCTAAAACATCCAGAAGAAACATCCAAAATGCTCTACCAGTGCTCTGTGGGTAGCACAGGAAGCATTTTCACCATTTTCTTCTCCCCAGTCCCAGCTTGCTTTAGGCCCTGGAAGGGCCTTTTCTGCAACAGGAAATGACTTGGAAATCACTTCCTTCATCTCTTTTTTTTTAAAAACGGCTTCTATGGGTATAAAATGACCTGGAGGAGCAAAAATGTGCCCCCACACCTCCTAGAGGGCATTTACTGTTGGGACTGCATGTGGGCCACAGGTTACACTTTGCCCCCACCCCTGCTGTAGTTGGACCCACAGTAACAGACATCTGCCAGGACATCCTGAAGGTGTTCCAGAGATGCTGAAGGACGATGTCATTACTGTGCATCCAGCTATATGGGCAAAAAAGTGAGTTATGCAGATGCAAGTTGCATACCCTCCAACATTTCACAGGTTAAAACTGGGATGCTGTGTCCAAGCAATATCAAAGTGTAGTCAAGACAGCAAAGGTTGTTAATGAGGAGGAACAGACAAACTAGGAGAGGCTGCAGCAATTTGCTGGAAAGGGCAAGATCTGCCCCCTCCTCTCCTCCCTGCTGAGCTGAGTGGAAACTCCCTTTGTGCTTTGAATTCTATTTGCAACAATCGAATTTAGGACAAAGGGGGAAAAGAGGAGGAGGAGAAAGAAACTGGGACATTTTAAAAACAGCTGAAAAGGTGAGATGCCAGAAGATTAATCAGGACTATCCCCACCTGGCAGGGACAGTTGAAGGGTATGAAGTTGGACCTAGGTCTCTGCAACTCACTGACAGCATGCCAGCCATAAAATCTTGTAAGACCTGAGAGACTCATAAGTTTTATCAGGCATACATTTTAATGGACTGCTGCTTCATCTGATGGAATGGGATGCAGTCCCTGAAAAATGTGTGCCAAATTGATGCAGTCTACTAAGAATTGTATTACAGTATAGTGACTGCAGTGGTACAACCTGAGACATTTTCAATATGCTCCAATAAACTTTTCCACACTATATTAAAAACTGCACAGGAATAAAAAATGAATGGTCTGATTTGTCACCAAAAATAAGGTTAAAAATCCAGGTGTGCATTTTAATGCTGTATATATGATGTATTTGATTGCTTGTTTATTTGGGGGACTGGAAATTGCAGGTGCCACTCATCATGCCAAACTCAAGTACTTCTGGGACCTAAATGGGTTGTAGTTGTTGCTTTTTAATAGGATATAGAAAAAAAATGCATCGTTTCATCTTGAAATCATTATTCAAGTCTGTATTAATAACAAAATACTCTACTATGGCAGAAAAAATGCAGGATGGTCCAAATCCCTTATTGTAAAATTTGACAGAGCACAAGGCACAGGAGAGGGCTATACCATGCCTAAATATGGATCTCCCCGGGTTATCTAGTTACCCACTGTGATAAGCAGTCAAAAGCTTTTGTCCCAATCCATCTGCAATCTTCTTATGATATTGTGCCCTGGGATGCAGACACACATACCAGCCATGCCTGCATCTGGCTCACTGTCCAACATCTGGGCTTGTGCCTATACCATACTACTGTCAACACAAGTTAAGTGTGCCACCACATGGTTGTAGAAGGCCTTCTGCACTCTCTCTCACACATATATATCCAGGCAGGGTCTCACATCCAATGAGCTGCAAGCAAGCTAGGTATGTGTGCAAAGCATGTTGTAGAACCATGGAAAGAGTCTGCCTGGATCACATCTTTAGCAATGGGTTCTCCTGGAAGAGACAGCTGGAGCAAGGTAGTGAGTTCACCTGGGCCTGGAATTATATTCGACAAATTCCTAGCCTACCTTTTTTTGGGGGGAGCGATCATCCCAGCTTCAGTCTTGTAAGCTCTTTGTACCCAGTAGGGCTCTTGTATCAGGCTTGGCCTGAGACACCTTGCTAAATGAAACAAAAGACAAGATGTCACTCCTTCCTTCCTTCCTTCATGTGCAGTTGAGTTGTCAACCATGGCAATGAGGCTATGTCCTCCATTGCCCTGAAAGAAGCAGGATAAGTTAGGAGAAACAAGACAGGAAGTATGGCACACACTGTTCTGCAGGAGAAAGGAATTACTCAATTGAATGTATATTAGTGACTTTCACAGAGCAATGGATTCTACTAGTCTGCCTTATTTGGGACTAGTAGTTGGATTTAGGACTTTGCGTTCATGTACTGGAGAATGGGGAGAAGTTGGACATAACTATGGCATCCTCAGGCTATAAATAATAAAATATGTGTTGTTTCCCTTGATAATCTGTGCCTACTGTTGGTCCCTACTAGATGGAATGAAGAAATGCAGCCTAATAGCCAGAGGTACCATAACAAACCTAATACACTTGGAATTCTGAGTGTCAGCTTCTTCAGGTGAACAGCAGCCTCAACAAAAGACAAGAAAATACAAGTGCACTGGAAGCTGGTCAGACTGGGAGGGCAGCAGGCTGAGATGAGAGCCAGCTGGCTCTAGCCTTTTTAAGGAAGGGAGAAGGACACCAGAAACAACTTGTGTGTTTGCCAGCCCTTGCCTTTATCTATGCTATGGATTCCCTGCTTTGCTGTCTGCCTGGATTCTCTGACCCTCAGATTCTCTGACCTTGCTGCTCACTGGATTCCTGAACTCCTGAACCAACTCTTTGACTGTGCTTGGGCTCGGGCCTAAACGGGCAAGTTCTGCTGAACTGCTAAGCTGTTTCAGTCATCTGCTGGAACAGCTTTCTGCAGACTTTGTACTCTATTGACTGGCAGTGGGCAGCTGGCAGCTACAACACTGAGAAATGGATCTGTGTAACAATCCTAGTGGCAGTAACATGTACAGAGACGAAAGAGTGGGATGACATTTGCCAGAGGTGGTGAATTTGAATCCAGGAGCTGGTCCTCCACAAAAGGGTATTATATAAAAGACGGTAGCCATTGGAAAAGAGCAACGTAATTTTACAACTGCATTTTAAATAATACCCTAATCATGGATGTAATGATTCACATGAGAGGACCCCTTCAGGGGCATAGAAACTGATAACTGTACCATCAGATATTGGCATAAATGCCACGGCTTACATCAAAAATGGAAATCATGCAACTCTCAAGCTGTTGTTTGATTCCAGCATCCACTGATGTTGGCTAGGGCTGGTGAACCGTGTCCAACAACATCTGGGCCCATCTCTGGCTTACCTGTTATATTGTCTGTATCAAGATATGGAACAGAGGTATGATACAGTATGAGTTACAATACATTTGTGTCACACAAAAGGCCTTAGTAATACAGGAACAAGGGCTTTACATTTTTCATCCCTTCTTCATGCATGCAAGGACAATTGTGCACCCACTAGAAGTATTTCACTGGGGAAAATAGAAGAAAATAGATCTGCTTTTGAATATCTCTCTTTGGATCTTCTAGTTATTCTCAGTCTGGATTACAATCTGACTTAAATATTGGGAAATCATATGTGACGCTAGGATTGGTGAGTTCTCTGAGACTCACTTTCATCTCCTTGCTGGGTACAGTCAGCAAGACATTTTGCAGGAATGGAGGATTTGCATTCTTTCGTTCCAAGCAATGTATGTTAATTGCCACCTAGTTACTATCTATGTCCAGACTAGTATGAAAGGCAACACTTCAGCTTAGAGCTTTTGGAAGTGAAAACATGATTGTTGGTGGGAAACATTTTGGCCTGATCTCCTGTAACCTTAATTTACTGCACAGAAATTTGCAAGCCTGACTGAGTGTAATTAGACAGCATATTCTAGGCAACTTGAGGATAAAACAGAATAGTGTATTTTAAGCTAAACTCAAGGCTGCATTAAGATGCTCCTATGGGGTATGTTCACATGGAAAAGTCACTACAAGGTGATTGATTTTCCTTCCTCCCTTCCTTCTCATTTGAATAAACCCAACATCAGAAAAGAAGCATGATTCTGATAGTAAAGGGGGATCTTGCCTTTTACCAAATAAAATGTAGAGGGATAAGAAAGCTAGAGCCTGAAGAGTTTTCCCTTAATATAAGACAAAGGCATTTTTAAGTACATATGTCAAATCACGAGGTGAAGTCACAAATTAACAGTATCCATAAGCTGATGACACCCAACTATAATTGTGCTTTTCACTGTATCCCAGTGTGATGTTGACGTCCGAGATCAATGATCCCTTGAATGAAAATGAATGATTTCAGATTAATCTAAATATTATGACAGGGTGGAACTCAGCAGGATGACCAGTAGGCTAGGCAGAATAACACTTATGGATTGCACGAGGCTTAAAATTACAGTCTAACATTCTGCAGTTCTGTGTAGACATCCGCACATAGCAATTCTGATCACTGGTTATTGTGGATATGAACTTTCAGTAGCCAACACCTGTCCTGAAACACCCTCACTGGATGCCAGTTTTTTGCCAGGATCTAACCTTTAAAACTCGGAGCAGTCTGCATCTGAGTGGAGTTTGTCAGGGAATGCCCTCAATCATATGTTTTCAACAGACTTCAAGAAAACTCAAAATATCCTCTCGGTTTTCTGATGTTATTTTCAGCAAAAAGTGGAGATCGATCTCTCCTTCCCTCCCTCTCTCTCTCTCTCATGGCTCCTGAGATATGGAAGTTAGCATGACATTTTTACCTTTCTTCAACTCAGTGATCACTGCTGGCTGGCTTTCAAGAAACTATCCGAGTGCTGAATCCTATTCCCCAAATGAGCTTGGGACCTTAGATATCTCTTTAAAGTTCAAACTACAATCTGAGTGGATTCATTTCTCACGAACATGGGACCTATCACCCATCAGTGCCTAGATATGTTAGAGACAGATGAAAAGTTCGCTTATGCACAGGAAGTAGAAGCTCTGGGTTTTCATCTGGTTTTTGGTTCCTTGTTGTAAATGTTGGCCAGAGCTTGGAAAAGTTACTATTTTGAACTATAATTTCTAGAATACCCTTGTCGTGTTGGCTGGAATAGTTGTGCTGGCTTGGAAAATCTAAGAACTGTAGTTAAGAAAAATAATACATATTGAACAGTGGAACAGATTGCCTTAGTAGAGTGGAGTCTCCATCTTTGGAGGTTTTTAAGCAGATGCTAGATGGACATCATTTAGGAGTGCTGTAATTGTGCATCCCTGTAAGATAGGGGGTTGGACAGGATGGCCCTTAGCTAGTACTGGATTTTAAATGATAGCAGGTTTTAAATGTTAGTTCCAATTTTAGGTATATTTTGATGTCATTATTTCCGTATATGAACCTCCTTAAGGCTAGCCCTATTGAAAAGTGCTAGAGAAATTGAGAAAATAAATATTACGAACTGGGAATAGCACCAACACACACATATGCCTCAAACCTTTTGAAAGTTGGTTGAGTTTATGTTGTTTTCAAAAAACAGAGGTGGAAGTAATTGTTTCCAGGAAAACTCTAGCATGATTAAAAGAAAAGAATCTGCATCACAACAGAGAGACTTTCATATGGAGAACACTAAGATTTCTATTCAACATTTTCCTCCCCCGCTTCTGCAGTTTTCAATCAATGTTTTTCATCTTTATATCTTTCTGAATATAAAGTCTTGTAAACCATTTGAATGAAATTAAAATCAATCTCAGTGACTAACTGCTGCTTTATGAAACCACGAATATAAACTGGGAATGGGAGAATGTATTCATTTAATCTGGAACTCATGGGCATATAGCAGACCTTGAGAATGTTATCTTTTTGGTTTTCCTGGTTCCTAGAATTTCCCAGTCAGAAGGGCTACTGGTCATACGAGCAGGGAGATTCTGATAGCCTAATCCAAAAAGTAAAATTTCAAAGTGTGGTTTTTCAGTAGGCACTCCTTAATAGTCTGGAAAACCCACTAATACATGAACAAGAGGAAGTCGTAGAGACAGATAGCATTTCATTCAAGATCATAGAAGTATGTGATTTCTGACTGGCTACCCCCACACACACACACATGTTCACCCATTAGTAAGTATGCATAACCAATCAGCAATTACTCCTTCATATGGTGTTTATGGATGTACCCCCGACATCTCTACTACCCTGATATCTCTACTTGGTTTATGACAAGAACATGAATCAGCAATGTGATGCAGGAGCCAAGAAAGCCAACGCGATTTTTGGTCGCATCAATAGGAGTATGGTGTCTAGATCAAGGGAAGTAATGGTACCACTCTATTCTGCTTTGGTTAGACCTCATCTGTGTCCAGGTCTGGACAAAAAGTTTATTGACAAGCTGGAGCATGTCCAGAGGAGGGCAACCAAAATGGTGGGGGGTCTGGAAGCCATGCCCTATGAGGGGCAGCTTAGGGAGCTGGGTATATTTAGTCTGCAGAAGAGAAGATTAAGAGGGGACATGATATCCATGTTTAAATATTTGAAGGGATGTCATGTTGAGGGGGGAGCGGGCTTGTTTTCCGCTGTTCCAGAGACTAGGACAAGGAGCAATGGATTCAAACTAGAGGAAAAGAGATTCCACCTGAACTTCCTGACAGTCAGAACTGTGTGGTAGTGGAATATGCTGCCTCAGAGTGTGGGGGAGTCTCTTTCTTTGGAAGTTTTTAAGCAGAGGCTGGATGGCCATCTGTCAGGAGTGTTTCGATGTGGGTTCCTGAATGGCAGAGAGTTGGACTGGATGGCCCCTGTGGTCTCTTTCAGCTCTATGATTCTATTATTCATTCATCAGCAGACCACTTCACTAGCCACTGCTCCATTTGTCTGCAAGGACCTGCAGCTCATTCTTTTTCGTATCGTATTCACTCTATGTCCTACAATGTTGCTCTTGTGTGCCTTCAAGCCATTTCCATTTTATGGAGACCCCATGATGGAGTCTTCTTGGCCAGAATTGTTCAGTTGGGGGGGTGCCTTTGCCTTCCTCTGAGGCTGAGAGAATGTGACATGCTCATACTTACCCAGTGAGTTTCCATGGTTGAGCAGGGTCTGCTATACCATCCTGGTCTCCAGTGCTCAGCCTGCTATACCACACTGGCAATCTGAGTCCTAGATAGCCTTGGACATACACGAGGAGAATGACAAAGTCAGTTCCACTGCTTGTTGGGAGTAGACATATATATGCATATATATAAATAATACAGATACCAAGCTTGGAAAGGTAATTTGGTGACTACAACTCCCAGAATCCCACACTGGCTTTGGGATTCTGGGAAAGAGAGTCCTTTTTTTCTTTTGCCAGTTCTGGCATAGAGTACATAGATATACACTGAGTCCCCTGCACAAGGTGCCTGTTATCCATGAAGTGTACCTTCTTCTTACCTCTAGAATCAGTGTCATTATGATAGCCAATCCACCAACATTAAATAAATTGGAAGAGCGAACGGACTGCTACTACCATTAAAAATGGCTACAATTTCTGCTCCACCAGTAATACACATATAAATATTGTAAGTGATGCTTGCTTTTGCCAGTAGATCACTACCCTCTAGTGGTTCTACAGCAAAATGCCATTCCAAGCCAGAAGCAGAATTTACATTAAGCATCTGGAGGTAATAGCCACAGAAGCCTCATTTTCTAAATCCCTGTTACTGTGCAGTGCAACATTGAATCCCACTGGATCTAAAAGCAAAAACCAGCATGGAAGTGGAAAAGAATGAGGGAGAATGTAGCAAGAAGACAGGAGTTTTCTTCAGGGAGCTTTCAGCTCAATCTATTAGGAAATCACATGTGTGTTTGTGTATTTACCTGCAAGTTGCCTCTTGATTTATCGCGACTGAATGGATTTCATAAGGTTTTCCCAGCTGAGGAATACTGAGAGGTACTTTGCCGTTGCCTTCATCTGAAATCCTACAGTACCTGCTATTCCTTGATTGTCCTTCATCCAAATACTAACCAGGCCTGGCCCTACTTAGCTTCCAAGAACAGTCAGATTCTGATGCCTTCATGGTATGAGATGGTGCTGAAACAAATCTCTAGTTCACTCTTATCTATTTCACTGCTGCCAGTTTTGCAGTGGCATTCATCTTAGAGAAGGACTGTAGCACAGTGATGAAGGATGTGATTTCCATGCAGAAAGGTTCCACATTCAGTCTCTCATCTGCTCTTACAGGCATAAAACTTGGCCTGGATGGGTGAAGGAGTTCTAATCAATTCACAACCTCCCCCATGCCTTAGATGGGCAATTTTGGTGGGTTCAGAGACGAGTTTTCTGCTCTAGGAGCCGGCAAGGGCTGCAAAAACTGCCAAGCAATTGGCAGGGTGGAAGTGGCAAGAAGTTCACTTCAGGAGCTCGTTCGCAGTAGACAATTATAGCATTATGATTCCATTTTAACTATCATGGAGAGATCCAACGGAATCCTGGGATGTGCAGTATAGGGAGGGGCATTTAGATTTCTCAGCCAGAGATCTTAAGTGCCTTAGTAAACTATAAACCCCACAATTCAATAGGATGCAACTATGGCAGTTAAAGTGGACTCATAATTGCTAGAAAAGTGCACTGTGAAAGGCCTGCTCATTTTTTTGTTTTTTGTTTTGTTTTTTTTGGAAAACTACTTTTTTTAATGTTTGAAGGTTCATCCTATTTTAAAAATGAAATACAACTCCTGGAGTGTTTAGGAGAGCTAATTCACACTTTTTTCCCCAGAAAAAAAGATGGTCTGGGGAGGTTGTGGGATCATGGCCACATTTGCCCACCCTGCGTGGGACCCCAGGGCATGCACTTAGCCCAGCTGAAAGTGTAAGGTTGCCAGATCTCAGGATACCATGCAGACTCTACAGCTTTCCTGGGTCACCTCCGAGCAAGAGGCCAGGGTTCAAATTCTCCAGTTTTCATGTGGTGGCTCTGAGCAAGAGACAAGGCTGCATACAAACCTCTGGTCTTCTAGCTGGCCATACAACTTGCTGCACTTTGCAAAGGTGAAATCAAGCCTTGACATTTGCAAAAACACTTAGGTCATTACTGCACTACACTGTTATAGTGCTATTATTCCACTTTCAACATCCTATGGAATCCTGGGATCTGCAGTTTAGGGAGGGGCATTTAGACCCCTCAGCCAGAGAGCTCTTTGGCCTCAGTAAACTACAAAGTCCAAAAATTCCACAGGATGTTGAAAGTGGATTAATAGCACTGTAACAGTGTAGTACAGAAATGTAGTTAATTTCCAACCAGGAAAATATGTTCTGCCTGAGTGTTTGAATGGCAAGCTGGGAGCAACTGTGATTGTTTTTTAAAGTGTAATGCTTAGTATCATCACCAGGCTTCTCTCTGGACCATCTCCAAGGGCTGTCCCTAGTTGCCAAATTTTGACCCAGAAATCTCAAGTCCTGAGATGATCCTGATCTGGCAAGCCTAGGATGCCGATGCAGAGAGGAAAAGCCTACCTCCATGCAGAATTTACATTTGCAGCTTGCATTCCAGTTTTTCCTCCCTCACATACTTTCTATATTTGAAAACTCTGACTTCTGATGGCAAAATGGACTATGCTAGATTTAGCTAATTATTCAAACTAGTGGAAAGGGGATCTCTTGTTCTGTAGCCCTGGCTTAGCATTCATGATCAGTGGGGTCTTTAAACCAGCCCTGCTGCCAACAAGGAACCTTCAGAATTTGTATCCTCTCACCAAGGGTATGTTGCATAAAAAATGTGGTGACATTTGCCCCCGTGGAAAACACATTTGACGAGCATGTGGAACACCTGGGGAATGACTTAGCAAGAGATGACATATTCCCTAGGGGACATATAGTAAGGGCTGAGTCATGATACTGAAATCATGGCAAGGGGTTGCATCAGCTAATGGCCCTGAATGATGACCTGTGAGCAGGTGTGTATAAAAGAGGAGTGGGAATGCTTGCTCTCTCTCTGACTCCGAATCTCTGATCCTGATGCTGAATCTCTGCTTGATGTGTCTGCACTAACCTCTGCCTGTGCATCTGTGTATCCTGTGTATAGATGTATATATTGCAACCATGAAGATTAAAGCCTCTAGGTATTTTGGATGACAAACTCTGTGTCTGTGAGTTACTAACCAGTGGGTAGAGGGGTCAGAGCAAGAATGTACCTGTTGTTGTAGTTGTACTCTGCTGCACATGCTTTTTGCTGTTTGGAAACTCTGCTATGTTTATGCTTGCCTCTGAGACACTGTGTCCAGAGCGCAGCGGTTCCAGGGATAATTTGTGCTGGTGCTGTAAATCATCTCCCGTATCTTCTCACCAAGGTTAGCCTAGACCAAGTCAGGAGGGTCCACCCACACCTGAGAGTGAGGCACAGACACCAGCTT
This sequence comes from Iguana delicatissima, assembly GCA_948472985.1. Classification (NCBI taxonomy): domain Eukaryota; kingdom Metazoa; phylum Chordata; class Lepidosauria; order Squamata; family Iguanidae; genus Iguana; species Iguana delicatissima. The sequence continues at coordinate 108,259 of CAOKZL010001717.1, read as the reverse complement.
GGTCTAAGAGCTAGCAGTGCCTCTCACTGCCATCATTGCCCCTTGTCCCCGTCACAATGATTTACTTTTTGTTACAGCACAGTTACAGCTAAAACATTAAGAAAATCAAAAATAATGACTACAGAGGATCTGCATAACTTTGAAGTGAATAATGAAGACGCTGAAATAAAGATTTTGTATACCTAGGCTCAGTCATTAATTAAAATGCAATCAAGAACGCAAAAGAAGTCTAGGACTTGGAAGGTCAGCCATGAAGGAACTGGATAAGATCCTCAAGTTTAAAAATATATCATTTATTACCAAAGGTGTATTATTTCTGATCTTTTTGTGTAGGTGTGAAAGCTGGACAATGAAGACACTTCACAGGAAGAAAACCAACAATATGTGGTGCTGTAGAAGAAATATAGAGGTATCTTGGACAGCTAAAAAGAAAAATGAGTGGGTCCTATAGTAAAACAAGCCTGGAGTCTCACTAGAAGTCAAGTTGACTAAACTGAGGCTAACACACTTTGGATAAATCACGAGACAACAGGAGTTTTTGGAAAAGACTATAATTCCTGGAAAAATGCAAGGCAGTAGGAAAACAGGAAAACCACATTACACACAGATGGATTGATTCAATTAAGAAAGCCATGGCCCTAAGTTTGAAAGACCTAAGCAAGGCAGTGGATGACCAAGACTTATGGAGGTCTCTATTTCATAGGGTCACCATAAGTCAAAATTAACTTGACAGCAAATAACAAAATGTCCAGTTGCACAATAGGAATGCCCTTTCTTCCCTTTACCCATGCCTATAGAAGAGATCTGAGGGGCACACAGGGGACATCTGTGCTGTCAGTGAGTCTCGAATACAACACTCTGAATGTATTATTGTCTCAGTTTCACCATCTACCTGGTATTACTGACTGGAGTTTTAGACCGTCAGTGATTCATTTTCTATCCAAGAACCTAGGAATCAGTGAGTCATCATCAGATAATACAGATTTTTTGTCATTGTTATTGTTGCTGATATTTTGTTGTTGCTGCTGGTGCTGGGCACCTTGGATCTTGCATAGGGGAAAAGGCTGGATATAATGCAAATAAATAAATAAATAAATAAATTTTTATTTCTCATTTTCAAAGATCCATTCCCCCTGCCCCATTACTATGAACAGTTTGATCTTGATCTCACGGTCATGCTTCCCATAGTCCATCTCTATACAAGGTAGCTATGTACTAAATAAATCCTCATATAACAGTAGCCCAGGAGCTTTCTGGGTTAGACCATTACAGAAAAGATCCCATAACACATGGTAAACTGCCTGTCAATTAATTAAAAAATAAGTCTCCTATAGCATTGGTGACTTCTTAAAAAAAATTCCCCACCTACCACATCAAACATTGTCATGGTCTTAAATTAGCTTTGTAATACAAACAATAATCTAAATTAGGTGCCAGAAGCACAGCTGTAAAGGGAAGAAAAATATGTAATGTTTATCCCTCTCCACAGCCTTCATATATTGTAGATAAACATGGCACGTTTTGCTTGGTAGTTTTATTTGGCTTTATGATCATCGCCATGACATTCTCAATTAGAGCTCACAATAGCGTTTAAAGACTTGGCTTTTATTAAGGAAAATATTAAGGGAAATACAGTTCTCTGAACCCTAAATGCAGCTAAAATTAGCAAAAGGCAGTTAGGCTCTGTGCATTGACTGTTCTAGAGACAAGCCGGGAAGTGGGGGACAAGAGGATTTTGCTCCCAAAGATGGGGAAGAAGGTGTCATTGGCTGTCTTCCTTCAATGATAGCTCTCTCTTTAGTGGCCAATCTCCCTTGCTTTTCCCTGATCAGCCATTCAAGTGGCAAGGCCAGGGAGCCACCCAGTAAAACTAGGAGCAAGTCCATGGCAAGACTGGTGAAGCAGCAGATGAGCTGTCCAGCCAAGGAGTCAGAAAAAGAACTGACAGAATTAAGCGTTGTCCCAGCAATTGCAAGGTAACAAGTGGCTGTACAGCTGACTTTGCAGCCTCACCTGTTGTTGGAACAGTAGAGAAGAGCTGATCCAAGTATGCTTAAGTTTGTGGTTCCAGCTCTGGAGCAACACAGCCAGAAGACTGAATGTTGCTAGACAGGAGTTGCTACTGTTCTGAGCTACAGGCAAACAATTGAACATTCAGGGCTCTGCAGGCAACCGTTCTGTCTGGTAATCCAATAGAGCATCTTTCTAGGTAATGTATGAGGCCATGGCTGGTGCAGACCAACAAGGGTAACCATAAGTCAGCACCCCAGATACAACCTGAAACATTTGAGAAAAACCATTACCAATCTGTGCACAAGATTCAGGAACCATAAGTCAGTGATTACCACCAAGATGTTGGAACAACTTGTTGCTAAACATTTTAATTGGAAGCGACATAGGCTTTCCAATGTAGTTGTATTTCCAATAGAGAAGCCCCTGATCCAGCCATCATTCAGAAAACCTCTGAATCTACAGACTTGACAACTTGATGCCATGTGGCCTTAACTTAGGCCATTTCTGCACTGCAGTGTTATAGCGCTATGATTCCACTTTCAACATCCTATGGAATCCGGGGTTTTGCAGTTTCGGGAGGGGCCATGTTGAAAGTGGAATCATAGCGCTATAACTCTCTAGTGCAGAAATGGCCTTAGAATACAATATCCCCTTGCCCCTTAATTCCATGCTGTGACTCTGGGAACTGTATAACTGCTGTGGGAAGGTGCTTATCTCTCCCATTCCAATGTTACCAGGGAAGGAGGAAATCAAAATGTTTGATAACCTTTATAAACACCTACTTTCAATCACATACACACATGAATATTTCTGTATATGCATTTGTAAGCCACCTTGAATTCCAGTATTGGGGGAAGGCAGGATATAAGGTTGTTGTTGATAGTAGTATTTATTGGCGGGGACTCAAAGTAGTGCTTATGTCTCCATAATTGGACATATGTGCCCTGGAAATAGACATGACCAGTTTCACAACATCCATAATCAGCATGAGGCTGCTGTGATGTTCCAACATAGGGGAACCAGCAAAATGACTGATGTACAATGGGAGCACCGTACATCAGGACCAGACATATCTCCACTGTACACCTGGACTATGGCTAGAAGCTGCTGGTGCAAATTGGTAAGCCCAATGGACATCAGGACACTCTTGTCTGTGCCCTGATACACAACTTTCCAATTCACTAGAAGGATTCCATAGCACCTCTGTTACAGAGCAAAATGCATATAAAGTTATGCACCATAGGCGGCAATATAGAATCATAGTTGCTGCTGCTGCTGCTATTGTTGCTATTTGCAGTTGTTTTCTTTGTAATTATTTACTCTGTAATTGTAGAAGCTGGTCTATGACCCTGATGAAATTTAATCATGTATACCAGAGGGTCTGGAGAGGGAGAATATGTGATAGATCACAGCAAACAGACCATGATCCTATCTGCCAGTGTAGCTATGCCAGCAAATGAGGAGGAAGTAGCAGCAGTGCGATGGCAGAGCTAAAGTAGCTGTGGTCACTGTTGTGAGAAGGAGGACAGCAGCGAAAGATACTTCTGCCGGAAGGAAAATCTGCCCTTCCCACTCGAGAGCAGGTCAAGAGGTGGCCGAGCAGTTTCCTCTCCTGAGACACTGCAGTTCCTCCACTGCAGCTGCAACCTGCTTGAAAACAGGCTGCTATACCGACATAAGTGACTAACAGGATTCTGGCCATCCTCCTCCTGACTCTATAGACAGTGGGATGTGTCCTTAGATGGCTATCGTGAGGTAGTAGTCATCCTTTAGCACTCCCCTCCAGCTCCTGTGTGCTCTGGGGATGGTGAGAAGGTTGTCTTCCACCAATGAGCAAATCTTGTCTGATTCTGTCCTGGTCTTGTCACATTGCTAATATAAAATGACAGAGGCTGAGCCCATTCCTTAAATATGTATTGCAAGAGCATGGCAAACCCTTTGTATTTAGCAGCGGTCTTTGGTTTTTTAGATTGTCAGGAAATGCTGACCCCACGTGGCAAGCCATGTCAGTGCAGCCCCTCAGTAAAGAAGCTGTTCAGGCTGGCATTTGCTCTTTCAGGGCAGGAAGCAGTATAAAGGACTTCCTTTTCCAGATCAGCCTTGCTTAAGCCCCAAAGCTTACCTCAATTCCAGCATCTCTTGTATGTCTGATCTTTTTCTCTGTCTGTGGTCATTACTGCTCTTTAACCCCTGACTCCTTCCGGATCCCTGTCCACCGTCTAGCTGTGACACAGACTTTGTAAACAGAAAAAAGAAAGTGGCTAAAACGTCCTATAAGGAATCTAATTAGAACTACATGGCTTTGTGAATATATTAGCAGCTAACCAGTGAGTAACACCTCACTAGTCTTTAATAGACTTGCTTCTTTTATATGGAATGGCTTGGCATATGTATTTCTACACTAGATAAATTTTCATTGCAGCTCTTGATTGCCTCATGAAAGTATCACTAGCCATATGAAACCCTCTTTGTAACAATGGTGAGATAACATTACCATACGCTGTCTTCATAGTTCATAAAAATCTTGTGTAGAATTCAGTTAATTATCATATTGGAAAAAGAAGCATTTGGCTTACAGAAAAGTGTTGCATTTGAATGCTCAGCTGAGCATCTTGAAAAGGATCTTGAGGGTCTTCTCAGTCAGATTTTAAAGGAAAAATATTGTGTGCGGCAAATTCTATCCTGAGGTGGAATAAGGTTGCCTGTCTGACTTACAGTGACTCCACGAATTTCATAGGATTTTCTTAGGCACAGTTGTCACCTCAAACTGTGGGTGACTCTGAGGTCCACCCGTGAGGCTAGTGCCACTGTGAAACAGCGGGGAATATTAGCTCTACGAAGAGAATTGCAAGAGGGAGGTAACCTTACAGGATCTTTCACTGGTACTAACGCAGGGAAAAACCAGCCAGAGATTCAAAAGTAAGCTTGTTTGTTTATTGGAGGAACTTACAATCACACACACAAGATCCAAGCAGTCTCACAATCACACAAGGCTAACTGAAGGGAAAAGGGAGGGCAATGTGGGTGATATTTACCTATTGCGAAGAGACAAAGTGATGTGGCTCAGTCCAAGGTTAGTACAGACGGGGAATCAGAGAAGCAGAGTGATGGCCAGTATGCCAAAGTACTATACTATGAGCTACATGCCTCAAAACCAGGGTTTAATATTCTTTTTCCACCCTGCGAGGGGAAGGTGTTAATGGATCTCTGGCAGAGTGGGCAATGGGATCCAGAATGAACTAATGGGCTTAACATTAGGTGACAAAGGGACTGAAGAGAAGCTAGCTCTTTAATGGTGGGACAGATGAGGGGACAAAAGGAGAGTTTTGATGGACAAAAGGAGAAAGTCAAAGACACTCAATCATTCCCTAGAAGCAGTTTCAGGTACTATTATTTCTAAAGGTTGAGTTGTTGAGGCACATCTGCATGTCCATTGTCCAGACCTTTCCTGACTATGACCTAGCCATGCCCTGAGGTTTCAATTTGACATAGTTTTGGAATATACGTGTGCAGCCAGTTCCCCTTTGCCAGCAAGCTTCCCATCATAGCAGGATACAATTTATATTTCATGCCAATTAAATATTTACCAATTGAACCATATTGTGGAGTGAGGGTGTACAGCCAGGTAACAAGGTTTTCTTAGGCAAGAGGGGGTTTTGCCAGTTCCTTCATCTGAAATATAGCCTACAGCACCTGGTCTTCATTGGTGGTATCCCATCCAAGTACTAACCAGGGTTGGCTCTGCTTAACTTCCAAGATCACAAATGATCTGGTATCCTGAGGGTGGATTTCCTGTCACCCTCCCCAGAGGGCCTATGCTGCTGCTCAGAGCTATTGTGCATACAACTCCAGAGCTAAAAGCTTCCTAAATGTCTTCCTCTGAGGGATGCTCAGATCAGGACACTGTGCATGGTACAGAGACTTGAAGAACTTTCTGATCCAAACCAGCAGATCCCTCCCAGCCTTTAGGAGTGTGCTGCTGCCACTGCAATGAGGTGTGACATTAGTTCTTATAGTAATCCCATGAGATGGAGTGGATGGCCTCCATCTCTACATTGTTGAAGATTCTGCCTCCTTGTCTTCCTTCAGTACCATGGTGATTGGTGTGGGAGAAAATGCTACTTGGGCCACTCTAGGTAGGAATAATACTGAGAAGTTGAAATAGTTGCACCACTTGAGTCCTATTTGCCAAGAAGGACACTATGCAAAAACTGAGTGATAGTGGTGGCTTTAATTCTACCTGTATTGCATTGCTCTGGAAACTATGAGGGAGAGAATTTATATCAGACATGGGCCATTTCCACACTAGCCTGTTATAGCACAATGATTCCACTTTCAACATCCTCTGGAATTCTGGGGTTTGCGGGAGGGGCCGGCCGGCCATGGAACCAGTATTGGAGTGGGAGCATCCAGATGAATGACTTCCAGCACTATTCACTGTGCAATTATTCAGTTTCATCTTCTTGTGCAGATTTTCTAGAGTAAGAAAGATGGAGAAACAGAAAAAAAACATGAAGAGGTTACAAACTGAACAAGAAGGTGATAACACTTGGATATACGTATTCCTGCAAAATTCCACGAATGCTGAGGGTCGGAACAGGAGAATAAACGCTTTTTTTTTTTTAAGCACCCAATGACCAAAAATCCCTTTTCACAGACACAGCATAATACCAAGAGATACTTCCTTGTCTAACTCAGCTGCATCTTTTTTTTTATGGTAAACCATTTGGAATTTTTTTTTTTTTAAGAAAAGCAGTATGAGAAGAAACAAACAAGCATATTCTTAAATAAATAATTCAACTTTATTTTTATCCAGTCATTATTTACTGTTACTATCAGAAAACCCCGTGATAGTTTGCTTCAAGTTGTCTGAAACAACTTAAAGCTTCACAACAATGACAAAGTTATTTCCTATTTGCTGTTTCAAAACCTAACGCTTTTTGAAAAGTGCGCGTTATACTTCCTTGCAAAAGTCTGTAACAGCAAATACAGTCATCCCTCCACATTTGCGAGTTAGATCTTCGTGAATTTGATTATTAGGGGATTACTTGCTGCTATCTTTGCTTTCCTCATGTTCTCACTCAAGGGAAGGCAGGGACGTGCATTTCATTGTGCTGAGGGGAGTGGGGAGGACAAGAGGATGGGACGGGGGAGCATGAAGATGGAAGGCACACTTGCACGTGCATTCCCTTGTGCTCAAATAGGTGGGGGGAGGACATGGAAAAGAGGCAGGGGAATGGGAGGAGAGAAGGCATGTGTATACATGCATTCCTTCACACTTGGTGGGTGGGCAGGGGATAAGGGGATGGGATGGGATGGGATAAGGGAGAGGAAGGAGGGAAAGCATGGATGTGTGTGTTCCCTTGCTCACTCTCTCAAGCAGGTGGGGGGCAAGACACTCATATTTTTTCCACTTTCATGAGGGTCTTGCACCTCTAATCCTTACAGACTTGGACAGCCAACTATATATTTCTTTCCAGCCCAGCATGTAGTGTAGCTGTTTGGCTCTTAAAGACATGACCTTTCTGCCAATACAGACTTCCAGTTTTAGTGCTTGTTATGCAGACGTCAGCTAACTACTATTTGGACTTCAGCATGCCGTAAAAATTATTGAGCAGAGCTGGATGTTGGAAGAATGAACATTGACTTGGTCAGATTTCAAGCTCTCATGTTTGAAAACCTTGGGCTCTGAAATTCATCATTAAAATGAATCTCTTCCAAGCTTAAATTGAAATTTCATCTGTCCAAAATACATTTCTTTCCAAATGGGCAGCAACTGAGCCCTGAGTAGGGTGGAGGGGAGGGAATGTTGTTGAGAAAATTGCCATATAAAAGTTAAAATACTAAGGGGAAAGCTATGGCCAACTGAGCAGATGATGGGCAGGGAAATCATAGAATCATAGAGTTGGAAGACACACAAGGGCAATCCAGTCCAACCCCTGCTATGCAGAAATACACAATCAAAGCACTCCCAACAGATGGCCATCCAGCCTCTGTTTCAAAACCTCCAAAGCAGGAGACACCCCCACACTCCCAGACAACATATTCCACTGTCGAACTTCTCTTACGGTCTTCCTAATGTTTAAGTGGAATCTCTTTGCATGTAGTTTGAAGCCATTGCTCCAAGTCTCTGGAACAGCAGAAATCAAGCTTACTCCATCCTCCATACAACATCCCTTCAAATGTTTAAACATGGCCATCACGTCGCCTCTTAACCATCTCTTCTGCAAGCTAAACATATTCAGTTCGCTAAGCTGCTCCTCATAGGGCATAGTTTTCAGGCCTTTTACCATTTTGGTCACTCTCCTCAGGACTCATTCCAGCTTGTCAATATCCCTTTTCAATCATTCTTAACCTAATCTTTACCAGCGACCTCCTGTAAATATGTTTTGTTACCAGGGACCCCTGTCTTAACTCAAGATTTAAATATCTAAATTTAGATTTAGATTTATTTTTTATTTTTATTTTTATTTAAGCCTTCAAGAGACTAGGATTCAAATCTCCATTCAGACACTGGGTGACCTTGGGCAAGTCACATTCTCTCAGCCTCAGAAGAAGGCTAAGGCAAATCTCCTCTGAACAAATCTTGCTAAAAAAAAGTCTATGATAGGTCCACTTTAGGGTTGTCATAAGTGATTTGAAGGCACACAACAATAAAGTGCTGCTGTTAGGAGGAGATTCTTTCTAAATATCATGTCTCTCCCCTCTGAAACCTGACTTATGGAGACCCTAAGGTTAATCTATCATAGCCGTTTTCGTGTCAAGACTTATGTTGTTGCATTTCTCTGAGGCTGAGAGAATGTGACTTGCTTCAGGTCACTCAGTGCATTTACATGGCTGAGTGGTGATTCAAAGCCTGGTCTTCAGAGTAATAGTTTGGGTGCTTGCCTGTGCCAGCACCATGTCACTCAGTGCCCACACACCTCATTGCTGCATCCCTGATAAAAGGGACACAGTGGCAGGCTTGTGTATGCACCCAAACTGCTCTGTTTGCAAATGACAGAGCAGTTTCAGCACCCGCACACATACCCCGGCCATGTCCTTGTTGCTGCCAACATTGTTGACATCCAGCAGCAGGGCTTTGTGGACCCCTTGTGAGGGTTCTGTGGACCCCAGGGGTCCATGGACTTCAGGTTAAGAACCATTCTCATTCTTGAATTGTGGTGCCCAGAACTGTGCAAATATGATGACATTACTAGGGATGTTGTGGAAATTCTTCAGTTCCAGATTTCTGTATGAATTTACCAAACCAGGATTCTAGCATAGGGGATGTGGGGCTGATAATTTTGAAAGCAGCCATCCCATGTAATTCCAGGATGAGTTTTCTGGAATTTGGACTAATATTATTCTGGAATGGAAGCAAAAACATATGGTGTTTTGTTTTTTTAATATGTTGCAGGATTGGATTTGTAGCTGTGCTTCCCACACTCTCTAACAGTGTTGGTATGTGAAACTGAAGGCGACAAAGCAAATCTGACTTTTAAATTTTATTTTTATTAATTAATGTCTCTCTCACACACTTGCTGCAAGCACAAATGATTAATTTGGCTTGGTAATAGGGAACGCTTCATCCAGAGCACAGGTTATGTGATGCAAAATTGATGACTACTACCACTGCAGCAGCAAAAGAACTAATTGCTTTCCAAAACACAAAGGTCACTCCCAAAGGTTGCCGTGGTTTACATGTTTTCAATTACCAGAGCAATGCATGTGGAAAATAGGAAACAATAAGGTGTTTGTAGACTGTGATGATTCTATTAAAGATGAGAAGGGAAGCAGGAGGGTGCTTGAAGGAAAAAGCTAGCACGCCTGATGCATTTGCAAATGCTTACTCAGCAAAGAGATACAGAACAGATTGGAGATCCTTTCAACTAGCCAGTTATATCACTTTAACACTTATCGTTCCACCCTGTGGAATCTGGGATTTGCAGTTTTGTTTTGTTGTTGTGTGCCTTCAAGCCATTTACAATGTATGGCAACCGTAAGGTGAATCTATCAAGGGGTTTTCTTGGCATGATTTGTTCAGAAGGGGCTTGCCTTTGCCTTCCTCTGAGGCTGAAAGAGTGTGACCTGCCCAAGGTCACCCAGTGGGTTTCCATGGCTGAGTGGGAGGCGCATTTAGAATTCTTGGCCAAAGTTCTCTAGTACCTTGCCAAGCTACAAACTCCATGATTTCATAGGGGGTTATCCAGAAAATTAAAGTGGAAGTATAGTGCTATACTTGTATAGTGTGAAAGTACTTTACTAGCTGCATGAAGAGGTCAGAAGTGTTTAGATCAGTGAAGAAACCTACCAGTTTCCCATGAAATATGTGGCATCTTGCATGGCATCAAAAAAAATAGTTTTTTGGATGGGAACGAGAGACCACTACAATTTCATATTATAATTTACAGAACCCCCCAGCCAGCATGGTTATTGGTGATTCTAGGGGCTAGAGTTCAGAAAAGTAACTTCTGTCAGCTCTAATCTGATTGCGCATGGATTTTTAAAAACAGACTAGCAGAGGTATTGCTGCACACATAGAAACAAGTCTTATGGCCCTGCAGACAGGTTCAGGTCAGCCTATTGTCCATCACAGCCCCCCCCCCACTATACACCCACTTAAACAAGTCTAAATACCTTGTTTTCCCTCTGTTTCTTCTTTACAATGGAAGGAGATTTTTGCCATTTTGAAGGGAAAATGGGGTGGGGGATGGTTTGGAGGAGTTCAGGGGATTATGCGCATTTGCAAGCATGGAGAAGACCTAGAGCGCAATTTTCTCCTGAAAATCATGCCATTTTTTAAATGGGGAAGGTCTTCAGAGGCTGCCAAAATGGGACCCATTGCTGTACTTTTCCTCACTCCTGTCTTTACATCATGTGAACTGACCCTCAAACTCAGAGTCACCTTTGAAGATACTTGACCAGGTGAGTCAAATTCTATTTATTGTCAGCTAAAGTGAGTTAAGAATCAGACATATTATGAGAGTATAACATATTAGTCAAACTTGGAGTGAACCTGTCAAAATCAGCAAAGCTTAGTCATGATTAATATGAGTCCAGTTTATTTAGGTGAGTTCTCTATAGCTATTGATGGGTCTGGATATAAAGACTCATTCTTTAATTAACCTTCCAGCTTCAAATAAATGGCATTCATTAAATGCAAGTGGTCTTATGTGTCTGGATGTTCTTCCAATCACTAGTTCATCAGCATGGCTTTGGTGTTTTTCTCTCCTTCTTCTGTCCAGTAAAGGTGTCTTAACACTTGTCTATAAATTAAATGTAAAAAGGAGAGAGATAGCATGAAGTCTTCAAATGCTGTCTTGTCATATAATTCACCTAAGAAGAATTGTGAGATATACACTCATTTTTTTAAAGATGTGTTCATCTTACTTCTGACAGTAAGCTGCTGTAGTGCAATTTTACCTGATCTGGGGTGTTAATAATACGTGACAATGAAGCAGTCTTCTCCTGTATTCAGAGTATCTGGTGCAAGAAGAAATAAATGCCCATGTCACTGACTATAAAGTCATAGATTTATGCAAATGTGAATTGGGGAGGAATTTATTAGCATTTCTCAGTATTAATAGAAAGGTCTACCAAAGGGTGGTCACGAATGGTTGCTTTTCATCCTGGAGAGACGTGACTAGTGGGGTGCCACAGGATTCTGTCCTGGGCCCAGTTCAATATTTTTATCAACGATTTGGGTGAAGGAATAGAAGGCATGCTCATCAAATTTGCAGATGACACCAAATTGGGAGAGGTTGCTAATACGCCAGAGGACAGGATCAAAATTGAAAATGACCTGGATAGATTGGAATGCTGGGCCAAGGCTAACAAAATGAAATTCAACAGAGAGAAGTGTAAGGTCCTACACTTAGGGAGAAAAAAAGGAATACAGAAGTATAGGATGGGGGACAAGTGGATGGATAGCAGTACGTGCGAAAGGGATCTAGGAGTCTTAATAGACCACAAGCTGAACATGAGTCAGCAGTGTGATGCGGCAGCCAAGAAAGCCAATGCAATTCTTGGCTGCATCAATAGGAGTATGGTGTCTAGATCAAGGGAAGTACTGGTACCACTCTACTCTGCTTTGGTTAGGCCTCCTCTTGAACACTGTGTCCAGTTCTGGGAGGACTTGGTCAAGCTGGAGCAAGTCTAGAGGAGGGCAACCAAAATGGTGAGGGGCCTGGAAGCCATGCCCTATGAGGATAGACTTAGAGAACTGGGTATGCTTAGTCTGCAGAAGAGAAGGTTAAGAGGGGACATGATAGCCCTGTTTAAATATTTGAAGGGATGCCATGTAGAGGAAGGAGAGGGCTTGTTTTCTGCTGCTCCAGAGACCAGGACAAGGAGCAATGGATTCAAGCTGCAGGAAAGGAGATTCCACCTGAACCTCAGGAAGAACTTCTTGACAGTCAGGGCTGTCCGGCAGTGGAACATGCTGCCCCGGAGTGTAGTGGAGTCTCCTTCCTTGGAGGTTTTTAAGCAGAGGCTGGGTGGCCATCTGTCGGGAGTGCTTTGAGGGTGTTCCTGCATGGCAGGGGGTTGGACTGGATGGCCCCTGGGTCTCTTCCAACTCTATATTTCTGTGATAACACATTTGTCTAAGGTCTCACATTTGTTGCTGTAGTAAACTAAGATGTTGCATACAGACCAGGATGCATGCGAACCAGTAAATTAATTCTGTTGTATTAACTTCACAGAAGAAATCAATAGGGGTTGTTGTTGTTGTTTTCTTTCTATAAAGCATCAGGAGCAGTTTTTTTGAAAACATATGATCCAAAGCATTTGCAAACTTAAGAAAAGTTGTGGGAGGGTTAAAGTATTCTGTTCCCATTACATAGTTTTTAAAAGACAACTTCTTTCTCACTGCCATGGTTAACAAATAACTTGTTGGGTTACTCACTATATTGCCTGTTACTTTTGATACTTTTATTACTTTTTCAAAAAAAAAGTTAGGTGAATGGTAGGAGAAAAACAAAGAAGTGTGCTACTCCAGATGCTTCTAAACATATCCTTAAAGAGTAACTAGCGAATGTAACATTATTTATTCACCATCCTACTATTCTCACTTGTTATGTTCCTTCTGAGACATAACTTGGGTTTGGCCTCATTAATCCCAAAGGTCACTATGTTAATTCATGAATTCCAAGCTCTGTTAATGACACTTTTTGTTGTCTCCCTCTGATTTCCTCTTTCATGCAGAAGTAATGTTAGGCAATATTTTTCTGTTGATAGACCACTATCCCATTGGAGATTCTTCCCATTCCTCTGAAGGAGGGTTTTCAAAGTTTCTGAAATAGCGGTTTTTAAAGGGCACTGCCCCATTCATCCCTTCTGAGGCAGATCCATCAACTCAGTGACCTAGCTAGGGCAGATGATGTCAAGAAATACCACCCTCTCGAGACCAAGGTTTCCAGATTACTACGGCATCGAACAGACTCACAGTGTAGTCTGCATGCATCAACTCGTGCCAGATAATGGATAGAGATGGAGGCATGAGAATCAACAAACCATGACCGTGATTACAGGACCATTTGGACATACATTTAGATACGTGCAAAATAATAATATTTACCTGGCATTGTTCTGTGAAAATAATATTTGCAAAGTGTGATACCTCAGTTGGCCTAAAAGTCTAACTGTATAGTGCGGAAATGGCCCAAGTCTGCAGTGTAGGATCTCAACTAAAACATTGGAAAACATTCATCTTCCAGAACTGAAATAGCTCCTTGAGTATTTTCTGCCTCAGAACAGTATTTGTCCATTTTAGTTTGCTACTGAGTTATATAAAGGGTTTTATCTAACCCACGGGACCTATGGTAGAGCAGATTTAATGTACACTTTAGATTCTTATTATTCTTTGGAGATAAGCAAGGATCAAAACTTTGTCGAACGTGAATTTTACAGGCGAATATAACAGAACTTGTTTTGTAACTGGGTCAGAGTAATTTATTTATAAGCTATAAGGGGGAACCGTAAATGCTGTGATCAATTTTAATTTTCCCCAGACTATATTGGCTAGTAACTACATGGCTTGTCTCACTTGCATGAACTACTTGGATACCTGTAGCTGAACTGGACTTCAATCATGTATGGGGCATAATCATAGATTTTTCCTTTCAGGGCTTTGGGAGCTTAACTCTTCAAAGTCTTTGAATCTCTGTGTATTCAACCATGTTAATAATGAATTCAGGTTGCAAACTCTTTTTTACTTTTATGGTAGGCAAGTACAACATGGCCTTTTCAAGATGAGGAATAGCTGGTGCAAACTGTGGAGGGGAGAGGGATTTCAGGTCACTTTTGTTGAATTTACACAAATAAAATAGTTTCATATTCAGGGTGGAAAAGACTTCAGGTTCATCCAGTTTAAGATGTGAGAGAAAATGAGCTCTGCATAAATATCATTGAAGCCAGTGAGACTTGTTTGTAGCTAAACATCCACAAGCATCTTGGGGAATTTTCACACATGAGTTTTAGATGACCTCCAACCCCTCTACCTGTTTATGTGAGGCACCCTTCTTCAAAGCTTCTGTCTCTATCTCAGTGGGTTTCATACTGGAGGAAAGGTGGGATATAAAAAATAAAACAAATCTCTGTTCTCAGTGTGGCCTGGCCTTAAACAAAAGGACTCCCAAGGCAGATTCCAAAAAGAAACCGTTATACAAAAATGCATCTAAACATTCAGCTCTGTTTTCTGTGGCTTGAATAAGAACAATAGTTGCGATCCTACACTGCAGACTTAGGCCATTTCTGCACTATACTGTTATAGTGTTATTATTCCACTTTCAACAGCCTATGGAATCCTCAGGTATGCAGTTTATGTAGGATTCTCAGCCAAAATTCTCAGCTAGAATTCTCAGCCAGAGAGCTCTTTGGCCTCAGTAAACTACAAACCCCAGAATTCCACGGGGTGTTGAAAGTGAAATAATAGCACTATAACAGTGTGGGGCAGAAATAGCCTTAGCAATGGATAGGTAACTAAGTGTTGTCTCCTGGCCCAAACCTCCAAACCTATCTTAATAGTCAGCAATCGCTACAAATTATGGAAGTCTATTCTGCTGGCAACCTGGGTCTTGCAGGATGATGTTTCCAGTCCCCTGCCCTATCACCAGTGGAACAGACCTCCATCACTTGGAGCAGCTCCCTGGTGTTTAAGGTGGGATAAGGGGAGCATTTACAATTGTGGCAATAGTGTCATGGTCATGAATATATATAACTGAATACAAAGTGGTTTAACTCGAGGTTATGAATCTGTAACTGCAATGCAGGATGCCAGTCTAGGGTCATTTCTGCATTAGACTGTTATAGCGCTATTATTCTACTTTTAACATTCTATGGAATCCTCAGGGTTGCAGTTTAGGGAGGGGCATTTTGCTAGGTACATTAATCAGAGACTAGATATGTAGGCTCATCTGTATTACCACCCAATATTTGATTGATTTATGACTGTTCTTTAAGCAATTTTCTCTCCGTGTAATTTTTGCATTTCCTTTTCTCAAGTCTCCTTTTTGTATCTTCTAACCACTAGATTTCATCTAGAAAACAAAATGTATGTCAATTGAACAATGTCCCTTAATCATCATACCTGTGTTAATCTGATTAGTTATACAATCTCTCAGTTACTGTTAAATTACCACATTCAAGAACATCACTTGCTGGCATCTTTTGTATTTCCATTCCACCACATTCCTGTTCTCCTAGCATATGTATAAATCATCCCACACATTTGATTAAATGGGCTGGAATTTACAAAAGTGTGTGTCAATAAAAATTGTTAGTCTTTAAGGTGCAACATAGCTGGCTACAATAAACTAACATGGTTCCCACTTCTCTCCAAATGGTTTTTAATGTGATCTAGACAAAACTGTTGTCCTGGGCTTGGCAGGCCACCAAGCTTCCTCAGCTGCCTAGTTAGATAGATAACAGCAGCTCCGTAAAACAGCCTGAGGGTTGGAGTAAACTCTCAGTAAAACACAGCAACAGTCCAGAAAAGGAATAGTCCAAAAGCCAAACCGATAATCCAAGCAAAGTGTCGAGGTCCAAAGCACTCAGGTAGAAAATGCAAGAACCACTACAGCTGTCACCACCAATAGCATCAGTACTTTCCAGCAACCTTCTGTTGTTGAGGCTTCTGTTTATACAGCCTTAGCATCCTGGCCAGCTGTGTTCTAATTAACAAGCCCTTCCCATATTAGCACTGCCCAAGGCCTGGGCTGTCCCTTTCCCTCCTGCACTGGCTGCTGTACATACTGCCTTTTCATGTTTCTGGAATGCGGCTGCTGGGAAGGGACCTGACTGGGCTCCAAGAGTCTGGGTCCTGGGGCAAGAACATGACAACTGTGCATTGTGAATTACAGTTCTAGCCAGCATGGTTTTTATATTTCACTACAATCTCGACAAGGACAACAAAATGGATTTTGAGGCAGAATGAAACTCTTAATAAAATTACCATGCCTAAACACTGTTAAGATTTCAGTGTGGTATGTCATATAAGGGCATATTACCTAGCAATTTGTAGGCTAGGCTGCTTACAGGTCTTTTTTGCTAGATTTCATAGGACTTCACTCTAGGACATAATTTAAGAGAAGGGACAATTATCAAAGCTGAGTTGCATTAGCAGAAAACACAGAATTTTCTGTTTATGTTATTGGAGCACCACCAGTATGTCAATAGTGAAAGTTTAAAACTGGATCCTGGAATACAGCTCTGCTTTGTCCGTCTGATAATATCCTCATGCCTAAAACATGAACTAAATCTGGAGCCCCTTAGGACACACTGAAATCCCCTCTCCAAACCAAATGCAATTTGAAGTAACTTGAAATTGCTGGCAAGCTCTATTGCATTTTATTTCAAAAGAAGCCTTGGTAGTTCACCACTCAACTTTGTTTTGCAGGTTGCCATGGAAATAAACTTTACTGGACCTTATCCATCCATTACATCAATGCAGGGCAAGCTAGTCCCTTGCTAATAGAATCAGACAAAGTATTCTTTAATATCTAGGCTGTTGCTGGCAAGGCAATACGATGGGGCAGGGATCAAGATTTTTGTAACAAAGAAAAATCTTAGGAAAAAAAGATTATAGTCTCAGTTGAAACACTAAGTGCATAGTACAAACACTTTCAGTAACATGTTCAAAGAATCTGTGTCACATACACACATCCTTTGTAAAGCGGTTGTCCTGTGTCTGAATGTACTCAGTGAAAAACAGAAACAGCAGTTTAGGAAGTGGTTCTTGTATACTGAGAAACCCAAACTATACAGGAAAAAAGCCTTTTAAAAATCCTCTCTTTCCTTTCTTTTCTTTTCTTTGAAAAACATCTCAGCAAGGTCTAAACAATGTGCATGTGTGATGTCCATATGCTACCTTGGATCACTGACAACAGAGATCAGCACTCCTAATCTTAGGCTGGCCGAGGTATGCAACAACAGCGTATCAAGAGCTGCCAGGGAAGAATAGATAATCTATAGATCTGTGTAGTTAATAGTGTTGTAGGGAAACCAGGGTTGAAATGTTAGGACTTTTTAATTAGTAGGGATGATTATGTTATCTTCTGCTGCTGCCACCCCGCCGCCTTGACTCCCCTGTTCCCTCTGACCTAACCTACACAATAACTGGTGAGTGGATAACTGAGGAAGTGGATTTCTTCAGCAACAATTTATTGTTTTGAGTTATGACTGGGAAAGGAGGGGGGTTGTGTGAGCATGCAAAAGAGAGCTAGGCAGCTGTATGTTTGGACTCATGCATCCCTATATGTGAGAGATGGGGGTCTAGGAGGAGTCCAGACCTGACCACACCTATCACAAGTCCAGGTCCGAACTATCACCACTTCCAGATAGATCTTTTGCTAGCTTGCAGTCCCTAATCCACTGTCTTTCATTATATGAGACTCTCAGGGACACATATGTTACTCACTCATGACTTAGATCTGGAGACACTTGTAGAAATCAAACTTAGCTTGGTTATAATTTTTGTTCTGGTTTCCCATCTCCTTCCAGCTTCTTTTTGAAAAGCAACATCATATTATAATGGCATCTAATGCAATTCCATGGGCCACTTTGAGACACTATGTGAATGAATGACTACACTAAATTGATCAGACTCAGAACAGAGCACTCTTAAATCATAAAGCCTAGTTTGTTATGATACTTGCTGATTAGGCAACAGGAAATGCATATCTTACAACAAGACACTCCACTGCTGCATTGGGTCCTGCTTTGGGAGAAAGCTGTCACTGAAAATGCACTTCTTATCAGTCATGTTAATTACAGAAATTTAGTTCAGCACCCTGGTTAGTTCCCACTCTTCAGTTTTCAAGATAAACAGTACTTTAGAGCCACTCACTACATGTTTGATGTGGCAATGTCTGTTCCTCATACCTGGGCTCTGAGTGAGCTGGTGTTCAAAAGGGAACCATTGGTAAAGAAGCAGGATCTGCAGCACAAGTGTACTGAGGCTGAATGGACACTAAACCAGAGAGAATAGTAAGTTGTAAGAAGTAGAACATGAATGGAAATTAGAGCCAACACATAGATATAAAGTAGGCTCTCCACATTTGTGAGGGATAGTGACACAGATCTCTAGTGAATGTCAAATAAGTGTGAATAGGGCGCCCTCGCTACAGGCTTCTGCCTGGATGGTGCACTGACCCAGGCGATGGGCAGGAAACAGGCAATTGCCCTCCCCAGACTTTCCTGATGCCTGCACCCACAGCAGCAATGGGGGCAGCAGGAGGAGCGCGAGGAATTGGCGATCGCCCTCCCCAGACTTTCCTGACACCCACACCCATGGCAGCAGCAGGGGTGGTGAGGGGAGCATGGGGAATTGGTGATCGCCCTCCCCAGACCTTCCTGATGCCCACACCCATGGCGGCGACGGGGTAGACCCTCCCAAGTAGACCTGTGTTAGTGATACTATGTAGGACTTACATGTGACATCTTCCTTCAGCTCTGATTCTCCCATTGGGTATACTGGTGCTTAAAGCTCCTTAAAGCTTCAGAAGATAAAGAAGGAATTTCATAGCTGGGATAAGCTGGGATAGAGTCCTTAGGAGCAGAAATATGTTCTTGGGATGGAGTACCTTGACAGTTCTTCATATTCTCCTGCTGTGCTAGAACTTTTTGTAGGGCCCCATGGCTCTTTATTCTTGGATGAAGTCTCCCCAAATTATAATCCATCAAGCTTCTTCAACTGCCAGTGAAACACCAGTGTTCTATAGCAACATGTTAAAAGTTTGGATGGCAGATGTAAACAGTTTAACACAAAATTTATATGCATGCACTATGGATCCCAGCCAGTAAGAGATTCTAGCACAGCTGATAGACTGGGATCCTAGTGCATAAATATATACTATCTGTGTTGTATTTAGCTATGTAACATCTGATGTTCATACCAGTTGTGTGTATGTGAATTTGTGTAGAGCAAAGCTTGAGCTCTTTTCTCCATAGTTCATGGATTCACTACAGGAATCCCGGGTATAATACCAATGCTACAACAGTAAACATAATTGCTTTATAAAATGTGAGATGGCCTTCTTTCCTATAGGGATTCCTTAAGCCTAAGAAGGATAAGGAAAAAAAAGAATATTTCAAAGTACACTTCAAATGCTAACACAATACTTACATCAGTTGATTAGGAACTAATCTGACATATAGTTTTCCATGGGTGCAAAAATGCAATTAAAGATTCACCATAGACTCCAGTAATTAAAAAGTATCTCCTACATGGATTTTGGACGGATGGATGAGAGGTTCAAAAAAAAGAAAGAAAGAAAGAAAAGAGGAAGATTGAAGTATTTTTTTAATGACACTAGAATGGATTCATCCTAATTTCTTATCTGAATTCTTAAGTTCTTCTTTTTAGTTCCATGTTCCTTATTTGCAGTTCTTTAGGCACACAACCACAGAAGGATGAAGATGTTGAATAAGAGTTGAGAAGACCTAGATTCATGTAAAAATACTAATAAACACCAAATGCTTTAAAGCATTTATTGGCTTTATTGACTTATACTAACTCCTACTGACCTATAAAGCCCTATAATGGCTCAGGTCGAGGTTATCTGAAGAACTGTATTCTCCCCTATGAGCCTGCCCATGTTTTGAGATCATCTGGGGCGACCCTTCTCTCCTACCATCTTCACAGATACACCTGGTAAGAATGCAGGAAAGGGTCTTCTCAGTGGCTGCTTCCAGGCTCTGGAACTCACATCCAAGAGAGTTTGGATTGGTACCTTCCCAACGGGTGGGCAGTTGAAAGCTATTTTGTTTCAACGGGTGTTTGAAAACTGATTGTTCAAGAGTAAAGGGCCTTGCATCATTACTTAGAAATGTATCCCCCTGAGTAAAATGGGACTTAAATTTTTTTAACTTTCAAATTTCAGCAAAGTTCTTCTATGCTCATTTATTTAGGAGTAAGATACCATTTCATTACATGTACTTAAGACATTTCAACCATTAATGCAATGCAGTGGCTTGAGCCTTCAACTACAACTCTGGGGACCAGTGTTTGAATGCTTGCTCAGTGGTAGAAACTCCATGGGTGACCTTGGGCAAGTCTCGCTCTCTTTGAGAAAGGCAAAGGTACAGCCACGTAGGAACAGGGGGACAGGGGGGCTCTTCACCCCAGGTGGCAATGTTTGGGGGGCATCCTAGCTCGTAGTCACGCCCCCACATGCCCTGGCCATGCCCCCACACACTATGGCCATGCCCTTATGCACTGTGGTCACACTCCCACACACCATAGCCTCTCCGCCCCCCCTCCACACACTCCAAGCTCCACCACTGCAAAGGTAACACTTCTCTGAACAAATCTTGCCAAGAAAGCCCGTGATAGCTTTGCTTTAAGGTCACCGTAAGCTGGAAATGACTTGAATGCACACAACAAAAACAGCAAAGGTAAGTTAGTTATAAAAGCTAATAGTATCACCTATAAGAGGCAGATGCTGCAACTTCTCAGCAAACAAATCATCTCTTTCTACCCAGCATCTATCTGTCTGTATGTTGCTAGCTAACATTTTGTGGGAGATATTATAAATATGAAAAATAAAGGGCCAGCATTGCCTTCTACAACACAAAAATATGTCTCAAAGATTCCCATTTAAAAAAAAAAAACCAGAACTTTAAAAAATGAGCACTTCATACACCTACAGTTCAAAGGACTATTTGTCCATGAATAATTGTCCATAAGAGCTCCTTTAGTTCTGGTTCTATAAATCATCTTTTTATCATGCTGTGTTGCATCCTGGGCAGAGCACAAATAAACCTATGTTTCAACCACTAAATACAGAAATACATAGCACTTATCGGGGGTTATACTCTTTCTAGTAATTAACTACATTTATCTCTCTTTCATCAGACAGATTTATCAGCCTCCCTAGTTATTTTTTCCATGAGGCTCAATATGGTGTTCCGATCCACTGGCCACATTTTAAGCTCCCATGGACCATTTGAGGTCCAAGAGAGGGCTCTTTTCAACTATTAGTTGGTGTCATCTGCATATCTTAAATTAATGATGTTCCTTCCTCCAATTTTCATACCTGCTTCCTCTGAGTCTAATCTTGCTTTAAGTATAATATGGTTAGTATATAAGTTAAAAAGACTGGGTGATAAAATGCATCCATAACTAAATCCCTTGCCAATTGGAAACCATTCCATTTTTCCATATTCTGTCCTCGCAGTAGCTTCTTGTCCTGACTACAGGTTACACATCAGGACAAGCAAATGTTGTGGCACGTCCATTTCCTTAAAAATGATCCATGATTTTCATGATCTACAGAATCAAAGGCTTTGCTATAATCCATAAAGCATAGGGAGATTTTCTTGTGAAATTCTTTGGTGCATTCTGTTATCTAATGTATGTGTGCAGTACAATCCCTAATGTTTCTTACTTCCCTGGACCCAGCTTGGACATCTGACATTTCTTGTTCCGTACATGGTAAAAGTCTTTGTTGAAGGATTTTGAGCATCCCCTTGCTTGCATGGGAAATTAATTCAATGTTCCTGTGGTTACTACAATCCCTGGTGTCCCCTTTCTTAGGGATTGGAGTGGGCCAATATTTTGTTATCCATATTTCTTGACAGATTTTAGCTAGAACTAGAGTAGATTCTGTCTTTGTAGCTTGAAGCAGCTCTGTGATATGCCACCTGTTCCTGGTGATGTCTTTCTCCCAGGAGCTCTGAGTACAGCTTCCATTGCACTGTTTAAAATTGTACATTAATCCTCAAATGGTTCTCCTTTGAATGAATGTGTTATTCATTCATTTCTTTTATATAGTTCTTCAGTATATTGTTTCCCTTGTCTTTATTTCTACTTGATCATGTAATGTATTCCCCTGCTGGTTGTAGAGCATCCAAACTTTTGGTTTAAATTTCCCTTTGCTCTCTCAAATCTTACTGAAAAGGTGTCTTGTTCTTCCTTTTTTGTTAAAGTAGAATGATAGCCCTATAATTGTGCAGTCCAAATGGGCCCTGGTGTTTTCCCACAATCTATGGGGCTTCCCTTAGGCAACTAGTTGGCCATGGTGTGAATGGAATATTGGATTAGACCAGTGGTTCTCAACCTGTGGGTCCCCAGATGTTTTTAGACTTCAGCTCCCAGAAGCCCCAGCCACTATGGTCAGTGCTCAGGGCTTCTGGGAGCTGAGGCCCAAAAACATCTGGGGCCCCACAGGTTGAAAACCACTGGATTAGACCAAGAATGCTTGGTTGATTTGTCAGGAATCTTCTTTTCTCCATATTGCCTTTCAGTTAGAATTACAGCCAGGTTTATTTTTAAATTAATCACAAAAGAAAATTAATTAAATAAATAAATAAATTAAATTAAATACAAAAGAAAATTAATTACAAAAGAAAATAATGGGGTGACATTAATGAACAAAGAAAATATTGCTTTCTACCTTGAAATAAACACAACAAGTGAGAAAAACCCAAGGTTATCTGTTGAATTAATTGTAACATTGGTAGAAGCACATGAGAACACATTTAGCCAAATGGATCTTTCCAAAGAGATAAATGGTCTAATGAAAGGCTTAGGAAGAGATGCAGTCATGATGAATTATATATGTTCTAATGGGATGCCGAACAGAATGGAAGGCACTAGGTTTAATCAAGCCTCAAGAGAGCTGAGCCAGATGGGTCCATTTCTATAGGACCCTGTTTCATGAACCACCACAAGAGCTTTGGCTATGAAACAATACAGCACTGGGAGGAGGATTACAATTGAGTTCCATACATAAGCTTACCAGTATTGTAGCAGACACTAACAAGCAAGCTTCCAGTGCTATGCCATTTCTATATGAACAGCATCCAGGAGAAAAATTTTAAAATTTTTATTTATTAAAATATTTCTGTCCCACTCTCTATCATACATTCTTATGGTAGCATAAAATTAATACAACATTAAAAATCTAAAACAGTTCCAGATAAAATAGAAAAATTTAAATAGGATATAAGCATACTAAATAAATAACCAGGTCAAACCAGCCAAAAAGGCTAAGACAGTTAAAATCTCTTATACGTACGCTTTAGAAAGTAATAAAATTAGACCTGAAAGACTTCAACAAAAGGCTAGGTTTTAACTTGGCACCTAAAAGAGAATGATGTTGGCACCAACAATGATTTAGTTCTTTATGGGGCAACTCCTTATAAGCAACTCTCATTCATTGTCTGATGAGTAATTCCAAACTTCTTTATATGTGTGTGTGTGTGTGTGTGTGTGTGTGTGTGTGTGTAAATGGGCACACACACATGCATGGACACACGCACACAAGTTCTGAACATTTTTCAGGGGCTTGGTTTGTTTGTTTAGTTCAGCCTCAGCTGAACTCAGCTTCCTCCCATACACTCTGCTCTGTACACTCAGGTACTCTGGGGAGCATTTATTAAACCAGCCAGGACTAGATTGGCTACGATCACCCAGAACACCTTTTCATCAGCCACCCCTAGACTGTGGAATGACCTGCTGAAGAAATTCAGCAGCTAAACAACTGCTGCCTGAGTTTTAAAAAGTACTAAAGACCTATCTCTTCCAGGAGGCCAACCCAGTCAGTTTTAACTATAAATGTTTATATATTGGTGAATTTTAAATGGTTTTATGTGTTCTAGTTGTATTTTAATCTATGTTGTACCTCACCTTGGAGAGAGGCAGGTAAGAGAATTATCAACAACAACAACATATTGTACCAATTATACCGTTGCCATCATTTGCATCAAATTAGGTGCAGGTTAGATCTAGCAATTATCTCCTCCCCAAAACGAAACAATCTCAAGGATACAACACACATGTCTTTCTACTGGCAATTCTTTGTGTTCAGGTTTCATCATTCCTAAAGATCAGAGAAAACAATAAAATGAAAAAAAAGAAAAGAAAAAGAAAAACAGCAAATGATGCAACTAGAAAAGGAAGCAGGGAGGCAATACAGCCAAGAGAATATGACAATATAAAGAAATTTTTTATAGCCGATCTCTGTCAAATTAATTTATTCCACTAAACCCCTTTGAACCCAGGTGCTATATGAATCAAAGTAGGGTCTTCTTTCATAACAGGGCACCTACTCCTAAGTTCCAAAATTTGAAATCAAATCCTATTTTGACATTGTAGTCCATGGCTATAGGCAGAGACGTTAAGTTAATGTCATGTAAGATGTAGTTCTGTAAAATGTGTTACTGCATGGCTTGGTCAGGCATAAGAGTGATGAAGGAAGAAGAAAATGGGATTTCAGAAATGAGCAAGAACCAGAAAAAGGAACTGTCACTATAGCTCTCAGTTTAACTCAGAAAATGTTCAGAGCAGTGTAACCATGAGCAAAAAGGTTTGATTAAAAAAAAAAAGAAAAGGAAAAGGAAAAGCCAATTGAACCAAGAGAATTATTGAAGGGACACAGAAAATGGCCCAAAGCCTCAGCAAGCTCTAGGTGGGCTACATTTATCATGATGTCAAACAGAAGAATGCAGAACACTGGCTTCACTATATTCTCAAGGTCCTTCTGCATGGTCTTTTCTTTTCTAAACCAATAGTGAAAATCATGTAGATCTCCGCATGTTGTTCCAGCATTCCTCACTATGGCTATGCTAGGAAAATGCAGTTCAATGACATCTGGAGGGCTCCATGATTCCCACTCCCTAGTTGCAGATGGAGAATCTTTGGACCTCTTGATATTTAAAACTACAGCTCCCATAATCCTTTTCCATTGGCCATGTTGGTTGGGACTTCTGGGAGTTGACATCTGGATGACTACAAGTTCCCTGCTCCTGCTGTAAGGCTCAGTTGGTGGGAAGAGAAGAAAAGAGACTATTTGGACCAAATGCAACAAGAGAAAAGGATCTAGGAGTCTTAGTAGACCACAAGTTGAACATGAGTTAGCAGTGTGATACAGCAGTTAAGAAAGCCAGTGCAATTCTGGACTGCATGAACAAGAGAATAGTGTCTTGCTCAAGGGAAGTGATACTACCACTCTATTCTGCTTTAGTCAGACCCCACCTGGAATAATATGTCCAGTTCTGGTCATCACAGTTCAGGAAGGATATTAACAAGCTGGAACATGTCCAGAGGAAGGCAATCAAAATGATATAAATCCTAGAAACCATGTCCTATGAAGAGAGGCTTAGGAAGCTGGGTATGTTTAGCTTGAAGAAGAAAAGGTCAAGAAGCAACATATTTAAATATTTGAAAGGATGTCATACGGAGGATGGAGCACTCCTGCTTTCTGCTGCTCCAGAGACTAGGACATGGAGCAATGGCTTCAAACTTAAGGAAAAGAAATTCCATCTAAACATTAGGAAGAACTTCCTGATGGTAAGAGCAGTTCAACAGTGGAATATGCTGCCTCAGAGTGTGGTGGAGTCTCCTTCTTTGGACGTTTTTAAACAGAGGCTGTATGGCCATCTGTCAGGAGTGCTTTGAGGGTATTCCTGCATGGCAGGGGATGGGACTCCATGACCCTTGTGGTCTTTTCCAACTCTATAATTCTATTATTCTAACTAGATGTGGCATTAATTGCGGAAATGCAAATAATAAGCATTATAATAATAGCAGTCAGGCGGCATAGTGGAGTGCAGCAATAAAACTGTGGAGTGAAGAAGGACAGTTTAACTCTTTAACTCCCTGCCATGATACTGATGAAAACCATGCACATGTACAGAGACTGCTACTTGCATCAACAAAGAAGCTTCCACTGGCATCAAATAGAACCTTTGGAGGGGAGTTATTTTGATTGACATCATACTGAGAGGGAAAGGGTCAAATGCCCTCTACCCATATCCTGCCCTCCTGATGCTACCCAGGCCCCTAGCTGAGGACACTACTTATCTTATCAAGATGGACTCCTATATAATTAACAATTCAGATATTTAGTTTTTCTATCCAGGTTGTGTCTTTCGAGATGTACCTAACTCTCTCTTTTACTATTAGCATTTTGATAACTCTTGAAGCTATTTTTATTTCACCTGTTTGACATTTTGAATTTCTTTTCTTTGTGCACCATGGACCAATCATTTCTTTGACTTTATTTGTGTCATGTTTTTAAAGAGGGTTTCAGTGTATGGATTTGTTTTAAATCCTATTGCACTGGATATATTTGAGTGTTGAGCCAAAAGTTGAGCCAAAATCCTACAGTAAAGAAACAAGCAAGCCCACGTGGAGGTATTATAGCATTTCCAAATTAGACCAATGTTCAGTCAACAGAGACTGCTGGAGCAACCTTGCTGAAAATTTCCAGGTTGACAGTTCAGGAAAGCTTCCAAGGTTAAGGAGGGGATTTCTACTGATAAGCTAAAACCAGTTATTAATGTGAGGAAGAACTGAAGCAAGTAGGCTATGATTAATGGCATTTCATTGGATGTTTAACAAAGGGATTGATTAGTAAGAGTTCAATCCATGTTGACATAATATGTTTTGTTCATTCAGTATGCCTACTCTAGATTGATTTAAACTAGATTTAGTCCTACTTGTTTATCCTTCCTCTTCTTCGTTTGATTTAAATACTTGACTTTTTAACATCTCTTACTCAGGAATACCAGGTGCCATAGGCTATATTTCAAGAGGAAGGAACTGGCAAAGCCACCTCTGAATATTTCTTGCCTAATTAAATCCTATGAAATTCATTGGGTTGTCATAGATTGGCAGACACCTTGAAGACACCTACACACACATTTGGGACTTAAGGTAGCACTTTATACTGAAGTGTTTCACTTTTTATAAAAACTTTGGCCTAAATCCATTTTATTAGTCCCATCTCAAGTAGCTCTATTAAATCAATGGGAAGTTAGTAACTAGGGTTGCCGGTCGAAATAAGGGACAGGGCTACTGTACCTTTAATGGTTGTGTGGAAGGGGGAATTTCAGTAGGTGTTATTTGCGTGAGATACAGCATAGAAAATTCCCTCTTTTATACAACTGCTAAAAGTGCAGAAGCCTTATATCACCCAGCAACCCTATCCTTAAGTCAATGCTTAAGTTAGATCTGTTGATTCAATAGGTCTTCTCTAATTTAGACCTTTATCGCCATGAAGTTTTAAGACCTTTTAACCTGGATGCATGACTGATAGTGTGGTAAATAACTTTCTAAGGCAGAGCTTTCCAAACTTTTCATGTTGGTGACACACTTTTTAGACATGCATCATTTTACAACACAGTAATTCAGTTTTACTGGCAAACTGGAGGTTAAACTAACCCATTATGAGAGCTACAGACACATACATAAATTGTAATAACAAAATTTATGGGGACACAACATATCTCATGAAAACCTTTCATATATTTTTAAAAATATATGATTTATAAATAATAACATACATTTCCAAGATTATAAGTGACACACATACACACTTCAGGAGACACACTAATGTGTTGTGGCACATCATTTGTAAAGCCCTGTTCTAAGGAATGAAATAGCATGAGCCAAAACAGTCCAGAGGTAAAAGAAGAAGAAGAAGAAGAAGAAGAAGCCAATAAAGTCAGTCCTACTGAAACAAATCAGATGTGCAGAAGTCCTGAGTTTACAAGATGTGGGGCCTATTCGCACTACACAGTTATAGCACTGTTATTTCACTTTAAGTGCCATGGTTCCATCCTATGGAATCCTGAGGTCTGGAGCTGAGTGAGGCACTCTGGCTGAGAATTCTAAATGCTGTTCCCCAAATGGCCAATCCCAAGATTCCCACTGGATGGAATCAGAGCAGTTAAAGTGAAGTAATAGTGCTTTAATTCATGTGAATTGGCCTCTGAGCAGGACCATTGACAGCCAAAGCTCTGGGAGGTTTCTCATTCACAGGGTCACCATAAGTCAGTTTCGCAGCAAACAGTAACAACAAATATCTGCTCACAATTCTTCTTCTCAGACAGGGACTTGATATCATCAGTTCCAGACTAGAGCCATTTCCGCACTAGACTGTTATAGCACTATGATTCCACTTTCAACATCCTATGGAATCCTGGGGTTTGCAGTTTCTTTTATATTCTCTTAAATTCTCTCTTTGAACTTCCTCCCTTCTCTCAATGTTCTCTGACAAAGTACTTAAATGGGGAGGGAGGGGATTTTTTTTTTAATAGATTTTTTAATAGATATACTCTTCCCTTCAACTGAAAGGCAGCTTACAGTAATAGTAAAATAGCAAGCATGATGTTAAAAGAATGATAAAACATTACAACCTGGCTGGTATTATAAAAGGTGAAGAACAAAAACAAATATAAAAACAGTAGAAGCAGTACAAACATGAGGAATAACGCCTACTGCGATAAACAATATGGCTATGTCCAGTCCCCCACAATAGTCAAAGTGCATGCAGGCATTCATGTCTGAGCAGAGAAAATACCAAAACCAAAGAACCTTTTTCACTACATAGTTGCCAAATCTCAGGGCCTGGCTGTGAGTCTCCAGGTTTTCTGGGTTTGAATGACAAACCATGAGCATCTGTGGTTGGTACTTAATGCATAACACTTAATGACATCACCAGGGGCATCCCTAGGTCTTGGGGTCTAGGATAATCTTGAACTGGCTAACTTACTCCAGTGTTTCACCAAGGTACAAGATTCTATAGAATGTTGCTAGGGCAGTTAAAGTGGAATCATAATACTGTACAGGAAGCCCCCACCTTTTGATGCCCTGTTATCTGACAACTCACTTTTTTGACGCTCTTAAATTAAGGACAAGTCCCATTAATTCAGTGGTGGTTCTGCTCTTTCATCAGTTCTTTGTGTCTTCAGAAGCTCCCTCGGAGCCACGCACATGCAGCTTCCAGAGCCAGCTGAGGGTGGGGGACAGAGGGGAAGGTGGCAGGATTTCTGAGAAACTTTGCAAGGAGTGCATGCCATTAGGTCCCAAGTAAGTCTCCACAAGTCCTTCACGCTCCTTATGGTACAGCACCTGGGTTCCACTTTTCAATGAATTCTGTTTTCCGATAGTGCTCTAGTCCCTAACCCATCAGATAAGTGGCGTAAGAGTATAATTGTGTAGTGCAGTGGCTCTTAACCTTTTCTTTACCATGGACCTCCTTTAAATATCTTTTGTTGCCTTGGATCTCTAAGACTTAACTCAAGGTTTAAAAGTCTAAACTGCATCAAATAATTATTTAAAATTGCTCATCAAGGGTCTTTATGTTTGGAGACACTCGAAATTATAACATTTTTATTGGAATGATTTCATGGAAATCTTCCTTCCTTCCTTCCTTCCTTCCTTCCTTCCTTCCTTCCTTCCTTCCTTCCTTCCTTCCTTCCTTCCTTCTTTCCTTCCTTCCCGCCTGCCTGCCTGCCTGCCTGCCTTCCTTCCTTCCTTCCTTCCTTCCTTCCTTCCTTTTTCAACTACAAAAGTTCATAACATCTCTTCAAGAATTTACAGAATCCCTTAAGTATGAATGGGCCCAAGGGTATCATTATGAGGAAAGCCTTATCTTCAGGTGCCTTTCAGATAACCTCTGACAATAAGTCAGACCTGACCCAAGAGATTTTGCTGCAGGCCTGAAGGACAGGATGGTATCCACATGTAGAAGATCAGTGGCTTGGCAATTGAATCTTACGTGAACAATGACAAAGGCCATGCAGGCTGGAGGATCGAGGGAGATGGAGTGTCATAAATAACTTCTCCGAACTCTTCAAATGGCCTACCTCAGAGAGCTGTTGTGAGGATTAATTAGATAGGGATTATAAAGGCGCTTGCATAGTGGAAGTTATTTTTAAAAGATAAATAGCTGCACTTAATCTTAGTGAGCGTAAACTTCTTCAGGATTTATTGCATGTAGAGAAAAGCAGGGAGAGGGAAGGAGGGAGTGAAAATACTAAGAATATTTGATATCTTATTTTTCTCCCAAAGAAGCCAAAGAATGAATATAGCACAAAAAGGATTAGATTTGGCTTTTCAGCTACCTCTAGGCTTTCTCTGCACCCCACTTCTCACAATATCTCCATATGTTTCCATTTTTATGTTAATTTTCTTTTCATTCATTTTGGTGCCCCAAGCTGTGCACATTCTTCAAGGAAATTCTGGTACTCAAACGCCAGAAGCTTTGCAGCCAAGAATGCTATTAAAATGCAAGGATTTTTTTGGGGAGGGGGATAAGTTTTTGTGTATGTGTGTGTGTGTGTGTTATTGTTGTTGTTGTTTTGCTGCCTTTGCCCCAGGTGCTTCAATATGGATTTTCAAAAACTCAGCTGGAATAGCTCAGCTGTAAGATCAGAGGCTATAAATCTGGAGTCTTTGATCCTTGATTACTTCTTAAATATTCTTGAGAAACCATGCATGCGTTTATAACCTGAAGAAGAGCGTGCGCTAAGAGGAACTGCTGTACATAATTCAGCAGTGGGCACTTTGCCAGCTGGGGGGCAGGATTGGGGGTAGAGAAGCAAGGAGAAAAAAGGCAAGTTGATATTTTCACAAGCTAGTCCTCCCTTCCAAAGCTAAAAGGCTCTGGGAAGCTAGAGATGTTATTTTTCATAATTTCTCTTCTCATAGGAAGCAATGAGTAATACTAGCAATTTTCTTCCTGCTGCAAGAAAATCTTTGAAAATTGTTAGTTTTTGAAGATTGTTCGCAACTGAGGACTGATAAGCAACTGATATGCAAAACTACATGTGGTCATTTTACATAGAAAATTGCATTTTCTCTGCAAGAAACATCATTTTATGCACGGGAAAATAATATTTATATGTTATTTTCTGCAGAGAAAATGCTGTTTTCAGCACCAAAAAAAGTATGATTTTTGCATTGTATGGTCAGAATTCTATTAGGGATATCTGTCTGCATAAGTTCCCTTTATGCATGCAGATATCTTTTTTTGGATGATATGGGGTTGATGTTTTCTTCCTCCCTCGTCAGCAGTCAAAGCCTCCACCCCACAACATACTGATAAGCCCCTGAAACTTCCCGGCATAGCATTTTGTGCTTTGAGGTGAATAGATAAGCTCTGGGAAGTGACTTGCTTCATCTCCAGAGCCAGACGTGAAATGATGACATCAACGCTGAGGTCCTCTGAGAGTCTCAGTGCTTTCTGAGTCTGCTTCCTGTTGTGGAACACAGAATGACCCTGTGGGTTGGCTTTAGGAGGTTATCAGTAATTTAGTGGGGAAGAGGATAGATTTTGGAATAGATCCACATACAGATATTTACAATATGCTGAGGGGATGTGGACTGAGGCCAATAAGTCCTGAACTGTGAAGATTCTCATTATCAGTCCAGGATTGTGCTTCTCATGGTTTCTCAATATTCAAATAACGTGGTTGTTCACTCTTTTTGATATTTTTTAATCGTCTTTCCATCCCTAGGCTGAGCCAGTTTGCACTGGCACAATGCTATGGTCTGATTCTATTATCTGTGAGTGGGGAAGGATAAATTCTTCAAAGGCACACTGACTTCAGCTAATGCTGTCTTAGAAGCTGACCACAGAAGCATGCCAATACTGTGCTTACAAGCATTGAATGAATCCTGTCTGTAGTTACCAGAATTGTGTAGTTGCTATGCATAGTTACCTTCCCTTGCAGCCAGGAAGATTCAACGAAACTTCATGAAAACTCATCAGTCAGACTGCACATTCTGTATTTTATTTTGTTGTGCTGCTTTCTTATAGCAAAAAATTCAGGCGGAAGTCCCAAAATCCTCTGGATGACTGGCTTTTTATGGCTGTAGAAGCCAACTTTTGTAAATAATTATCGTAAATGCCTCATATAAATGTGCGTGTGTGTGTTTATGTTTTATATCTTTATATATTACTTGTTTGTGTTATTATTATGTAAGCTTTGCAATGACCTTTAGCCACAAGCAATGAGCTGGTACTACTACTACTGCATAGTTACCAAAGACTGGAAATGCTGGGTGGGGGATTCTGGAATCTGTAGACCAAAACAAGTAATGTTGCCAGCTTCTGGTTAGTTACTCTGGAGTATGTTGTATGGCTTCCTTTTAAATAAGTGTATATACAAGATTGCAAATTTGAACTGGTTTAATGTTGGTTGAAATCTTTATTTAAGGGAAACTTCAGAATCACATGTATGAAGAAGTTGGCAAAAGATTTGGGTTTTTGGGGGGGTGCGGAGGAAAGCCCCTTGCCACAAACCTGAAACTTCTTTGAGAAGCGCCAAGAACCTTCCTAAGGAGGTAGCATTCTTTCTCATATGCCAAGACATGACAGATAGGCCTGCCCTCCACAACATGTTACTGCCTCAGGGAAGAACAAAATGATACCCTCTTCCATTCCAAAGTTGACTAGACCAGCAGTTGATTCTCTTCTCAGGACTGTTGAGAAGACAGCATCCTCCATGTCTTCTGAAGGCAGAAGGCCAGCTTTAGCAGATACAGCATAGGCCATGTTGCATGAAGTGCTCCTGCCAACACCCTGCCATCATCTCCCACCTACTGCCTTCTGAGGTGATCACCCCGCTATAGACCTCATCGTATGGGCGACCCTGTCAATTAAAGATAACTGCTGCTTCTGCTTTGAAAAAGCAGCAACAAAAACTGTTTAAGGGGGAATATATATATACACTAGCATATATACACATTAGTATGTATACCCAGTGTTGCCTGGGATTTTATTTTCTCATAGGTAATACTTGTTAGAAAGATTTGAGATCCCGTGTCTCTAATGTCTCTAATCCTGTCTTGTCCAGTACCCATAACTTTCCCCCATATTCCCCAATCCCATCTGTATTCAGAGTTATTAACATACAGAGGTTGGGTTCCTGAGAGAAAATCACTGCCCCCCTGCCAGCTGCTAGGCCTTGTCTCCATAGCAACCAGCCTATTCAAGACAGGCCCAAGAGCTCTCTGGCTGAGAATTCTAAAGCCTAAACTGCAAACCCCAGATTTCCATAGGATGTTCTTAGGCAGCCAATCATATGAGGTCTTCACCTGACACAGACTTTGACTCTTATATATTAGACTAACATATTTACCCAGCATTGCCCAGGATTTTATTTTCTCCTAGGCAATACTTATCAGAACTACCTTAGGAATTACCTTACCTTATCTTAGGAATTAGATGTGGTTGAAATACACAGATTTCAGATCCTGTGTGTCCAGTACATGTAACTTTTCCTCATATTCCCCAATCTAATCTGTATCAGAGTTATTAACATACAGAAGTTGGGTTCCAGAGGGAATACACTGGCCTCGTTCTTGCTGCTAATCCTCGTCTCCATAGCAATGGACTGAACTCTCTGGCTGAGAATTCCAAAGGGCCCTCCCTAAACTGCCAACCCCAGGATTCCATAGAATCGTCACAGCCAGCCAATCATATGAGGTCTTCTTGCCTCACACAGTCAATCATGTGAGGTCTGCGCCTGCCTGACACAGACAAGCAGACAAGATCACTCACGAACTTTGACTTTTATATAGCAGATATATATTCCTCCACTTTCATATGATATGATATATATTCATACTATTTACACACGCGCACACACACACACACACACGCACACACTCACACACTCACTCTTACTTACTTTAAAGAAGCCTCTGGCTGTACTAATGTCTCTGATGGGTAAAAATACAAAAATGCACTGCCTTGCTCAAGAAAATCAGATTTTTTAAGACTATCCTCACATGCTTTGTTCCTATGAAAAGCTCAAGAATAGCACCAGCAACCCGTAGATTGGACCGTAAAAGCCCTTATATTCTTTTTCTGTTTATATCAGTGACCCTCCAAATAAATCCCACCCCTGTGCAAAGCTGTATGTTTTAGAAATATGAACAATTCTTCTGTTATTTAAAAATGCCAGAATATATGCTTCTGTATATTGGTACACCACAAGGTGCAGTTTAAAATATAATTAACTCTCCCAGCCTATAAAACATGTTTCCAAATAAATAGCAAGAACCTTGCCTTCTCCCTGTTGCCATCTCCACATACACCCCCATAGACCATATGTTATTAATACAAATTATTTTCTAATTTGGTTTTTACCAAGGTTACAATAGCATTGTTCTGACTGACAATAATTTTTAATTACACTTGCCCTGGGTAAAACTTACTTTGGATAATAAAGATTGCATTTACTATGTTCCTGGCTTTGTTTCTAGAACAGCCAAAGAGAGAACCCCAGGTGAAGATTTAAGAATACATTACACAGTCATCTTCAAAAAGGAGGGTGCTTTTAGGGAACAGTGATATAGATCTATTTACCATGGGCCCTGCCAACTTCTATCTGCCAAGGTAAAAAGTGGAGCACTTTTGTCAGTTTGTGCAGCATGATAGTTCTATGGCATGGATGTAACTAGGTGCAACTAAGTAGTTACTTGTAATCAGTTCCTTTTTGTAATAACTAGAGTTATACAATGGTGTAGCTATAAGTTGTAGTTATAGTTATAAGTTGTAGATGTCGTTATAAGTATAAACTATATAATGATGTAGTGGTGTTACCCCAAAATGTGGATGATTCAGGGATCTAGCCACAATGCCAGTACCTCCATGAAAAGATGGGGAATATTATTAGTTCAAAGAGGAGGCCTATGAGAGGCAGGTAACCTTACGAGATCTCTTACAACTATTTTTACCAGTACTAGGGCAGGGAAGAACCAGCTTGGGATCCAAAAGTAAGCTTAATATGTTTTATTGGGGGAATTGCATTCACACACACAAGATCCAAGCAGTCATGCAATCATACAAGGCTGACTGAAGGAACAAGGAGGAAAGTTTGGGACAGCAAGATTTCAGGGTAAAGTGGATGATATTTACCAATCCGGAAGAGCAGTGAAGAGACAATGTGGCTTAGACACAAGTCTAAGGACAGCATACAATCAGAAATCAGAGTGGCAGACTGGCAACCAGCAATCAGTGTACTGCAAATTGACTAACCAAAAACTGGGGTTTAAATACCTTGTTTCTGCTTGGAGGGCAAGGGAATTAATAGCTCTCTGGCAGAATGGAGTTCACAGAGTGGATTATGAGATCTGAAATAGGCTAGTGGTCTTAGCATTAGGTGACAAAGGGTTAATGGCAATTCTGATAGCTCAGTAATTGCCAGACAAGTGCCGGGACAAAAGGGAAACTTCCTTGGTCAGAGGGAGAAGAGTTAAGACAATCAGCTGTCTTGTAGGAATAATTGAGATGCTATTGCCTAAGAGACTGAGTCATTGGACACTAACTGCAAGCCCATTATCACTACTGTTTCCTGGTGATTTCCTGACTATGACCTGGCTATGCCTAGAGGTCTCTTCTGATCTAATTTGCAATGTATGTGTTCGGCCAGCCTTTGTCAGAGTCCAACTTCCTGCCTGTGCCTCTCTGCCAGCAAAAAGGGGAGGCAAAGGTATTTGCCCTAGAAGGAAGAGGAGGCAGCAGGGAGTGTCCAACATAAACAACTAATGGGAACACTGAGCCGAGCCGAGTCAAGGTCTAATCCAAAAGGCCCAGGAAGCCAAAAGTCTGTCCAGAGGGGTTGAGGGAATCAGAGCACAAGGGTCAAGAGGCTTACATAGTAATTTGCTATAAGCAAACAGCAAGCCATGCTGACAGACTTAAATAGCCTGAAACACCTGAAAACAGGTGTTACTTGTCATTGTTTCCTTAACCTAGCCAACACAGCTTCTTGCTGAGCTGTCTGTTTCAGCCTCCTCCATGATTGGAGGCTGAGGGGCACAGGTGACTGTAATTCCTCCATATCAGTGCTGATTGCTTCTCCCTCTGGAGCTTCCTGGGGCAACTCTGCTGCCGCTTGTCTTTCAACTGATGAGGATGTTTGCAAGCTGGTTTGGTCAATCACTGGCTCTGTTCCTGGCACAATCAATTGCTCATCAACCTCAGAGCCATCATCTATCACAGTCTTTTCCTCTTATCCAGCATGGACATAGCAGAGTATAATTTATATTTATGCCATTTAATATATTTTACCAATTAAATCACATTTCACTAATCAAACCACATCAATGTGCCGGGGTGTACAGTCTGGTAATAGTGGTGTGAGTGTTTGACTACAATTCTGGGAGACCAAGGTTTGAAACCCATCTCAGCTATGGAAACTCTCTGAGTGACCTTGGGCAAGTTATTCTCTCATCCTATTCACAAAGCAATGAGAAACCTCCTTTGAACAAATCTTGCCAAGAAAATCCCCAAAGAAGAGTCTGAGGCAGTCTGTTCCACTGTTGAACACATCTTACAGCCAATAAATTCTTCTTAATGCTTTATCTTTTTTCTTGAAATTTGGTTTGTATCCTAGTCTCTAGATACCCCTTCAGATATTGAACGATGGCTATCGTGTGCCCTGTTACTCTTCTCTTCTGTAAGCTAAACATACCCAACTCCCTCAGTTGTTCTTCACAAGACTTGATTTCCTGACCTTTGATCATCTTGGTCCACCCTTCTCTTAGCACATTCCAGCTTGTCAATATCCTTCTTGAACTGTGGTGCCCAGAACTAGACTCAGTATTCCATGTGAAGTCTGGCAAAAGCAGAATAGAATTGGTTACGTAATGAGGGATAACATCACCCTTGTGGTCTTACTGTACTTGTATAGTTTCAAGTTTGTTATCTAGTTCAATTTCTACCTGGTGCTCTGTTGTACGTTGTGGGGCAACTATGAAATGGACAGAAGAATGTGTTTTCTACGACAGGGCATGGGTTGCAGCATCCACTTTATTGTAAGTTAGGAATAAATATTCCATAAATCTGATCCAATGGCAAACATGTGAAGTTATATTTTACAACCTATAACAGCTACAAGGCTGACCCAAGACATTTTGTTGCCTGCAAATATGGGCAAGATGGCAGCCTCTCTCCCATAACTCCCTTCCAATTTTACATCATCAGGAGCTGCTCAGGTAGCGTGGAGCTCCTCCCTGTGGTAAGCCATTGAATTGCAAACTGCTGCTTCTTGAAAAACCTTCTGGAATAACTATGCCATCACTTGACGTGTCTGGGCAGGAAGGAATATAAAGGGCTTTCCAGTCCTGCTGAGTCTTCCCTGAATAAAGTGGGGTTCCTGAGCTCTGGTGTCCTTGATTATTTTTCAGTCCTGCCTTTGGTCCTGATTACCAGTTTGTCACATGGTACATGGCCAGAGCTCAGATGAGCCAAGCTGGCTATGGGATTCTGGAAGTTCCAGACTAACAAAGTAAATTTTCCAGGTTCTGTTCCTGGCTTAACTCTGCTTCCCCATAGCTGGGGAAGGGATGTACCTCAGAAGTGGCCTATGAGAAGTCAGATGGCCTGGCTTGACATAAAGGAATTTCCTATGTTCTTAACTGTTGTAGCACCAGCAACTTCTTTGAAACAGGGGCTAATATGAGTGTGGCATAACAAACTCTAATTTATGGACATTAAAGTAATTTCAAACAATTCTGAAATGGGGAGCTCAGAATTAGCTCATTAATAATGACGGAAGATATCAAACCGTCTATCTAAATTATGTCCTTAATGTTCCAGAAGAAAGGCTCCTTTCTGTGTATATATGGCCAGAATCCTGTTGGGGATTTATGATTGTGTAGATCTAGAATTACACATTTATAACTGGTATTCATGATCCGTGCATATTCCCTAGTTTATGGGATCATGAAAGTATCCCATTTACCAGGAATCATCTGCTGCAATTGATGGAGATCTGTTTTCTGTTGCTCAGGAAGCAGCCGCCTAATGTTCCCACCTGATCCCACCCCCTTGAGCAACAAATCTCCAATATGAGGGGGCAATTGTGACAGCGACCTTGCTTCTGCCTGTCACAATAGGAACTGCTTACAGAAAGGTAGGGGAATATCAGTCAGCAGTTTCCCAAGTGACAGGGGAATGGACCTCTGTCAATTGCAGCAGCAGTAGTAGCTTTCCAGTAAATAGGGATGGGGGGGCAGAATCAGGCCTGAAGTCACTGTGTAGTCACTTAATTATGGTGTTTACACATTCAGGATTCTGGCCTATTTAGGGAGTTAGCTAACATATATGCACATGCTTTCTCTCAGTATGGCACCTAAGGCAACTCATAAATTCGACTGAAAACAAATTTCAGTTAAAATTATGTATAGTACGAAAGCTTTTCTTTAAAAAAATTAAACAAGCACACTAAAAACATTATAACAGTTTTTAAAAGGCAGATAAAATATAATAATGATAACGATGAAAATACCAGGACAATTCCAATATACCCAATTAAAAGACCTTCTGTGATAGTCAGCACTCAGTGGACTGGGTAAACAGAAAGGTCTTTGTTGTTGTTGTGTGCCTTCAAGTCATTTCCAACTTATGGCAACCCTAAGGTGAACCTATTATGGCATTTTCTGGGGTTGAGAGTCTGTAATGCGCCCAAGGTCACCCAATGGATTTCCATGGCTGAGCAGGGAATCACACCCTCATCTCTAGGGTCTTAGTCCAATGCTCAAACCGCAGTACCACACTGGCCCATAGACAAGTCTTTACCTGATGGCAAAAAGAGAGCAGAGAGGGGCCAAGCTAGCTTCCCATGAGAGGGAATTTCACAGTCTTGGATCAGTCATCAAGAAGGCTCTCTCCCATGTCCTCATCAAATGTGGACCAACTGAAAGCCTTCTTCCTCTGTAGACTATTCAAATCCTACTTGTCTCTTGTCCTTGTTAATTTTGGTGTACGGTAATCACAAATGTTCTTAGAATCTGTGAAGGTAGTAGTAGCTCTGTTGCTTGTCAAATACCAGGCTGCCTGAGGCACACAGAGGATGTGTCTTTAACCAGAGGAAGAACACCATTGAATTGCACTATGGACCTGCTGTATTTCTTTTCTGGCAAGATTCCAACGGGCAGAAATTCAGCAGGTAGAATGTTTCCCTACATGTAAATGCAGAGATGATGCATCGCCTGTTAAATTTTTTGCCTGTTTTCCAGCTGTTAAATCCTGTTATAAATCTACCAGGAAGGAGTTGGGAGAGCTGTGTGTGTGCAAAGAATAAGGATAAAGAAAAGAAGTCTTAATATTCAATATGAAACAAAATGGTCTTTCAGGAACAGATCCCAAGGGGAGATAGGCAATGTAATTTGTAGTTCAGAGGGCTGCCAAAGGCATCCACAAGCCTTTGCTCTTTTAAAATGTTACTCCTGTGATGAAGCTAAGAATAGCAGTAAAAAGCTTGCAGATGGCTGATTTGCTCAAAGGCAAGGTACTGTCAAATATAATTACATTTGCTATCTCTGCTGTAAGTTATATTCCCATCTAAAAGAAACATAATTCTTTGCCTTAAGATGTCCATAAGCCAAAACAGTTGTATTGATGGACCAATAGCACACTACAGATTATAGAGCCAAGATATGTATCTTGTTTAGATTACAGCTCCCAGAATACCCCAGCCAGCATGGCCTTTGGGGATGCTGGTTGGGTGATTCTGGGAACTGTAGTCCGAAAAGAAACCATCTCATGTTCTGCTACACTATCATGTTGCACATGTAGGGTCAAAAGTGGAGATGCAGAATCATCCAGCCTTCTGAATGTTGTTGGACTGCAGCTTCAGTATCAGTGGCTATGCTGGTTAGCATTCATGGGAGTTCCACTCCAACAACAACCGGAGACTCAGTATTTTTCCTACTTAGGATTGTATTTGAATATGAGAATACAACCCCAGTCCTTGAAGCTGCCTTTTAGAGGGCTAGACCTCTAGTCCATCTAATTCAGTACTGCTGACACTGATTGAAAGTAACTTTTCAGGATACAAGAGAGGAATCTTTCCCAGGCCCACTTGGAGATGCCAGGAATAAGATCTGGGATTTTTTTTTAAACCTGCAAAACATGACCTCTTCTGTTGTGATAAAATTATTTGCCATTGTATTCTTAGCCTGGCTATCCAAGAAATAATGACTTTTCGGAAATTTGAATCTATACCATATTTTTCCTAAGTGAACTGCCCAAAGCACTTAGTACTGGGTGATTCTTAAAGCAATCTTGTAAGGCAGAGTTTCTCAACTTGGCTTTCTTGGAATCCTACGATGCCATGAGAGGTTGCTAGGAGTCTCACAAGACATCATGATTGAAAACAATAAACTTTTTTGAGCTATAGATATAAAAATACTTAGGCAGGGGATCCCTGAGATCTGAAATTTATTCCAAGGGTTCCTCCAGGGTAAAAAGACTGAAAGCCTGCTGTTAAGGTAACATAGTATGGTTAACCCACCAGGGTGCAGCCAAAACATTTTGCTGCCTAAAATAGAGGAGAAAATTATATCTTCTTCCAAAAGTTATGATGCATGGTATCTTACGCTAGTCAAATTATTTTGGCACTTGAGAAAAAATCTCACAGATCTCTTCCCTTCCCTGGCAGTAACAATACAATCATAATGAGTTAAAAAACAAATTGTTGGCTTTTCATGACGGCCTAAAGCATGCATCTTACTCTACCTTATCATAAGGCTGTTTCTCTATATTGCCTGTAATACAGCTTTTTAACTCTCTTTCCATTCAAGCGCAGGATCATTATCATCATTGTTGTTGCCATCACTGTTGGCGTTCTCATCTCCATCTTTCCCTCTTCATCCCCCTCCCCCTCCTCTATACCTTACCTTTTCCCAGTTCAGGACTCAGTGCAGCTTACAACAATTAAATGAAAGAATACATGGCTCTACTCAGTGTTCATTTATCTCACAGTATGGCTGGCCTAATATTCTAGCTGAGCTGCATCTTCTGAGGTGGTGTTGGGTGAATGGAGATTTGAACCACCAGCAGACATACACTTCATTGTACCAATAACCAAGTGAGGTGTCATCTCTTGGGTTGGCTGAGTCCACTTCAGTGACTGTGGCTCTTGATGTGTGTTTATTTTCCTCTTCCTATCCTAGCTCTTTCCCCTCTAATATTACATTTGTCAGATTGTAAAATCTTATTTGGAAGGAAGGTGGTACAGAAATGAAGAAAAACTGGGGAGGGGAGCTTTTTTCAGTCAAGGGCCACGTTCCCTCAAAGGAAGATGACTGGATCCCAAAGAGAATAGAACCATTCCTTTCTTTCTCCCTGTTTTCCTCTGCAACTTCTCGATCTCCCACCATGCTGTGCAGATTTCTTTGTTCTTTAACTCAGAGATTCAAAGTCAAACTGATACTGTGTAGGAGAAGTGAACATGTTACTTTGGAAATAAAGTATCTAACTTGGCCAATAAGAAAAAAAAGGCCAAAATCTATAACTGCCCAAATCTCTTACCATTGGTTAATTCTAGCAGGAACTGACGGGAATTGCAGTCCAAGACCATCTGAGCAGCCATAGGCTGCCCACCTGTGACCAAGAAACAACCTAGACTGCATGAGACATCTTTATTTTTTTTGTTCCTATATTATAACAGGAGTAAGCATTTGCTGATAGTTAGAGGATCATTTCTGGCAACGCAGTGTGCCAGAGGGGATGAGGAAATGCCAAAAATGATCAACCCTCCAAGAGGAGGGCATTCCACTACTGGGGTGCCATAACTGAGAAGGTCTTGTCCCATGTCTTCATAGAATGTATTGACCTCATCCCCCCTCTGGCAGAAACATATAACCACAAAAGTGCCCCCAGATATTTTTCAGCTGAAAAGAAGCATTCTTCCAGCCAAATTTTAGTTTAAAAATTTCAGTCTCCAAGGACAGTCTAGGCACTCAAGGGCCACACAAGACCTCCCAAGAATGCATGCATTCCATGGGCCATGCAGTTCCCACCCATGCACTGTGAGGACAAGAACCCCTTGTTGTCAGTTTCTAGCACAGGGGTGGGCAACTATGTGGGAGCCAGGAAGCAAATTTCTCCCGCCTCTTTGGGGGTACACCAAAATATCCTCTTTCCCTTTTCCCCCCTCCAAAATCATGACAGGAAGTGCTGTTACATCAGTTCCTGCCACCATTCTGTGTAGGGGAAAGACAGGGGAAGGAAGGTACTTGGGGAAGTAGGGGTTTTGAGTGTGTTTGGGAAGAAGTTTTGAGTGTGTGTTTGTTTATGTTTGGGAACTTTGTGATTTTCACCCAATAAATTGCACCAACCTTTTAAAAAAAAAATTGGGGTGTTTTGGGAGCCACAAATGTGGGGTACAGGAGCTGTATGCAGCCCATAGGCTCCCTTTCCCCATATCACTGCATGAGTGGGATCTAAACATAACACTAGCTTTTGAAAAAAAAAATAGGAAAGAGAAGACATTTCACAAAGTAAATGTAAGTAGAAGGAGAACAAACGATGCTTCTGCTCTATGGGCTGTAAGCATTTATTCAAACCCGCTAACACTTCAGTTTTTATATTCAGCTTTGCCCCATATGCATCTATCTATAGTTGTGCTCAGATATATTCACAATCCACCCACTAATGACTGAAAAGAAGCTGCTACAACACACTCAGGGCTTTCCTCATTATTCAGATAAGACTATGGCCCTTTCCGCATCTTACCTTCTTCTGGCACTGGGGTGCAGGGATCGTGCGAGCAGCCTCTGGCGAGAGGCTCTCACATCCGGGGTCCTTCAGCTCCACACGAACTGCCTGCTCGTGTGAGAGCCCCATCTCTTCCTTTGCAGTGCAGCCTGGGACCTTCCCAGGCTGCACTGGGGCAGGAAGTGCGACCGGCACAGCTCCAGAGGCTCTGCACACCACATAAGTGCGCGCAGAGCCCGGGGGGAATGTGCGATTGTGCACCATTTTCGGCTTCTAACCAGAAATGAAAAGGTGAGCAATCGGTCCCTGCTGGCCCCTGGAGCATCGCACAATTGTGAGTGCGCCGTGCAGATCACTCCTCGCAATTGTGTGATGCTCCAGGCACCACTTTAATTGCCATGTCTACATTTTATGGAATCCCAGGATTTGAAGTTTCATGTAGTGTTTAAAGCACTGGGCTAGAAAGCACCAGTGCCTCACCAAACTAAAACTCTCAGTTTCCACAGGATGCAGCCTATAGAAGTGGTATCAAAGTTGCTGTTGTTATTGTTGTTGCTGCTGCTATATATCTTCAAGTCTTCTGATTTCTGGCAACCTGTAACAGGGTTTCCTTTGCAAGATTTATTCAGAGGGGGTTTGCCTTTGCCTTCCCTCTGAAGCTGAGGGAGTGAGACTTACCCAAGGTCACACAGTGGGTTTCCATGGCTGACCAGGCAATCAACCCCTAATCTCCCAGATTCCTAGTCCAGCCTTCAAACGACTACACCACACTGGCTCCCACAGCACACTGGTATCAAAGGATCTAAGTGCTATTACTGTGAGATGTGAAATAGACCTTAGTGAGATTTTGGTTGAGGTAGGCCATCTCAGCACATCAAGGGTACTAAAGATTCTCCAGGTTCGGTGAGAAGTCCTGGCTCCAGCATGAGAACAAGGTGCCAGAAAGGTTGTGGTGATGTTGTCTTTGCAATCATTGAAAGAAATTAAGGATCTATAAAACAGATTAGGAGATGCTTGCACTGTCAAGGGGAGAGAGGGGAAATATACAGTTATTTGTAATTATTTGAAATAGTGTATTGTTGTTTGCAGAAGCAAGGGGGACTTGTTTCTCAGCCTTCTGTTGTGACAAAGAGCTAGAACTGGTACTGAAGAGCTGGAGAAGGTAAGGCTGCAACTGTTAGTGATCACAGCTGCATAAGATCCAGGCATCAGCCAACCTACCTGTTGGTCCATGAGCTGATACTCCAGGACGACACCTGGGATGGAATCACCACCACATATCTCCCCCATCACTTGGCATTGTAGCACACCAAATCTCCCTCCTGAGTTGTGTGTGTCTACTGCTGCCCACACCCCCAGATCTCTTAAGGGGACCCCTCCAATGTTTGTTGGACCTACCAAATTAAAATTCCATCTTCCTGGATCTGGATCCTATGCATGCATGCCTAAAGTTATGACAATAAAATACATGTGCAGTTAAGTCTCACATTGAGGGCAGATAGGCAGGATGAAACAAAATTGACTAAAACACGACATGGCAGTTGGCTATATGCTCCAGTGCTACACCTGAAGGAAAACTCCCTGTCTTTCCTTCAGGTCTTGCCCACCAGAGAACAGTTCCAATCTCATTGGCTCATGTTTCCTGCCTCTATGAGAGTCTGTGCAAAGGCACACAAGTTTCTCAGATGAAGAGCCTTAGCAATGCACCAGCATGGTGCTGCCCAATCTGCTGAGCACCCCCAGACCACAAACTTGCCTCCCTGTGAGTTGTGAAGTGTGCTTCTTTACAAACCAAAGAATAATGCTCCAGTTGTTTCTCTAATTCCATTAATCCCCTTTTTAGATCCTATTACTGAAATGAAACCTGTGATCTGTTGGCACACATATATCAGAACTTGCATCTAAGCTAGAGCCAGACTGGGTGCAGGATTCTCTAGTCCAAAAAAAACTTAACCTTGATCATAATCAAATAGGATCAGTCGTGTGGGATCCCAATCATATGTTTATACAACTGCTCATGCATGGGTTTCACCAAAACAGATGTCAGTGCCACAACATGGATCTCCAGGATTAAGCAGTTCTGCATGTGATAACAGGGGTGAGGCCAGCACTATCTTGCTGCCCAGGAATTATGTGG
Source organism: Iguana delicatissima (assembly GCA_948472985.1). Taxonomy (NCBI): domain Eukaryota; kingdom Metazoa; phylum Chordata; class Lepidosauria; order Squamata; family Iguanidae; genus Iguana; species Iguana delicatissima. Next base: position 63,379 of record CAOKZL010001717.1, on the reverse strand, counting down.
AGACCACTTCTTGCAACGAATGCACGAAGGAGGTTTATCTTGTGAACTTGAAACAAAAAAATTGACTTCAGTTGGTGTCTTTAAAAAAAACAAAACACTAACGGCGTATCCATCTCAGACTGAGTCTTTTTATGTATATACACCTAAAGAATTCATTCAGTGATACTTCTGCGAATGTTACTGTGTATTGTATATTCACATCCGGTTTCCATGAACCCCATAGCATTCCTGAATTAATGCTTGCTAACTCTACATTACTGAGTATTCATTTGGATACCAAGAAAGACTGCCGGGGGGGGGGGCAAGTCTGTCTGCAAATATATAGATGAAGAGCAGTGAATCATAACTGCAGCCTTAAATAGAGCTTGGCAAAGTTACTTTTTAAAATTGTAACTCAGAATCCTCCAGTTCATACTGTTGACTTCTCATCCAAAATAGCTTTACTCAGAAGTAAGTCTAAACCAGTACACTTCAGGAGCACCCTGTGAATTAATACATAAATCTAATGAATAACACATATAAATCTTACAAATAAAACTGAGCTTCTTATGAATATTTACTTTCCATTTAAATTTGGCATTTAAACTACTGCAACCATCTATTACACTGACATTTTTTGCCCAGACAAATTTCTTGCTGCCCAGGGTCAGATGTTACTTATGCAGGGCATTTCTGCTCAATGGGTTACATTCATGACACAAGCTGTTTGGAGAAGATATACAGCAGAGTTGAGTTGTAGTGCACTCCTGGGGCATGTGTAATTTACGAGATGCATATGCAAATACAAACCCCTGAATATACAGCTGATCACAAAAAAGTTGAGAACCAGGATTATGCCTTCGTCATCACAGGAAAAACAGTTATTCTTGTATAGAATACAGTCTAAAGTCCGGATATGCCCATGAAGCGCACAAAGGCAAAGAGGAAAGGCTAGCGTTATCTGAAAAAAATCCCTTTGTCCGTAGGAACCTGTCAGCACACTTTGGTTCTTGGGAGGAAATTCTGCTGCTCTACCTCTTACTCATTTCAGAGGAGTAGAGTAATTGGTATTTACAAAGGATCAACCCATCTCAGTGGTGGTGCTCCAACTGAGGGGTAAGGAACCTTTGGTCCCACCAATGATTTATACTACAACACCCCCATTTCCTTACCAAATATCATGTTTAATTTAATTTATATCCCACCTTTCCCCCAGCATGGGATTCAAAGTAGCATGCAACATTTAAAAACAAAATGCAATTAAAAGAAAACACTAGATACAAAAGTTAAAATACAATTAAATGAACTTTGATTTTAAAAACACAAGTTAAAAACAGCATTTAAAAGACACTTACAGCATAATAAAATATAAACATTACAACCCTGTCCCATCATTAAAAGCTCTGTCTGCCACATAGCCAAAAAACCAACTGCCTTCTTAAATAAAAAGTTCCGCATATATCATCTTCTGCTTAGCATTGATCTTGAGCAAAAAACTATACGATCACATCTGTGCTCTGAGATGCTGTGAATTCATAGATGTTCCCGTATATTTATCTTTGTACTCTGACAGTAGTGGACCTTAGGCAGATCCATATAGCAATCAAGAAGAAAATTCTGTCTGCGTGTGTGGTGTGTAGGTCACTTCAAGTCGCCTGTTGACTTAAGATGACTTTATGAATTTCATAGGATTTTCTTAGGCAAAGGAATACTCAGAGGCTATTTTGGCAGTGCCTTCCTCTGAAATATAGCCTACAGTACCTGGTATTTGTTGATAGTCTCCCATCTAAGTACTAAGCAAGTCTGACCTTGCTTAGCTTCAAAGATCAGACAGGATCTGGTGCCTTTAGGTTATTTAGGCTCCAAAGGGAAACTATGCTAAATTCAAAACCCAGAGGATCTTTTGATATAAGTTGAGATATGAATATTTTAATCAAATAGTAAAGAAAAATAAAATAGACATAATAATTGTATTGGGACACAGAATTATTATGGTACAGCTTCAAAAATGGTAAACAATAAGTGGAGGGTGCAAATAACCACCTGATAGAACACAGCTGGATCAGGAGGAGAAAATGTCAAGTAAAATAAGTGACCTGTAATTGCAATGCCCGTGGAGGCTGGAGAGCATCAGATTCAGATAACAAGTATTGGCAGGGTTTAGGGTTAAGCACTCCGACATTCTGGGGCTGCTAATAGCACAAATGGGGGGGTCACAAAACTTGTCGTGGTAAAAGTGTTTCCTTAAGACACACACCTCAAAGAAAATGTAAGCAGATAGGGAAGATGCCACTGCACAGAGAAAGTATTTCTTCCCAAAGTAGAATAGATCCTCTACAACAAAATTTATTAGCCTTTTACTGCAACTACATCTGCCACCAAACGTAAGCACATACCACTAAATCAATACTGTTCATGTTTACTCTGGAATCCATTTTCCTTCCTTACTCTGCTGTTTTTGCTATGTCAGAAAGGTGTGGTTTGTAAGCTCTTTGGAGTAGGAGTCTGACCTCTTTGTGCTCTATAACATCCCCTCATCTTCTTCCCTGAAGATGATTACTACAATGATTTTAAGCAAGTTTTCTGATATAGTCTAATTACATATATCCATGATGTTCTAAAGCAGGAAGATTACATTTTAATCTCCAGTGAGGTACCACATTAAGGTTTCAGGACTATGCACTGGAGGAATGCATCCCATCAGACACAGTAGTGCTTATTTCCAGAGTCTGGAAACATTAATTTTTGGGGATGACAACTCCTATAACAGTATACCCCCACCAGCAAAGCTAGAAGATTCTGGGAATTGCAGTCCAAAGAGCAATTTTCCCAGACTCTGCTTGTTTCTTGAGTGAACATAGAAAAGAAAAGCCCACATGATCAGCATAGAAACACCCATGAATAATGTTTCATTATTTTAAAGAAACTAATGAGGAATGGCTTTGGTTTTAACTAGAGGAACCTTTTTCTACAAACAGTACTAGAGACTGTGACTGCTTTGATAAGTTAAATGTCTTCTTCTGATCTTGTGATGGGACAGATAATATGCATGTACTCTTGCGTATGCAGTTTTGCTATCTGCAAAGAATAGAAATATATGGAGCAATTTAAGTGTTAAGGGTTCTTTGTGCCATTGCTTTTGGACTCAGGCAAGTATTGTTAAATCCTCGTTGAGTGAATTAGATGCCGCATGACAGGCTAAACCATTGGTTTGCCTATTTACTTGTTCTGCTGACTTAGGGCCAATTTTCCTTCCTGCCAGATTAATAAGATGGGAGCAGGGATACTGGTAGGCATACTTAGAAGATTCCTATGTAGAAGGGAAGGATTCTACAGTATGCTCCCAAGAGTTGTGTGTAGTAATACACTGATGTTTTCATAGCTTTAGGCCCTTCTTGGAAGAAGAAAAAGTCTTGCAAGACAGTCAGAGAAACCACATCAAGCTATTTGAAAAAAGCTTCTCTTTAGAAAATGTATGCAATTTATTTTGGGCAGTGCTTTGGGGGCATGTCTCTAAGGAGCTGTCCATTCCCATTTCCTCTTCAGTCAACAAACAAGTAAATTAAGATGGAGTTCTGTGCTATAGGTTGGTTTAAATCCTTCACTGGCACATTTGACCCCGTTTTGCATTATACGGTTTTCTTTACAGTGTGTACAGAGAATATTAAAATAAGCGAAGATCAACTCTTAAAAAAAATAAGAATGTGAAAATGCAGTCTGCTAATGGCTGGTCCTGCCGTTAGGAACTTGGAAAATTTCTTTTATTAAATGACAATTCCCAGAAATACCCACTGAATTATTTTGGGAGCCCTGACTCCAATTCTTCTGAGCCATGACTTTGCAGTAGCAATGCTTACTAGTTATTGGCCGGCTGCTTATACTCAAGATAATGATTCTGGGAAAGTTCACTGGGCATTGATTTGGAGCCCCTTCACACTATACGATTATATACTATGATCCCACTTTAACTGTCATGGCTGCATCCTGTGGCATTCTGGGGTTTGTAGTTTGGTGTAGTTTTGGACTACAACTCCAATCCAAGTGGCCATCCTGACTAGGGGATTCTAGAAGCTGTAATCAAGAAATGATTTTTCAAAGCCTTGTTCTGTCACGTCCCATGACAGAGTTCATAATAAGAGGATAATCTCCTTGAAACCTGGGAACGCACATATTCTAATAACAATTTTACATCTGAGGACGTAAAGCCCCCCCATTTGAAAATGTTCCGCCACTTCTCACTGCTTTTTGGAATAAAGCCATTGGTGTATAGCCACCATATCTTAGTAAGCCAAGCCTCATCTGGACTACTGTGCTCAGTCCTGGGTGTCTTATTTTGAGAATGATATGTTGGAGCAGATCCAGTGAAAGGCAATAAGGATGATAAGAGGTATGAAAAACAAAACATATGAGGAAAGGTTAAAGGAGGTGGGTGCGTTCAGCTTGGTGAGGAGGAGGAGGGCTGAGGAGTTGATATGATTGCACTCTTTAAATACCTTAAGGGCTTCACAGAGAGGAGGGCAGGCCTGCTCTCTGCTGCCCCAGAGAGCAGGACCAGATCTAATGGTTTGATGTTACAGGACAGTAGATTTCCACTGAACATTAGAAGGAACTTTCTGATAGTAAGAGAGGTTCAGCAATGGAACTAATTTTCTAGATTGGTGGTAAGGTCTCCTTCTTTGGATGTTTTCAGATAGAGGCTGTACAGCTGTCTGCTGGGGATGCTTTAGCTGGAAATCCTGCACTGGGCAGGGGCTTAGATCTGATGGCCCATGAAGCCCATTCCAATTCTATTATTCTACAAATAAAGAAATAAATAAAATTGCCCTCTGGCATATTATTAACCTATTTATTTATTTATTTATTTATTTATTTAATGAATGAATGTCCCTCATTTCTCCCTATATGGGATCCAAGGTGGCCTTAGTCAAATAAGAGTATTTGACTAAACTTTGAGAATCACAAGCATACATAGTTTTTTGCATCTCTTCTCTTTTCCTTTTTTTTTATGTTAAGATACTCTGTCTTTGAGCCATTTACTAGTTTTCTTCGAAAGAACAGTTAAACTGAAACAGACACATTGTGATCGCTGTTGAAATGGTAGGCTTGGAGTACTGACTCTAATTATAAGAATCCAGCACAATACATGTGCATCTACTTAAAACTTCTTCCCCTTAGTTTGTGTTTTTCCATGGTACATTTGACATTCTTTTCTATGCCCAGAGCCAATTTTTACAATAAACCCTCTGTGTTTAATATGTCTTGGTTTTAGTTTTTATTTCCCCACTATTCAAATATTTGTCTGATGGAGTTTTTGCAGAGGTGAAGGAAAGTTCAGGATTATTTTCTTTTTATAACCATAAACAAATTGTTAATTGAGATTATTCCTGCACCGCACAGTACTACATCACTTAAGTCAATTACGTTTTTTTTTCTGAACATATTCTTTATAATGCAAAGCTACACATGCCTGCTCAGGATTGAGTCCCTTTGAGTCAAATGGCGCTTAGTTCTAGGTTTAAAAAAAATAGTGTGTCCAAAAACTGGTGCACTGTAAAGCTCCCTCATTCTACCAAGCAGGGGTAAAATTCTAACTCAAAAAGAAGGTAAGCCTCCCACAGAGTACGTGATATGGTGTAATATTCTCCCATTATGAAAAAAACTTGCTTATTTAATTTTATTTGTTTACTTACAAGCAATATTTAAGTTATTTATTTATTGCATCTCCAGTCACCAGGGGCACCAAGGTGATGCACACTTGACTGGAAGAACAATTTAGAAATTTAACTCAACACATTTTGTCAGTCTGTGTGTCCCCCGCAGGCCATCATTCAGCACAAAGCATCTGGAACAAGAGGTGAGCCAAACAAACACTCAAAAAATGTTAAGGTATTCCGGATGCTGTCATAGTCACTTATAGAATGAATATGTGTGTGTGTGTTCATCTTTTGATTAAAAATAAACTGCAATTTAACTTTTTAATAACTTTATTAATACAAATAAAGGTTTAAATAAGAGAGCCAGCATGGTGTAGTGTTCAACTGGGACTCCTGGAGGCAAGGGTCTGAATCCCCCTCTGCCATGGAAACTGACTGGGTGACCTTCCGCAGGTCACTCTCTCTCTGATTCAGAGGAAATCAATGGCAAAATCCTTCTAAACAAATCTTAGGGAACAAAATCATGTGACAGGGTTGCCTTAGAGTTGACATAAAATGGAAATGACTTGAACGCTCACATCAAGAAAAGGGTTAAATATTAAGACTCCACAACAGCTAGCTATGGAGGTTAAACCCACCCTAATTTCACCCCTGCTGCCAAGCCCGTCTATGCCATCTCACCTTCTCCACTTACCAAAGTTGTTCCTATCAGAGCCTGAAAAGTTTACTTTTTGGACAACTCTCTCAGCACCCCAGCTAGAATGGTCATCGTGCTGGCTGGGGAATTCTGAGAACTGTAATCCAAAAAGTAATGTTTCCAGATTCTGGTTCCTTTCAGTCTGTGTTATCTGTGCAAGTTCTCCTTATCAAGCATGGTTAAGTAAATAACATGCCCATATTCAGAGACCATGCACCTCTTGTCTTTCCCAAAACTTGGCTTGTCACTTTTTGAAAAAAAGTGAATAACTAAGTGACTTGATGAACACTGTAAACTGAGTAAGATCCCTCAAGTCACCAGATCCTGTCTGATCTTGGAAGCTAAGCAGGGTCAGCCATGGTTAGTACTTGAATGAGAGACCACCTACAAATACAAGGTTCTGTAGGCTATATTTCAGAGGAAGAAACTGGCAAAACTAACTGTTAGTGTCTCTGCCTAAGAAAACCCTATGAAATTCATGGAGTTATCATAAGTCAACAGGCAACTTGGAAACATATACATACGCACACATAAGATGGGTGGTCTTGGGCTCCAAACAACAAATCACTTCTTTGTCTTCTTTGCTCCCCAGTTAACAGGCACTTATGGATTCCTTGATAAAATAACCTTCCTCCACTGCTTACCTCTGCACATTCTATACCACAACATCAAAGCCATCTATCCAACAGTCAGACATACTTCTTAGGTACAGGTAGGTAGTGAAGCCTACAAATATTTTAGTGCTCCTGCACTACTTTTTTTTTAAGACCTTAAACAATTTGTTTAAATAATTCTCAACATGCACATGTGCATCATTTTTTAATGTTTCCTGTTTTAAAATGGTAGAGTCAAAACACTGTGCATATGGAACAGGACACTGCTTCTTAAGTTATCTCATCTAGGAGACCAGCAATTTTTTCCTCAACATGCCAGGGACTGGTACCATATTTGGGCCCATTGGCTACAATTGTTTCATTCTTCAAATATTTCCAGGGGCCCACACAGAATGGCTCATGGACCAGCATTTGTTCATAGACCACCATTTTGAATAACATTGAAGCAGAGATTAAAGTCTTTATTCAAGTCTTTTAAATGTCAGTGGGTCTTGTAGGAGTTCAGAATGATGTGTGTTTACCTTCTTTCTTTGCCATTTCACTTCTTTCATCATTACAAATAACTGTGTCCAGGCAGAACTACGGTAGTACAGCACCGGCATACACAGTTGCTATTCATCCTGCCCTCCTCCCATATATCATAATGAAACATGTGGTGTAATGCCATTGAACCAGGTGTTTCCTGGCTTCTATCTCATGCTATTGGCTTCCACATGGAAATACAAGTTGCACAATAACATCCTGGTACATAGTTCTTTATACATGCAGAGTGGAAAGCGAGGGGAACTAGACATGGGATCTTTTTTGTGTATGTATTAGAAGATCAAAGCAAAGTGGCTTTAACAAGAGTTTGAGACTAGCATGGAGGAACAAGAGTCTGGGGTGCAGTGTAATGCCCTACGTACTATATACTGCATACTACAAATTACCTGGGCTGGAGCCAAGGTTTTCATATCCTATTTCCCGCCCTGAAGGAGGGTGCATGAACGGAGCAGTAATTGCTTTCCCGCAAATGGACAAAGGGGTCTGGTATGGGCTGACTGTCTTAACTTTAGGTGACAAAGCATTGGTGGGAGTCATGACAATCTTTTAATGTCTTGGTTGGGCAAGGTAAATAGGAACGGCCTCTGTAGAATATGCTCACAGCATGAGGGCTTGACTGCTTCACCTGGACAGTTTTATCTCCTATTATATTTGGAAGTTGGGTTATTAAGAGGATTATCCCAAACCCATTAACATCAGGGGGTTCTGTTTAATCCTCTTGAATTTATGACCTGGCCATGCTGAGCCATCCTGACCGAGCACATGCTTGCAGTCAGTGTCCTTCTTCGGCATCTTTTCCAGCCACAAGTATCTAGTATTATAAGAAAATGTTATTTCTTACCAATTTTGCTATCCAGCAGGACAAGTGTGTGTGTAAAACGTAGTAACAATCATCTTGAATGGTGCATTTTGGGTGGGCATCATGAGGCTTTCCAATTGTTTTTGGATTGCAACCCCAGCAGCCCTAGCCTGCACAACCAGTGGTGAAGAATGGAGGGAACTGCTATCCAACATCTGGAGGGCCGAATATTCCCACCTTAATTTTAGGCTAACATGACTTGTAGCTGGTGATATCCCCCTTTAACACCATCCAAGTCAGTGCTGATCACTACACTACATCTTGTGAAACTGAATCCATAGTTTAAGTTTACATTATATTGAATAGTACTTCCTTTTGTGTGTGCTAAACCACTCACTCACAGACCATCTTTATGCCATATATATCCAGAATGATCTGTTGTTGATCACTTGATTTGCTATTTTGGTGTGTGGGTGCATATTTTAAAGTTATACTTACATTTTATTGGACTGCTATTTTTATAATAGTAGTTAGCCATCTTTAAAGCCCTATTAATGATGAAAACAAATGTTAATATGCATGTTTGGGCTTCCTCCCCCTAAAAGAATTCACAAATTGCATCATTCCAATTTGGTGAGTCTCTCAACATTTAGAATCCATAAGGCTGAGCTAAAACGTGCACAGCAGGTTTAGGGGAGGATAAAACCTCACAGATAACTTTTTTTTTTTATGGGAGAGGGGAAGAAATGGACTTGGAAAGTAATCTAAAGGAAGCTGGAAAGACTAACAGGCTTTATTTGGCATAAGCTTTGGTGAACCACTTCTTCAAATGCCAGTCCAGGAAAGCCTCTGCCAGATGAAACTTGGTGCTATAAACCCTTTTTGGTTGTTCTTGCTGTGCAACAGATTAATCGATCTGACTAAAAAGTCCCCTACTTTGTTCTTGTTCTTTTTATACCGGGTTCCTAGAATAAACCGAGCACGGGAGCTGGTATAAAAAGGCTGCGTTCATACCGGCAGCTGACAGAAAATATAAACAAAATGTGGATGGAACTGGAACAGAATCTGAGACTTTCTGGGTTTTTTAATGACTCTGGAGGCACCCTATGATAAAAATACAACTACCTCACTGAAAAAAAGCCCGAATTGGGGGTGAGCAGCGTATTTTTTTTTTTTTTTTTTTGGCAGGAGGGAGGGAAAGGGACCCTCAGAGGAGTAGGTCAAGCCGGCCGCGGCGGAGAGGGGGCCGGCCGCTCGGTCAGCCAGCCAGCCAAGGGTGGCTCTGTGAGGCAACCGAAGAGGCGGGCCGAGAGGGAGCTCGTTCTGGCAACCGCGGAAGGAAGGAAGGAGGAAGGGAGGGAAGGAGGGAAGGAGCCAGCGCGTACTCGGGAGGAGGGAGCCGCGGTGGCGGCAGCAGCATTCGCAGCACCCAGAGGAAGAGGAGAAGGGGGAGAAGGCGGAGGACGGAGCGAGAGGCGAGTTAAAATGGCCACCAGCAGCTGCGGCGGGAGCAGCGGCGATGGCGGCGGGAGCAGCGGGAAGCGGAGCAGGAGCAGCAGCAGCGAAAGCGCCGCCTTCCTCCTCGCCGCCTGGAAGAGCCCGCTCGGCCAGGCCGGGCCTTGATTGATGGGGAAGGAGCGACGCTGCCGGGACCTGCCAGCCGAGGGGAGCCCGACTGCGGGCGGCGCTGCTGCGGCCGCCGCCTGAAAGCAGCCAACCCCCGTCCCCTCCCCTCCCCCTCCGCCCCAGTCCCCGGGCTGCAGCCTCGCCCGAGGAACGAGGACGGGAGGGAAGGAAAGAAGGAAGCGGAGAGCCGCCCCTCCCGGCCGCGCGGGCCCCCCTTTGGAGAACCGGCACTCGCCTCACGTTTGCTAGCCCCCCTCCCCTTTTAATTTTTTTAAAAAACTGATTTCTTTATAAATAAATGTAAATATAAGGCCCCCCCAGTGGGGCGGGTACAGGACAGCTCTCTCTCCCCCCTCGTCTTTCCCTCCTCGGCTAGAAGGAGCGGCTAAGCCTTCCCTGTTTGGGGAGGGGTCCTGCCTCGGTGAGTAAGCCGGTCGAGCTTTTGCCTTCGCCTCGGGGGGTCGGGTTGTTTTTTTTCTTCCCGCGAACCGGTTTGTTCGGACGCTTTTTGTGTGGACCTCCCCCCCTTCTCCCGGTTTCTGTCACCCCCTCCTCCTTGTGGGCACTGGCATGCCCGGAGGGGGAGCGGCGACGGAGGCTCCCCATCGCCCTCCCCTCCACCTCTCTAGGCCGCAGCGGCGACTCCGAACTCTCCTCTGCCGCCTCCCGAGGGATGCTGCCGCAGGAGCCGTTTCCTGCTTTCCCCTTCCCTCCCCCCACCTTTCCATTCCGGCTGCATCTATATTCCCCCCCCCGCACCTTGCGCTTGGTTTTTGTCAGGTGTGGGGATTCTTACCTGCATTGCTCATTGATTTTTAGGCCGTCGTGTTTGGAGAAAGGGGGAAAAACCCCGAAGGATCTCTCTCCCTCTTTAACAGGGAAAGGAGCTGGGGAGCTTCATCATCATGTGTTATTGTTGCTGGGGTGTTTTTTTAAAAAATAAGGAATCTGCACAGGATTTATGGGCCTTGTTTTTGGTTTTAGGAAAAGAGGGAGGAGGTCGTGTGTGAAATAATCCGAGCTTGTATTTGTTGGGGTCAGGTTACAATTTCCCTCGTTTGTGGAAGCTTCCTCTGGGTGCTGGAAGAGGAAGGACCGAAGGAAGGGCCCGTGGAAACACTGACAGGCTCTCTCTTCCTGCCGCTGCAGTGATTGCCTCTTTAACTCCCCGCTCGCTGCAGGCTGTCATTACCTTTTGTTGAACTAAGGATCACCCACGGTTTGCCCCCCTCCCTTTCTCTTTCATGGTTCCTTTTGAGCAGGTGGAGGAATAGGAAACATTAGTACTGTATAGCTTTTTAAAGAATCCCTGCCAGCGTTGCCCGCCAAACCCAGCAGAACCATGAGGGAAAATAAGGAAAGGCATCCAGTCCCTAAGGATTAGGGCTTGATTCGTTTGGGTTTTTATAAAGTGTTTTTTTTGTGAAAGGTCTGCAGCTGGTGGAGGAATGTGTGATTGTGTGGAAGGCTGTCGAAACTGGTGCTGGAAACTGGTGAAGGAAAATTGTTATGTCTGTAACCAAAGGTTAAGGAAAGTGACTAATCATTAGGAACTAGAATGCCTACCCCTCAACTAGTATAAGATGCAAAACTCTATTATTCTGGAAGAGTCATTCCTGTTGCCCTCTAGAGGTTTTGCATTACAGCTCCCATCAACTGGAGGGATGATGGGAATTGTAATCTAAAACATCTGGAGGGCACCAGTTTGAGATTCCTCCCAATTAGCTGCCAGTTTTCTAACAGTTGTTGTCAGCAGGGATCTGTCTCTTGGTTTCTGAGTTTTGTTTTTCAGTTTTAGAACATCCATGTTATAAGTACTTTTTTGAACATCTTCACAGCTTTGTCTGTTGATTGATAGGAAGTTTATCCATAATGTCTTCACCTAAGTTTTGTTTTGCAGTATGACTTTTATAAAGTCACTGAAATGTTTTGTTATCCTACAAGCTGCAGTGATCCAAGTATTGAATTTTGTGTCTAAATACTGTACCTTCAATTCCATTTTTATTTTTATTAATTAATTTACTTGCCTGTAGTATAGGCTGATGAACTCTCCCTCCCCACCATAAGATTTTTGTTACTATTCTTGAGAATGAAAAAAAAAGGGCTGCATAGGATTCCCACGTACATGTCTAATATGCATACAGCAGAGTTCACTGTTCCAAAAAATTGTTTCAGAACTTAAGATGCTCAGGCAGAGATAATGCATTCATATGCTATAGTAGACTGTTAGAACTGGAGACTGTGGTAAGCAAGTCAGCACTTTACAAAATTTGAGTTTTTGGAGAATTGCAGGATCATGATTTGCAACGAAGGGCAAAGTATTGCTATCAAATAGTATTCCATGGTGGTCTTCTAGAAGTTGCACAGTGATATCCATTGGGAAGTTTTTGGATAGAGGTCTTCTGAGTTTTAACAGTTCCAGTGATGTCCCATGCACTTCTCAACTGCTTTTAAACGTATTGTTTTACTAAATATTGCAGCTCTTAAATTCAGTGAAAACCCTACATGATAATTACTTGGAAAGAAAACATATATAGTGTGGTAGATATGATAAATCTGGCTTTAATGTGTACAAAATCCAAATAAACATTTATTTTCAGAGATAAGAGATCACTTTGTTACGAATAGATTTCAACCCTTTCCCTCTTCCCACTAATGCCATCCAATATCATTTATAACAGAAATTTAAATATAATAATACAGTTGAGCATAATCAACATTCAGTTTTTTAGATCTTTGCCTTGGACAGTCAACTAACCAATTATAGTCATTCTTAAATTATCTTCTACAGAGATATATATTGGTGATATGCAAAATTCAGTGCATGAGAAAGCATTACTTTTATAGAAATATTATTGAACATGCTTAATTTTGTTGAATGTGCTTTATGTTGTAGGGGGAAAGTTTTTATTAAATATGAGGAAGTATGCATAAGGTACATTTAAGGAAGAAGCAAATTGCCAAGGGAAGTTTTGAAATAACTGTTACTGAACATTTGCAACTTAAAGTCTTGTGTTCACTAGCTTGGCATCAGGAGTGATTCACATGTGATGATTGAGCAGTTTTGTTATATATTTCTGTGTAGAAAGAAGCACTTGAATGCTGATGTCTGTTTTGACATGAACACGTGATACAAAGCAGCAGCCTCTTGTGATATTCTACTAAAGGTCACATGTGAGTGAAATACATATAAGGTCATGCTACTAAAATCAATGGGATTATCCTAGAATATATGTTCACTAGGAATCCCTGCTTCTTCTGTCATCTAGAGAAGGTTTGCATGCTGTCAGAAAGGTTAATGCCATTGAAGTGACATCTTCAGAATTGCTGTATGGTATCATTAATGTTTGCCTTTTGTGTTGAATATTTTTTTATAATTATTGCATTATATTAGTTCTTCCAAAGAACTAGAAAACTATTTGGAAGAGAACATTAAAATACCTTTGAAACATGAGAGTTGGCTTCAACTTCCACTCAAATTTATATTGTTAGATGGAGCAGCGTTATGCTGAGTCAGACTGTTGGATCATCTAGTCCAGCTAGCTGTGTACTCCAGCTGTCATCAAAATCTTCCCAGAACTTGGCATTTTGCAGACCTGGAGATACCAGGAATTAAAGCTGGAGACTTTTGCATGCAAAGGATTGTTCTGCCATTGAGCTTTGGCCCTCAGATCTAATCATAAAACTGTGTCCATTTTACAGCATATAGTATTGTTTTAAATGAGATGAAAAAGTGTCCTTTGCCAATAACAAGACTCTTCCCCTTCCCCTACCGTTATTTCAGAGCAGTGAAATGGCAAAAGAGCCAAAATGGTTTAAGTGTTGGACTGGGACATTGGGAGACCAGGATTTGAATCCTCACTCTGCCGTGGAAATCTTCCAGATGACCTGGGGCAAGTCACACCCTCTCATCCTCAGAGGAATGCAAAGACAAACCCCCTCTGAACAAATTTTGCCAAGAAAACCCAGTGATAGGTTTGCCTTAGGGTGGTCGTAGGTTAGAAATGACACAACGACAATAACTGGCAAAACCACATCCGATTATTCCTTGCCTAAGAACACTGTATGAAATTCATGGGGTCACTAAATGTCAACAAGTGAGTTGAAGGCACATACACACACAGCCTGCTGCATTTGCTTTTTGTGTACAGAGAACCCTCTTAGACTTGGGAGTAGTTGGAAGAGTAAGATAAGCATGCACGTAACTGTAGGTAGTGCTCTAGTCCCAAAGAAGGCCTGCTGTTGCTGCTCTCAACCCTGTTTTGAATGGTTGCTCTATTACAGAATTCAGTTTTTTGATCAGACAACTTTTTATGATGTAATGGCATTTCTTAGTGAGGTATTCTATGAAAAATTGGAAGTGCTTGTCTACAAATGTTAGTATGCTAATGTAATTCAGTATTTTCTCCTTCATATTCCATATCATGTTTAATTCTACATGGATTAGATTATCATACTGGCTTTGACTTTAAATAGCCATTCATATGAATGGCTGTGGGTGTTAAGAGTTTCCTTCAGTGAATAGAGAGGGAAACTGTACAAAATTTGGTTCCTTTTCCCCCTTCTTTTAGACCACAGATGACTAACATAGGAAAATGTGGGTTAGCAAAAAATCTTCATCAGCTAGTCAGTTTTGTGAATGTATCTGCAAGACTGATTTTAAAGATCCCTTAAGGCTGATTTATGTATGTCTGTTATGTATTATGTATGTCTGCTTCTGATTTATGTATGTCTGTTGAGTCTGAACAGATTTATACAGATTTCAGTTATGACTTGTAGCATTTGATTTCTTTGTGTTTGAGAGAGTTCTGAGCATGCTATTTGCACAAGTTGTATGTTGTTAAAGGTACGGCTAGAACCTAACTCAGTCCTTTGGCATTATCTACTTCCAAATGACAGTAAGTAGTATTGTAGATTTAAAAGTTAAACCTAGGCATCCCTGCTTGGAAGGATGTTGTGCTAAATTTAGTAGAACTTGTTACTTGGGAACCATGTTGCAGATGTCATTGCACAGGAGTAAGTGTCGCAGAATCCACTGGGAGTTACATTGCAGATTCAGTGCTCTCAGTTCTTCAGATCTCTTGGAGAAAATTGCCTTTGACTTTCTGACAGTTTTTTCCTGTATCTGTTCCTACTAGTGCTGTTGCTTTTCGTTGTGGGGAAAAGTGGCTTAATTTCTCTGTAAAATGTGAAAATATAACTTAATAGAATAAAATTGGAGGATGGTGGTTTGCCAGAAGATCTATCAATATTTGCTTCATTTTGATAATTCAGCACCTGCATACTTCCTCATCCTCCTAATTTCATTCTTTAAATAATAATTTTAACATTGACATCACTGAGCTGTATGAAGAAGCTGGAAAAATGTAGTAGCATTACAGATGTGAATAAGAGATACATGTCTAAGCATTGATACATACAAAACTGTAGGAATTTAATAACAGGTTCCAGAATCTGCTGATGAACATTTCAACAGCAAAAGATAGTCCGTTTGAAATAGTATATTGGTGAAGATTTAGCAAAGTTTGGAGTTTGCACAATACTTGTTGCTCTGTCCCCTGACAAAAATGTAATTTCCATGCAAAAAATAACACATAAGTGAAGACCACATTAATTTGCATTGTTTAAGATATTTGCACTGCTCTTCATGCAGTTTATCGTAGGGTAGTTTAAACCCGCTGTGTGGCCTTGGGTGCATCACACACTCTCAGCCCCCAGAAAACCCCATGATAGGTTTGCCTTATGGTTGCCATAAGTTGGAAACAACTTGAAGGTACACAACAATAGTTTACATCAGAAGTAATAATAATACAAAATAATAATAAAAGGTAATGAACAATTTAATTCGCACAGCATACAGTCAGAGTAACAGTTCAAAGTAGCAGTGTTTATGCAACATTTCTGTTTTTTATTATTCCTAGTTATATTTTTACCATGGGATCCCAGATTCTCAGTCTATTCCTAAAAGAAACTGAAGGGAAGTTAGGAAACTGTATTCTGTTAATATTCTCTGTCATAATGACATGTTTGCTGCTCAGAAGTCTGGTAGTATTTTGGATATTTCAAAATGAAATACACATTTATATACATATACTTATATACATATAAGCTGATTTCACTGTATGTAAATAAAAACAAATATCACATACTTCTCTGAATAATAGTTTTTGAAACTTCTGAGCATACTCTCTGTGCTGAAAACATATTTTAAAAATCTCACTGCAGTTGCTTTGTATAAACAAACTTGCACCCCAGTGCTCTTCATCGTACCCACTGATTTTTAGCTATTTCAGTTATAATGAAGCGACTTGGGATATTTAGATCTGAACATGGCCTGTGTGAAGGGGCCACTTAGACATTCAGTTGGTGCATTCTTATCTGAAGTTTGATCTGTGAAGGTTAAAGCTGAGGCATGCTTGTTCTTCCATTTTGTAGCAAAAGTCATGTAAAAGCTGTATTGAATGGCTGACACTTAAAATAGCGTATATTTTTCAGCCCTTCTTCTTAGCCATGTTTCTGCTTTTTGTTTGTAAAAGTGTGGAAATTGTGTATTACATTTAATGAAAGCCAGGGTGGACAAGTTCTACAGAGGGTGACTGAAGTTTTTGGAATGGACGTGTTTCTCAAGCTGGCCTATTTATGGATACAATTGTGTAAGCATTTCTTACTTTTCATTCACATTGAGATGAACTGTGGAAGGGTTTGTCACTTGCATGAGACACAGACTTCTTCCTACAGCCCACTGCACATATCAAATATGTGGCTGACATAGATGTGAACAGATGCTAAGAGGCAAGCACTTAGAGCAGATTGGGAGTGTATATTATGGTACTTCACTTCTTTCTTGCACTTCTCTTACATTATCTTCCTACACAGGACTCAGTGGCCGTCTGCTGCAGTGGTTCTCAATGTTTGGTCCTCAAAATGTTTTTACTTCAAATCTCAGATGCCTCAGTCATCACAATCAGTGGTCAGGGATTCTGGGAACTGAAATCTAAAACATCTAGAGGACTAAAGGCTGTTTCCAATGGTCTGTATAGCATATATGCCAATCAGGATATCAAAAGATGAGAGATACTGATGCCAGGTTTATAGTAAATTGGAGATCTGTTCTTAGTAGCCTATTTTATCATGTTATTTTCTTCGTGACCAACTATGCAATGACAGTATTTCCTTCTTTATTATCTATGCAGGATTTTATCCATCTCATCCTTTTATTCCCCTTTAAATATGATTATGTATTGTGAGATAAAATTAAGTTAGTTGCTAAAGTGACACCCAGTCCACTTCCTCACCAGTTTAGATAGTTAACTTTATTTCATCCTTGAGAAACTGGGAGGGAGGGAACACTGTGGTTTAGAACTGTGTTAAGTAATCATTACTTAATTATGGAAATTCCAAGAATGTGCTGAAAGCTACATATACCCAATTTAGTATTAAGAGAGTCAGCACTTAAATAGCTTTGTGTGCTACTCTTAAAAACATCAAAATGAGAAATATGTCACAATTGTATATTGGAGAACAGCTTATTTTTGTTGCTTCTTTAAGAAAATAAGTTGCCAGTGTTTAATGATCAGTAACTGAAATGCAGTTTAACAGTGGTACATGAATTTGTATCGGGTACAGTTTAATGAAAATAACATATATTCTTAGTGACAGCCAGGTCTGTAGAACACACAGGCATCTTTACTATATACAAGTTTTCAAGAGTATCTAACTCATATGTAAGGAATACATATTTAATAAAGGAAATTGCAGCAGATTAGCCAAAATATCTGTTTGGAGAAAATTGCATCTTTTGTTATGCAGCTTCAGTTGTCTCCAATGTATGGCAACCCTATCATACAGTTTTCTTTGAAAGATATATGGAGAGGACGATTGCTATTTCCTTCCTGTTAGGCTGGCGGAGTATGGCTTACCCAGAGTTACCAAGGGGTTTCCATGGCTGAGTGGAAATTTGAACCCATATGTCCTGAAGTCCTCAAACTGCTAGACCACAGTGGCTCTTTTTACTCTTAGTTCATTTATGAATGCCTTCCTCCTGTATCAAAAAGTATGATACCGTAGGTCCCCCATATCTGGAGAGGATACGTTCCCAGATTTAATGTGGATGATGAAAAATAAGGATAATATTAAATGCTATATTTTGACTCCCAGGCTGGGTGAGGGACGGAGGCAGCTTCACTGCTTGGCTCCTTCCTGCCTTCCTTCATGGTAGGGCTTGGCAAGCAGCCTGCTTCTTGGGAGCCAGATCTGGTGGGGGTCTGGGTATTTGGAGCTGTCTGCCTCTCTTGGCCAAGGAAGAAGTGTCCGTCTCCTTCCTTAGCTGAGAGAGGGACATGGTTTCATGTTGCTGAACTTCCCATTCCTCTCTCAGCCGCGAAAGGAATGTCCGTCTTCTTCCTTGGCTGAGAAAGGCATGGGAATCCCAGCTGTGCCTCTCTGTGCCTCTCTCTCAACCCAGCTGCACAGAGCAAGGACTGCAGCTGGCAATGGCAGACATGGCAGTGGGGTGAAACTGGGGATGCTGGTCACATGGTTTTTGAGGTCCTACTGTATTTTATTGGGATGAAGAATTTTTGGACCTTCAGAGGTACCTGCATTGTAGAGTCTGGAAAATTATTTTTTCACTACAGCTTCTGGAATCCCCTTGCCAGAATTGCCACTTAATTTGAACTGTACTTCAATATAGAAGGAAAACTTTTTCTGTACTTGTGTAAATGGTAGTGAGATAAAAGCTTTTCAGATCTGAATTTGACTAAAGAATTTTGGAAATCAGAGTATTATCTGATTTATAACTACCTAGAATGATGGAAAGAAGCATTCTGGGGAGACGTGACATTGGATTATTAAACAGGAATTCTATTTTTGATACATCTAAAAAAGGAGGCTGCGAAGGATATAAGACAGATGAATATTCTGTATTTGTCTACATATACCCATTTAGGTTAGCAGACTAATGGCTTTATAAATTGTATGCTGAGAAATTTAATAATATGGATGGAGGAAAACTAAGATTTCTTTGCCAACTTTTCAATCAGGCCAGCAGGCCCAGTAACTGAGCACTTAATAGAGGCTGGATCAGCAGCCATTAGAAGGTGCTTTATCTTTATCTCCATGCCTTGAGAGTCTTCATTTGCTAATTGCTTTTGATCCAGATGTTAAAGGTACAGTTGCAAGTTCCATTTATGGCTGGCAACTCTAAGCAATGCTGGTTAATTTTCAAAAGGGGCCATAAGGATGTCAGGCACCCGGAAAGCCTCTAGTTTAACGGCTTTCCCAACATATTCCACTCGCAGACTAAAACTAACATATTTAGGATTAGTTCGTTGAGAAATTAATCATGCTTATTCCTATTCTGAAAAGGATAGATCAATTGAGATATCTTTGGCATGTTTTTATAATACTTTGCTTTGGATTTGCATTTATACTGGGCTTCATCTGGGACTGTTACATTTGGCCTAGCCCCTTGGATCTCCAAAGGGATTTGCTGTTCCTTGAGTAGCTGCCTAAAGGGCATTTAGGACGGAGTGCAGTGGCTGTGGGCTTTTAATGTGGCTTGCTTGGAAATGTATGTACACTTATCTGGAAGTAAATCTTACTTAAGTTTAGAACAGTCTTGTAAGGGATTGTACGGTCGAAGTAGCTTTTTCAAAAAAGTTGGCTTTTTTGGTTGATAATTGGGAGTTTCACACACTATCAAATCATTCTTAGAATGGAAAAAGGCAGTTTGTGGCCCTCACTCTTGTTCAAAAGTTGAGGTCTCCACACAGATCACTTTCTTCCCCAGCCATCTGCAAGGAGAAGAGAGAATGATGGAAGAAGAAAAAGAATGTGGCAGAAACAGTGAGAGCAAAATGGATAAGCTCACCCATCTTTGGCCCTGCCCAACCTGTGATCTTAAAGACGTGTGTCCCAGCATTCATAAGAAGAAAAGGCTACCTGCAGCAATTTGAAAATGCTGGTTCATAGTTCCTGTGTATTGATTGCTGAAAGGAACTCTCGATCAATCAGGATAAAACTGGATTTCTTTAAGCAAATATGGGATTAATTATCACCTGACTGATTAAATAAAACTGTGCTAAAAGTTGAATATGTGAACTGTGTTAGCAAAATTGCTAAATTATGTTTCAGTACTGCTAAAAAGAGAGGCAGGTATTTAAATGTGAAATAGTAGGGTCAAGTGGCTGAATTTAAACAGCTTGAAGAAACTGCTTCTCTCTCACACAAAGTAGTGATATTTTCTCTGTATATAAATCATATACCTATTATCCAAAATTCTTGTCATTCTCTGTTAGGATCTGTTCGTACAGTACATGATGGTAGTATTTTATCATTTGATAATTTAGCTTCTCTTGAAAGAAACTGTGCTAACATGACGATGTTTTTCTGTGTATATATGTAACTAATTTATATAAATGACACTTGGCTGTGCAAAATAAGATGTACAGCTGTATGTGAATCACTTTAACCTCTAGGGGCATTTGTTTCTGTCGTTCTCTGTGCCATCAGTTAGTGGTGCCATAAAATGTATTTTACTGATATGTTACCTACAAAATAGTATTTATTGTCAAATCAAAAAAGAAGCTGAGCATTAACCCTTTGTTAAAAAATTGAAATTTACATTGGCTGCTAAAAACCATAGTTTCTTAGAAGTGAAGATCTGCCAGACAGATTTGTAGAGGGAAATGCAGAACAGAAGAGAAAAATACAAGCAACTTACTAAGTCCAAGCAAGTTTCTTTTTCACAAAACATACAGGTTAGAGAGTTCAGAATGGTTTAATGATAAATTATATGAGACTGTTTATCACAGTTTAATCAGTTTAGACATAACTGTTGTTCTTAACTTTATTTGCACTCTACCTTTTTTTCCAAAATTGGGATTGAGGTGGTTTACAGTTTAAAAGAAGTACAATATAGCTAAAGATATACAAAAGTCAACATTAAAATAGAATTAAAGTATGCATAATAGTAAATCAATTTAAAATAATAATAGATAAAACACACTTAAAATGGTTCAGTATAAACAATACAGCATCCTCTTAATTTCCTTCTTTAACAACCTTAAGTTCTAAAAGCCCCTTGAAATAAACAAACAAACAAATAAATAAAAGTCTTTGCCTGTCAAAGGCAGCAAGGAGTGGTCATTGTGGCCCCCCTGGGAAGGCAGGCGGCCATTGAGAAGGCCTCATTTGTGTCTTCACTAGCCATTGCTGTGAAAGTTCCAGGATTGAGGGAAGGGCCTCTCCTGAGGCTCTTGAAGCCTGAACATGCTCATATAGAAAGATAGAATTTATCAAATAGGTGGGACCCAAGCTATATAGAGCTTTATAACCACCACTTTGAATTCTTCTCCGAAACAGAGTGGCATCCAGTGAAACTGTTACAATAGTGGAGTTATATTGTCCCTGTACCTTGCTCACATTAACACCCTGGCTGAAGCTCTTTTGCACCAGCTGAAGTTTTTAAACACTTTTCAAGGGCAGCCATCTAGAGTGATTAGACTGCTACTCCATGTATTACCGTGGCCAAATCAGACATCTCCAGGAACAGGCACAGTTTCTGTAGGCTACTGTGGGCAGAGATGAGAACTGAAATAACATTCTCAGTGTATGGAAAAGTGGGTAACAGTGCCATTTGCTAATTGACTGCTGGGCAGTTTTTCATGCTTATGCATTTCAGTGTCAGGATGATTCATTACATGTGCCCTTAGGTCATCATAATGACTAAAGAGAACAATAGTTTTGGTTCATCTTGTGCATGGATGGTTCTTTCTGACAGGAGAACATGAAGCTTTGGTAGCAGCATGAATCAATTATCAGTAAGAGTAATTATCAATTATCAGTAACATTTGTTATGGCATTCCATCCCTTCACTTGTAGCATGTATTTTGTGGAAGTTTGTAACAGAATTTTCAAAGTATACTCAGTTTCTTCATTGATGAAGCCAAATAACACTTTTAGACTAGAGGAACAGTGTCTACTTTAAGGACAGCGCTTGAGTTGAACCATTCAGAATAAAAAGTAGGAATACTACATAACTGATGAAATCACACTGAATAATGACAAGGAAGAAGTTTATATTATTTTTTAGGCAGCTATTCAAAACACATCACTTTTTTCGATGTAGTCCAGCTCCATTGTTTATTCTTACAAATGATATGGAACCTGATTTTATGTATTGTTTATTGTTGGTTTGTTTATAGTTATGCATTATTTCAAGACAGCTGTTTCATACATGATGGCTTATCATTCATTATGTCTTGAATCTTTATAACATTAATATATAAATTGCCCTAAAATGACAACTTATGAATAACATTTGTGAGATACTCCTTTTTCTTCTTCTATTGGGGGAATATTAAATGAGTCTTTGAACCAAACAATATGATTTGGAAGATTACAGGATGAGGTTGTTTATGGATATCCTGCTTTGAAGTGAAAGGGAAGAATTATATGTTTGAATGTTTCTTGTATTATTCAGAATAAAACTTTTTGCTTCTGCAAAGCTATCAGGTCAGGGGGAAATGTTTAAGTCTATCCTTTTCCCAGACATGCTGCAAGGTGTGGTTTTCATTAATGTCTGTACATCTTGAAACAGGAATAGTATATTAAAGGAAGAGTTATGTTCCCAGTTCTGCTCAGGTAAGATTGGCTTTTAGCTTAGGACACATAAGTACTGGTGGATCCTGTGAAGACGTCATTTCCCATTTATATTGGATGTCATCTCATTTTCTGTGTCCAACTCCATTATTATCCCTTACATTTAATCTCAGATTATTGTGTACTGATGTTAGGGAATGGACTTTTCATACTACTTAGGCTGATTGCACAGGCCAAAGCATATGTACCATTGAATAATCATCTCATGGTTTCTCTATACATAATGATCTGTTCCTTATGCACTGCTTTAGTTTGTTAGATTTACAGTATAAAAATTAACAATCATGTCTAAAATTTATGGGACTCTTTTTCTGAATCTAAATGGCACCCTAGCTTTACACTGCCTGTGATTGTTGTCCTCTTAACCATCCCAAAGCCCGCAACAGTGGAATTTGTTTTCTTCGGAATTATTCATATGGAAGAAATGTGTTTTGTTTGCTCTTTGTAGAATTTGCTTTGATAAACTACTGTCCCTGGCTTTTAGGCATGGGTGGCATGTTCAGTCATCTGTAATTTTAACACTAGCGTGCTGTCTTCACATTATTTTTTGATTATCAGTTGAAGCCTAGAATGATAGGAGGAGTGGAGGATGAGCTATATAGTGTATTTTCCTTGGTATGTCTGTGCAAATAGCCTCTTCAGAAGACTGGAAAACCTGTAGGCTGTTTTGTACTGGTGTGGCATTAGAAGAGAGAAAATGTCCTAGTAAAGAATCTTGCATGAGCAACATGAGTTTCCTGTGTCTGATTTTATCTTCTTGTATTCCAGACCCATAATCTACAATTTTGTTAACTGTACCTTTCTGAAAAAGCTTTTCTGCAGGGGTGAGATAGAAAGGAGGAAACGTTGTACAAGCTGTTTGTGCAACATTAGATAGCTCCATTAAAGTATTTGCTGTGTGTGACTATGCCTTCAAATTGCCTGTCAACTTATGGCAACTCCATGAATTTCATAGAGTTTTCTTAGGCAAGGAATACTCAAAGGTGGTTTTGCCAGTTTCTTCCTCTGGAACATAGCCTACAGCACCTGGTATTTGTTGGCTGTTGTATGGGAGTTTAATTTGCATTGTCACTATTTGCACACATAGTTGTCTGATCAGGTGGTGTGTGACTTGTGTAGGACACTGAATAAAAAGATCTCCATCAGTGCTGAAGGTGGCGCAGGATTAATGCATGTAGATGTGCAGTGACAGTGGTCAAAATTAAGAATACTTCTGCAGGTATTAAGAAGACATAACTGGTTTATTTAATCAACCTTGGGAAAATGAAAAGATAGTCTGTATTTCCTTTTTAAATATAACAGTGTTGTTCCATTCCAGGAATGCCTTGCATAAAACAAAAAAAAAGTGATTGCTTGTGTCCCGTTCTCTTCAGTGGGCACCATATACACGCGGCCCATGGTAGTGTAGGCACATGCCCATCATGTCCATTGATGACAATGGACCTGACGCTTTATGCAGCTTCAGATTTATGTGTGCTGACGTTGTACTACAAAAGGGCACACATACTGTAAGTAGCTTTAGACTGTAATCCTATACATAGCTCCCTGGGAATAAGCCCCTCCGTTGTACATCTGTAAAGTTGCATTGCATGGTTACAGGATGAATTATAGCTGCTATCTAGCAATTCAGTAGAAATTCTTTAAAAAAAAATCTGGTGAGAGCTGAAAAGTTTTATTACCTTTTCTTAAAATATCATTTTCTTACCTGTATATATTTTTAAAGTTATAATGAGAAAAGGAATGTATATGTATGCATGTGCTTGGGAGAGATGGAACAGTGGGATAAAAGTGATGTGGCATGTATTCATTCAAGTTATTTCTCATCTGAAAAACATCAAAATTGAAGTTTGAAGCTTTTCTTTGTAGAATATACCAATTTATTTACTTTTAACAGTGTTCTTGTCTAAATTCTCTTTTGGAGCTGACTTTGAATTCCAGGTACATGCCTCCTGAAAAAACTGGAAGTTAGGCATTGAATAAAACCATTGTGAAGACTTCATCCTAGTGCAATGAACCATTACATATTATAGAAATGAAAGCAGGGAAAAGAAATAGCTGCCCCTTTTTATGGAAGAATAAGTAACGTAATAGCTTTTGATGTATTGGGCCTTAAACATATTTTCACTTGGAAAATTGTTCATGCTTTCAGACATCTAAAAGAAACTTTTGTGAAAAGCAGAATTACTAGTAGGAGATAATTTGTTCAACAGGAAATCCAATAAACTAGCTTTGAAACTAAGACCTGAAAAGGTGGTAGCATATTCACTCCTTCACTTGGCTGTGCTTATTATTCAAGCTAAAGTTGAAGTGATTAGGAATCCATTTCAACCTTTTCCCTAAAACAAATATTAAATTATTTCTATTTAATCTTAGTTACATTTTTCACTTAGAAAAATTGGAGTACTTTTTTTTAAAAAAAGGTAAAATATGCAAATCAAGTGAAATTTTGACAGAAGCAGTAGGCTGAATGAATCTTGCCAAGAAAGCCTCACAATAGGTTCGCTGTAGGATCACCATAACTTGGAAATGACCCTGAAAGTACACAAAACAATAACAATGGAGAAGAATGGTCACTCCAAGGGCAGGTTATTAATAGTTAAATGTACAATAACATTTTTCTCATATCCACAGCTTGTTTGCGAAAACATATGAAGAATGGGCCAGGTTACTACTAAATTTGTGACCAAGTCAAAATAAAGAAGAATCAATATAAATCTTGTCAGTAATGCCAGGAGCTGATGTAGCTGTTGCTGTTTCTCTGGATCTATCATGATGCATTCAGTATAATTGCGTTGAAACATTGCATTCATTTGCATGAGACACATAATTTTGTATAAGGCAACAAAAATAATGGGGTAAGTTAGAGTAGCTCCCCTCTGAAGAGAGGATTTTTTTAGGTTAAAATAAAATGAGTTTTCCATGAATAAGAGTCTTTGTAAATTTATGCATAATCTGGAGGAAATGGACAGACAAGCTTTTCTTTCTCTTGTAATACTAGAATTCTGGGAGGCCAGCGTTTGAATCCCCGCTTGTGCATAGAAATGAACTAGGTGACCTTGACAAATCAAACTTGACATGTCTTGCCAAGAAAACCCTGTGATAGATTCTCCTTAGGGTTCCCGTAAGTCATAAACGTCTTGAAGACACCCAACAAAAAATACTAGAAATTATGGTAATCCAGTGAAATGGAATGATGGGAAACTCAAAATGGACAACTTGAACTTGGTAAGTCACGGTGGATAATGAGTTTGTTTAATATAAGCCTGCTTTCTGTAGGTAGCTACCAGGGCAAAGTACCAGCCCTTTATTTCTGATGAGCATCAGCAAAATTCTTCATGCTGATTCATGCAGATGTAGCCATAGTCTAGGTCTACCGGATTGCATTGTCCTCCTCCCCCAACTGTAAATTCCATCTTGCTGATAAGAAAGTTTCATACTAACCAGGATTTGGAACCATCTCCAAATTCTGTTACTGATTCTGGACAAGATAGAGTGCAGGTTAGTAGTCATGTTGGTGACAGCATAATTATCCTCTTCAAAGTAGAGAAGAGAAGAGGAATAGATACGTGTGGAAGAAGCTTATGATCAAGAGAGTGTGCCATCCTTCAGTACATCCTTGACTACTTAACTACGTTTATAATGGATCAACATTGACCAAATCTTGCTTCGTATTAGTATGTGTGTGTAGTTAACAGTCCCAAATGTGTTAGGATCCTGAAACAAATCTCTAAAGTGAAATGTGTAGGGATGTTAATATTACGTAATATTTATTTTTTTTAATACAGGAGTGGGCAAATGAGGAAGATTAGGGGCCGCATTAGCCCACCAGGAGAACTTGGAGAATTGCTCCTCCTACTCTACCTAGTCATGCAAAAAAAAAAAAATCAATTTCTTTTCCCCTCAAATGCCCTTTAGGGGACAACTGGCATTTTCACTGTGTTTTTGGGCCTTCCTGGCCATTTTAGGCTTCTGGAGAAGCCTTTTGTTTAACAATAAGAAGTGAGCAGAAGTAACTTCCTGTTTCCAAAAAGGCATCTCTTGGGTCTAAATTGGCCCAGGACTGGTCCAAAATGTGGTAGAAATAGCCTCTATAGCAATAGAGGGCATTTTAAGTGTGTGTGTGTGTGTGTGTATGTATATATGTATATGTATGTAGGTATACAATTTCTTTGACTCCCCGGGGTGGGGACAGTGGATCTCCAAACATGATGGAAATACTTTTCACCTCCAGAGGTCTTTTGGGGACATTTTGGAGCAATACATTATATCTGACATATTATTTCATTATTAATATCTGTGTCCCATACATTTTTGGCATTATGGGGTCAACTTCAGAAAAGATTAAAACGTACAAATAAGACAAACATTCATCTGTCATGCAAATTCAGTTTTGAATAATATTTTTAGGAAAATAAACCTTATTAAGTATGCAGATCTTTCTAGACACTATATAGATATGCATCAAGCTTTTGATATTTGTGTCTTATACAGTATTGCCCATTAACTGATAAATTACAGCTTCAAATATCTTTTTATCTTAGGACTGGAAAGTAATAAAACTTCGCATTCTAGGACTCTTTAAATTAGCTTTGGGCTCCATCATTAACTCATCGTAATCTTATATTTTGTTTTGGCCTTGAACAATAGACTTTAACTTGACATTCTCTTTTTCTTAGGCTCCCTGATCAAGTGATTTTTATTGTTATTATTATCATCATTTATTTATATAGCGCCATCATTGTACATGGTGCTATGCAGGAAAGAGAGCAAGAAAAAAACCAGTTCCTTGCCCTCAGGCTTACAGTCTATAAAGATACGACACAAAAGAAAAGGAAGTTGCAGTGGACAAGAGGATTAAGTGCAGCAGAAAATGCCACTTCTTCAATATATTATATTAGTCTAGTGTTTCTTGGGAATCTTGTGCCAGCGTACCATTGAAATTCCAGTGACAATAAATAAAATAATTCATAAGAATAGTAGATATGTTTAACACTGAGTTTTGGGGACATGGATTCAAAATCTGCAGTAGGCTTTGTGTTGAGTCAAGGCGATGGCTGTGGGTGTGGTTAAGCAAACAAGGTGAGGAGACCGGAATATTACATGATCAAGTCAATATAATAGCTATGTTTTTACTCTGTGGTAGTGAAACAGAATCAAAACAGATAATGACACAAGTATAGGATAAGGAGCAAAGGTGTTAAAGTGTGAGAAAACAGGAATCGGGAGGAGCCCAGCTTCTCCGTGTTCTTAGATTGCTGAAAACATTTTGAAACTACTCTTCATGCTTGTGGATCTCAGGATTGTATCCAAATATGATTGAAATTAAAGAGTACAGTAGAATATAATCATCCTAACAAAAATGAAGAAAGCAGCAAGTACAGTAGTACATAATGTGACAATGTGCATGGGAGTTCTGTGCAGATCAGCTATGTGTACTATACTGAAGCATGCTTTTTTGGTATTCCAGAATAAGTTTTTTTAGGCATTAATCTTAAATGTTAAACTGGGTTTCTTTTGGAATGTAATTTGAGTTCAAAACAATTGTGCAAAAACAATTGTTTTCTCATGCAGGGCATGAAGGACTGCAGATCCAGTGATAACACCACAAAATCAGCAATCATATGGTATATATTTGAACCCAACCTTCTGGACTTCAAAATAGGTGTAGTTGGCTGAACCATATTTGGCAGAGAAGAAGGGAGAATAATTATTTGTCTTACTTGATTGAATACTAAGGAATGTGATATCAGTTTTACTCGGTTTCGTGTCAAGCTAGCCTCAATTCTATCCCCCTTTTTATTGCAAAAATTAGACTAGAGTTAATTTTGTTGATTCAATACATGCCAGTCAGAAATGTACTTTTTGTGGTACGTAATAATTATATGACAGGTTATTCATAGTTGCTTCTACATTCTGTGAATATGGATTCTAAAACTGAAGAGATATGCAATCTCTTAAGAGTAAGACTGCCTTACAAGATTTTATTCATTTTGTTCTAGGAGTAATATAAATGTCATAGTAAATGGTGGGATCTTGGCTTGCAGTGGTGCACATGTAACATGGAACCATGGTTAATAGTTTGATGAGATGCGATGGGCAGAAGGATATGTTTATGAGTTAGAAAGCATGATTTGCAGAGAGAAAGTAGTGTATCAGCCTGTTATACTCTTGGTGCTGAAGAAAGAGGCTTAGCTCATGGTGGTAAAAAGGCAAAATAACTTTTAATGAATTGAAGGCTGTCTCAGATTTTCTCCAGCATTGTCTCTCTCTTAGCTGTTCAGTTGAAAGATGACCTGAAAGCTAAGTATGACCACAGCAGTTAGGCCTCCACGCAGGAGCAGCAACAGGATGAGGGGAGAGAGCTGGGGGGTGGACAGAGAAAGGGTCTGGCTTCCCCCACCCCTGGACTAAAGCTGTGTTGTTTTGACCAAACGGGAAGAATTCCTGTTTTTTTTTTAATTGCTGTATGGGTGGAGGCACAGGGTAGGGGGAGAGAAGGGATTGCCACAAACCAAAGAGGAAACTCGAAACAACCCCTTTAAATGTATGTGCGTGAGACACAGAGCGAGCACTGTTGCATTTGAGGGAGATTTTTTTCATTGTTCTTTCTCATCCTGGAGAGAAGTGACTAGCGGGGTGCCACAGGGTTCTGTCCTGGGCCCGGTGCTGTTCACTATCTTCATTAATGACTTGGATGAAGGAATAGAGGGCACGCTGATCAAATTTGCAGATGACACCAAATTGGGAGGGGTTGCTAATACGCCTGATGACAGGATCAAAATTCAAAAGGACCTGGACAGATTGGAGAGCTGGGCCAAGGCTAACAAAATGAATTTCAGCAGAGAGAAATGTAAGGTCCTACACTTAGGCAGAAAAAATGGTATGCAGAAATATAGGATGGGGGACACGTGGCTGGCTAACAGTACGTGTGAAAGGGATCTAGGAGTCTTCATAGACCACAAGCTGAACATGAGTCAGCAGTGTGATGCGGCAGCCAAGAAGGCCAACGCAATTCTTGGTTGCATCAATAGGAGTATGGTGTCTAGATCGAGAGAGGTATTGGTACCACTTTATTCTGCATTGGTTAGACCTCATCTTGAATACTGTGTCCAGTTCTGGGCACCCCAATTCAAGAAGGATATGGATAAGCTGGAGCAGGTGCAGAGGAGGGCAACCAAAATGGTGAGGGGCCTGGAAGCCATGCCCTATGAGGACAGACTTAGAGAGCTGGGTATGTTTAGTCTGCAGAAGAGAAGGTTGAGAGGGGACATGATAGCCATGTTTAAATATTTGAAGGGATGTCATGTCGAGGAGGGAGTGGGTTTTGTTTTCTCCTGCTCTTGAGACCAGGACAAGGAGCAATGGATGCAAGCTGCAGGAGGGGAGATTCCGCCTGAACCTCAGGAGGAATTTCCTGACAATCAGGGCTGTCCGACAGTGAAATGTGCTGCCACAGAGTGTGGTGGAGTCTCCTTCTTTGGAGGTTTTTAAGCGGAGGCTGGATGGCCACTTGTCGGGAGTGCTTTGAGGGTTTTCCTGCATGGCAGGGGGTTGGACTGGATGGCCCTTGTGGTCTCTTCCAACTCTACATTTCTATGATTCTATGATTCTTTCTCTCTCCCTCTCTCTCTCCTTCTGTGTAAGTGTATGTGAGGCTGGAGAGAAACTGAGGAAATATCAGGAATCCACGCCTTCCACCATTTCACAGGTCCTCAAGTCTCTCTGTCTCTCCAACCATATGTCTCTCATGTATCTCTCCAGCCTCTTTCAGGGGAGCGTGCTAGCTACCAGTTTCCTCTTTGAGGAGGAGTGCCATAGCCATCACCTTGAAGACAGAAAGAAGTTTCTCTTTTTGAAGGGTTTTGGATTTCAGAATTCCCAGATAAAGGAGACTCAACTTGTAATAGCAGTCTTTTAGCACAGGCTTTCTCTACACCAGTGGTTCCCATCCTTTTTTCAATTGTGTGCCCCTTGGCAGCCCATTTCCATAAATTATACCCCTCATACTAGCAATCTGTTTGCAATTAATATAGTTGCTGTTACTTCAGATTTATGTGTTGCAACTGTAAATAAATATCCCAATAATTGGATTAAAAGGCAAAATGTGTATATATTTACATTCAAAACTCAAAAGGTACAATGAATTCAAGAAACTACATCACTGTTCACATTATGTTTCACTTTTTTGTTTTTTTACTATGCTGGTTTTCAGCCACTGATCCATATCTGATAACAAATGAATCGAAAAATTAATTTAGAACTTAAAACAATGACTAAAGGAACAGACATAGAGAAAAGACCTGCAAGTACTCACTCATGGAGCACTGCTCACAGGGCTGACTGAGGTGCCTTGCAGCTAATAGTTCAGCTCTCCATTTTCTTAATGTGCTGTGTTGCGAAAAACAGGCACCACAGCAGCTTCCATTTACTGATCCTCCTGTGCCTACCTAGCCTGAGCTGCCCCATCGTAGATCCTTCAAGGGAGACTAACTGGCTATGCTCTTCTCTTCCATTCTCCAGGTAAGAACACTGACTGGAGCGAATGAAGGATCAAAGATGCAACCACTTATAGCTTAATCTTTTCACGATAAGCCCTTCTCCCCAACTGCGTAACTCTCTCAACTGCTTCTTCTCAGGAAAGTTGAACTGGGAGGAAAGGATGTCCAGTGAGACAGATTGTGCAGGTTTCTCCCCTCCAGGACTGAGAAAGAGACCTGGGGCTGGGGCTGGGGAGGTAGAACAACCTGCCTTGCATCCCTGGGAACCTGTGCAAGAAACCACCTGGCCTGTACTACTCTCTGCAGGGCTCCACCTCACTTGGCCTGTGCTTAGATTTGGGCACTGCTTATACTTTCTTCCTCCAGAGCTGCCATCACACCCTCCCATGTTGGTTCTTCTCAGATACCCACCATCTTTGAGCCCACCCTGAAGCTTTCTCAGGCCAGCCTGGCAGGAGCAGCATAACCCCACCGAAGTTCTACCCCAAAGTGGGCTGAGCTCAGCTCTGAAGAGGCAAGCAGCTCCGCCTTGCATGTATGCCCTTTTACCTCCATGAAGGAGAGGAGAATTGGAGCCTTTTTCCATGATTTTTTTCATGTACCCCTAAAGGTCCTGGTGCATCTCCCTGGGGGTACACATATCCCACGTTGGGAGCCACTGATTTACACAGTTCTTTCCTCCCACAGATCCCCTCTACTCTCCACAGGCTTCAGTCCTTTTATGTTTTTTGGTGTCTAGTTCCTATTATACCGCAGTTTCATTTTTACAACATCTCCTTCACCATTTCACCCACCAGATGAAGGTACCTTCTTCACCATCCATACTTTGTTGTAAATTTATCTTTCACTTTATAAACAAATAAATAAGTGAAAAATGAACAAAGCAGCATGAGTGTATGTCTAATTTCAGCTATCAGGAAGTTTCTGTCACAAGAGAGCTAAAAAAGTAAAAATTCTCTCTACTTATTGTGGTCTTTAAAAGGACCACTGTGAGCACCTCTTCAGATCAACTTAGTGACCAAGGCAATAGAAAAGGCAGGATCTGACCCCTAGTAATTTTCCCAATTTTTTATTTGGCAAACCATAAGTTCTTGGCGCAAGTCTAATTGTTAGTTCCAACTGTAGCAAACTAATTGAATTGGGACCTTACCTAAGTTTTAATTATCACGTTTCTATCCTGTTTCTGGTCTTATTCTTGTTGAGACTAACAGTTAGATTTGAGCCTGTGCCGCCCTTTCTCCCTAATTCTGGTTCTCTGTTTCTTTGTTGTTACTATGAATAGTGTGCTGGTCCAATGGTAGGATATTGGTGGTGGTGGTGGTGGTGGTTGTTTTGTGCCTCAAAGTTGTTTGTAACTTATGGCAACCCTAAGACAAACCTATCATTGAGTTTCCTGAGGCTGAGAATGTGTGATGACATACCTAAGATCATCTGGTGGGCGAGCAGGGAGTCAAATCCTAATCTCCAGAGCCTGTAGTCCAGTGTTCAAACCACTATACCACTCTAATGCCTCCTTTCTGTCATTATAAGTAGAAATTATGTTGTTCAGCCACCACGTCTGCATTACATCTCAGAAAAAGTTCCTCTGTTCCTGAATGTTAGATGCATGTGTGCACACATGTAGATATGTGAAAAAGGATATTAGCAACTGGTGGATGAAAAGGAAATCCCTTTGTGGTTTTTGCATTCCTTCCAACCTCTTCCCTTTTGCATGGGAATTGTTCTCTCTCCTGAATAATTGGCACTTTTGGCAACATCTGAGAACTTATTGTGGTTATGTCTACGTAAGTCTGGAATTGCACTTCGATCTTAATTTGGATTAAAACCTGTTTGAATGAATGAACAAAATGGAGTTTTTAGGGTATTGCGTGTGGATTCTTCTGCCACGTGAAAATGAAAGAGCCTTGTTGCTTGTGGCTCTTGAATCTGATAATCAAAGCCTTACTCAGGTTATTTATTTATTTTCATGGGGAGTAGTGGGCTGTGGTCTCAGATCAAATATAGCATTTGTCTAGCATTGCTATTTTCAAAGAACATCCCCTGTTCCAGAATCCTTTCAAGTGAAGTTGTATCCCTGCTTAGACATTGGAAGCATTTAGAAGACCTGTCAAATTTAGAAATGGCATTGCCAGATGAAAATCTTGTCCCTACTGTGGCTTGCTAAATTTAATAAAAGGTTAATGTTACTCTTTGT
Source organism: Iguana delicatissima (assembly GCA_948472985.1). Lineage (NCBI taxonomy): Eukaryota > Metazoa > Chordata > Lepidosauria > Squamata > Iguanidae > Iguana > Iguana delicatissima. Next base: position 30,112 of record CAOKZL010001717.1, on the reverse strand, counting down.
TTTGCTTTGACAGCTTCTATAATGACAGTGTTGTCAGCCCCCAGCATGAGAACAACTACAGAGCCATTATTAATAATTTACATAGCACTGCTGCAGTGCCTTGTGCTTTTGAAAGATTCTCATCCTTTTTGCTGTTTTTCGATGTGATATTAAATCTCAGTACTCATTTTTGCTATACTTTAATGACAATACCACAAAACATTTAATGTTGCACATTCTAAGTATTCAGAGCAGCTCACATTTTCAGTAATCCTAGTTAACACTCCTGTACAATGTCATTAATATTATCTCCATATTGCTGTTTTGGGATTGAAACTGAATGGGAGACCTGGCCTGAAGGCCATGTAGTACATTAATTGCTGAGGTAAAATTTGATTTTGGCTTTTCTGATTCACACTGTAGCTGTATCATCTCTCAAAACTGAAAGTGGAATTCTGTGTCTTGTTCTTTTAATGCCTCCATCCCTGTGCCCTTGATTCACAATCCAGTAATTTTTTGTTAATTGAGTAAAATATTCTCTGACAAACCGATATATTGTTTATGAATTTTAAAAACTGAATCAGTTTAATCAGTTTAACTGTTTAAATCAGTAGTGGATTTTTTTTTCCATTGGGGGCTTTCTCTCCTTGGGAATAATCTCTTGGGGACTGTGAGGTAGTGGTTGCAGGCAGAATCAGGTGGGAGGGGCCATCCTGATCACTTTTCCGCCACAGTATTTCTTTGTGCCAACATCTCCCTTGTTCTCTCTCTCCACACAGAGCCTTTCTTATTATCTAGTGATCTGGCAGGGAAGGGACAGGGATGCCTAGGAATGGGGACGATGTGACTTTCCCAAAATTGTAGGATGGCAGCTCCCAGTATGCAACACCATTAGCTAAGGCTCATACATTTATCTTGAGTTGAATGGGGCAATTTGTTTTCAAAATCTAATCAGTAGTGGACACATATACTGGTCAGTTAAGTGATAACTTTACTGAATTCCCTTCTGTTCCTAGTAGCCTTCATGTCTCCTGCTCTTGGTCATTTTGTCCTTTAGCGAAGTGTCAGGATGATGTCAACAAAACACAAGAAGCAAATTTCCTTCTTTGTGCAAGTGTGCACGCAAGTTTTCTGTCTTTCAGAATTCTTCCTCCAAAGCAAAGAGTAGTTGCTTGTTGAGGGCATTCAGTGTTAAGACAAAAGGGCAGCCTATGACCACTGCCATAATTCCTTAATTTCTTCCGGAACTGATCTGCTAACGTTGAAAGACACTGCTAGATTTGAGATTTCTGGCTCAAATTAAACCCTGCTTCCCTTGCGTGGGAGTGAGGGGAGGGAAACTGAAAGAGGAAGAAGGTATAAGAAAAGAGAAATGGAAACTGAGAAAGAAAGGAATGGGGGAAAACAATCTTACATAAAACATAAAAAAGACAAGAGGAGAAATGAAGAGGTCAGCTCTAAAACTACTTTGCAAAGGAAGGGGGGAAGAAAAAGAAATATCCACCTGCCATCCCTGTCTGCTAGTCTGTCTCTGTTGTGTGCAAGAGTGTGAGAAGAGTGCCTAGAATTTTGTAAACTGAGCCACACTGAGAGTCCCTGGAGCACGACCAGTTAGAATGAATGGAGTAGGAGACATCAGCTTTTGAATCCTTTATGCAGCTGTACTCATGGTGCAGGGCTTACCTATTTCTATACCTTCTTCACCAGCTCAAGTTTCCAGGCATCCAGACACAGTTACCACTCAGACAGATCTCTTGAATACTGTTTATAGCAGCTGCTGTAGATATTGGCCTGAGTCCTACTGTTAGTGCTGGAGTACGTCCATGGATTTACCCATGAGTTGACTCACCATTTTAAAATTGATCATATAGATTCTAACTATGGGAATTCATGGCCATTATTTTCATGTAATGACAAAACTGGAAAATTTCTCCATTGAATGTTTGGAATCCCTCATTTGCAGAAAGGACTGTTTCTTGTTTGTTTTGAAATAATATAAGAAGTGTTCCTCTTTTTTCATCCTAAAATTTAAATCAGCTTTACCCCTAAAGGGGATATACTGTAGCTGTGATATTTTAGTTAACTGATTTAATTAGTTTATTTGCCACCTTTCTGTTACCAAAAGACCCAAAGCAGCTTTAAAAGAGAAGTTGGCTAAAATGTTATATTACAGAAGTTAAGAACTGATTAAACAGTACTACTATTAAAAGTGGATAGTTTATTTTTAAAGCATACTTAAAAGATAAAAAACACAGCACACCACTTTCAGCCCTATTCTGCTGTGTGATTAAAAATCAATCAAATGTCAACCTAAGTATTTTGTTGTTTTTACACATGTGTAACTGGGACTTGGAATTGTGTTTCCAATGTATTACAGTGTCTATTGAATCAAGGGTATGAGCCTATACAGCTTCAAATCTTGCAAGTTTTTAGTACCACTGAGAAATATGTAGCCTTTGAGCCAATTGCATGTGTTGCTGGGTGTTAATCATCTTATGTTTGTGATGTGACTCCTAACTTTTGCATGAAAAAAAAACGTACAGGCGGTTGATCTTTGATCTTTACAGGCTGATCTTTACAGGGATTTTGGCAAAATGTTGGGGATGTGGATTGGGAGACAGTGCTGAGTGGGTAGACTGAGTTAAGAGGATGCATCAAACAAAGTTCACAGGCAAAATTATATGAATAATAGTAATTTTACTTAGTAGCATAGCAGCAGTGCACTGGGGGAGTAATGCAGTATCTGTGTGAATGCTGCTTCTATCTTTCCTTTTGTTGGTTGGTTCTCATTCCTTTCTGTAAGTGAGCACCTGCTATCTCTTTCCACTCCCTGTCATTATTTTTAAGGCATCTTTCACCTTTCTAAAGATCTAAGAATGTATTTTAAACAAGTACAATGTACACATGACTGTCTCTTATTTCCCCCCCTAGTAATATGTGTTTCTATCAAGAGAAGTTGGGGAATGGGAAGGCACTGTAGTTTGTCACACTTTGTTGAAGCCGGTTTGTTGACATGTCTTGGTCATACATAATTTTTGCTGCTCTTCGTGTAACCTGTTTTTTTTCCCCTGAGGATAATGTTTTCTTCTTGCTGATTTATCCAGGCAGCAAAGTTCTGTGGTTGCTAATGACTCTCCATTCATTTTTTTTTTTTGTAGTACCTAATCAGAGGAAAGATTTTCATGGAAAAAAACGCTTAGGAAGGGAATGGGCCTCATTCTTCCAAAGCTGACAACTGCAATTCAAGGAATGATATAAAGGTCAGTGAGATGACATCTCTCTTAAGTAAAGAACTCAAGTAACAAAAAAGCACCTCTATTGTTCCAGTGTTAGCAGTACAGTTACACTCAATCCATGTCAAAATATGAGCATGATGTTGCTGTGGAAAGTGGAATTTTGAAACAGTACTGACATGTTGCATAATACCTGTCCACTCTACTCTTCTTCTGTGTCCAGGATAGGAACAAAGCAAGCTGTCAGTTGGGGAAAACCCCCTTTTCTATGTATGGCATGGTTATGCAGCTCTTTGTTCCTCCTCTGCTACCATAAAACCAGCTAGTAATTTCTTCTGGAGACTTGTAGCTTTTGTGGACTTTCATGTAAAGTGGTAGCAATATCTTTTTTTAATGCCAACAAGAAAGCAAATATGAGTTGAAATAATATATGAGATATGGATAAATTGGACCTTTTCTTTACATTTCTTTTCTTTAAAATGATTTTTATATCCCAGTACTTTGTTTTTGCCTCTTTCTTCTAAAGGCTACATTAATCAGCATGTTAGTTGAGACAAGAATGCTGGTGGAACTTTGCTGAAGTTGGAAGGGGCTCATCCCTTATTTCTAGTCATGTGACAAGAGAGTCTGACAGTAGTGATGAATGGATCAACAGCCCCACTCATCTGTTGTCAAGCCAGCTTGCACACTGGTACAGCAAGCTCCTGGAGCTTCCAGTGCAAAGCTCTGTGTTTTGCCTTGATAACCTGAAGAATTTTTTTTTTAATATTGTGCTGACAGTTGTAACTAGAAGACATTGGAAGCTGCTACTGTTTTCTTAAAAGAGAGGTTTTAAATTTCAAGATGCCCGCAGGGAACTTGAAAAATGCCAGGTAGGATAGTCGTTTCTCCCCCTTTGGCATGGAAGCTTTGTTGAATTTTTGTCAGAAGTTTAGTGTGCGAAATTGTTTAAAGCCTGATTCCAGTGCAAGGTTTCTCAGTCTGTTAGATACAGCAAAACAAACACAGCTGTAGCAGGCTGGCAGACATTTTATATGGAGAGAAATTGGCATTCTGAATTTTATATTGTTTCTCTTCATGTTGATAGTCATTTAACACAAACACACACACACACGCAAACACACAAATCCAATCACAAATACTTCTTTCATTAGAATGGAAATGATTCTGATATGTTGTTCTGTTTTTTCATCCTTGCATGTCTGTATGAAAAATTGAAATGGAAACATTGAGAACTTTTAATACTGATGGGTTTGGAATATTTTTTTTTTGGTACTTGTGCTACTTATACAGAGAATATACTAATAAATGACTAAAATTAAAACTTGATAAATTTCTGGTTTGCCTAATGTCTTTTAGCTGAATGTTTTATACTTGAAGCAATGATTTGTTGCTGTGTTCACAAATTATATATGTTTCCTGTTATCAGAAAATGCCCCCAGCAAGTGGTCTGTGAATTACTTTACATACTGATTTAGCAGTCTGGAGGTAGTCTTGCACTGTTATAGTAAAATGGATTTATAAAAGTCGTGGCAGTTATACAGAACTAATAACTTTTAATCTTTGTTTGATAGCCATGTTTAAATATTTGAAGGGATGTCATGTTGAGGAGGGAACAGACTTGTTCTCTACCGCTCTGGAGACTAGGACAAGGAGCAATGGATTCAAGCTGCAGGAAAGGAGATTCCACTTGAACCTCAGGAAGAACTTCCTGACAGTCAGAGCTATCCGGCAGTGGAATATGCTGCCTCGGAGTGTGATAGAGTCTCCTTCTTTGGAGGTTTTTAAGCGGAAGCTGGATAATCATCTGTTGGGAATGCTTTGATGGGTGTTCCTGCATGGCAGGGGATTGGACTGGATGGCCCCTGCGATCTCTTCCAACTCTATGATTCTATGATTCCTCTGTTTTTTTAATTATAGAATATGCCTATTGTGAATGAACTTTTTGTCTGGAACCGTTTATATGTTGCATAATTTCTCTATGAATGTAATCTTTGTGAGAGAAACAGCTGGAGAAGCATGGCTCAGATATTTTCTACAGTAGCCATCTTGGTGCCGGTGGTCACGGTCATGTTACTAATTTCTAGGGATCCTTCTCATATAGGAAAAATGTCAGAGAATATATCTGTGCAATATTTAAACAGAATTGAATATTGAACAGGCTTGATTTTTGTACTATTGAAGTAAAAATAATGTTCATCCCATGAAAAATGGACAAGCAAACCTTGTCTGCCTCTTATTTTTTGTCTTGATCATTGTTTAAAACTGGTGGAGTATCCGTAGTCCTCCAAATGAAGTTGGGTTTCAGCTCCTCTCATCCCAAATCATGGTCTTTGCTGGCTGGAACTGATGGGAAAAAAAAGTCCAACAACATCTGAAGTTGCATTTTTCTGGTCTCTGCAAATGGGTCTTGCACCTGCACAGATCTTCACTTGTGACATTCTAGAGCAGAATAACCTTTTAGTGATAACCCCATTCTGGCCTTCTTTTGTACATATTCCAGTGTGCCAAGCTACTCTCTTTATTTCTCTTCCCACTACAGTGTGAGTGGCAGCACCTGGGACCACCTTCATTCAGTTGAACTATGAAACTGAGGTTGGGTGGGTTTGTTTTTGGTTTTTTTGCTCCTTTTCTTCATAGAATTTTTTTGTTTTTGTTTTGACTTTAATTTTCTTTGTATTGTACAGCCTCTTTTTAAAGATTTCCTCTTTTTTTTCCACCAGCTTATATGCCATCTAATTTCATAATTAAGAGATGTATTGTCAATGTCAGGCGGCGGCTAAGCAGACACAGAGGCAGGAGCTGAGTTTATGGCTTTAGTAATAAATGAAGCAATAGGTTACGTCACCAAAACAAACATTCAAGTCCCAGGGGCAGCAAACTCCAACAGCAAGGTTTAGCCTGGAACAGATAGCCCATGACACAAGACGCAAATTCCTGGTTGGTAGACAGTTATTGCCCTGTGCTCAACTCCAACAGCGTCTGTCTTAAATACACAGTCTTTAGCCCAGCTGGGGCTGATCAAATGTCCGTTGGCCCAGCTCACAGCTGGAGCCCCTCAAGACTTCAGGGCCGATTCATCAGATGCTTCTCCCGCAGCCACTGAGACCTCTGAACCTCCCCCTTCTCCAGCCGCTGCTGAAGGAACGTGGGGGGAGGGTCTGCTGCAGGCTCCAGGCTGGAATCAGAAACACCAGCCTCTGTTGGGTTAGGGGCACTAGCCTCTGCCTCTGGAGCACAAACATCTGCTGCAGGTACTGGCTTGGGATCCGTGCCCAGGACAGCTGTGGGGTCGCTGGCAGACTCCTCCCTAGCCTCTGAAGGAGCTCCCTCTCCCAAAGGCCCCTCCAAAGGGTCTTCCCCCGGCTGGGAGTTTAAGTCTAAATGGAGTCCAAGTCTGAATCGGCAGCACGCTCAGCCTGGCTCATGACATGTATCTCTTGTGGCATCAAAATTGTCTGGCCCAGTGGACACAGTCATTGTCTTTTTTGGTGAAGAGTAGTAGGCACAGTCTTGTTTTATCTGCTGTGGCTTCATGAAGCAGGCTTTCCATAACCATATTTCACAGGTGTTTACAGTCTTGGGAGCCCTCCATGAAAACAGCATATGATGTCTTGAATCAGCTATGAGCTACAGCCTTGATTTCAGACTGTAAGTCACGGCAACTTGCAATGGTCTGAGATCACACATCCAGCACTATGTTAGATCCCTGAAGGCCAGCACCAACTTCTTCATAGACTACAATACTGCCATATTCAATACCAACCTCAATGGGACATGTTTGACCACCTATTCCATCTCAATCTTCTTTGGTATCAATAGACTTAAAGTTGATCAGTTTGAAACAACCATGATCAACTGTTCCTCATGCTGACACATGCTGCCAAAAATCTTCATCTCTGCTGTGACTCAGGGCCACATTCATGATTCTTCCACCTCAGGTCTGTTTCAAAGCATCATCTTCCTGATAAATTATCTAAATCTATTGAGAAAAAAAGAAAGAAGGATAAACACAAAAAGAAACAATTACAAGATTGGTCCAACCTCTAAACTTACCTATGAAGCTGAACCTTTGGCTCAGTCTGTAACAGTGAAACATCAGTGCACCAGTTGGACTCTCTAATCTTCATTGTAGTGTTACAAATCTGACTTCACATTGCCTTCTTCCTCTTTTCTGCTAGTTCCTAGTGCTGCTGGCTCTACCCTGCTTTCCTATAAGATATCTGATCCTTGAGATAGCCAGGTCCTTGGCCCTGAGGCAAAATCCCCACCTGTGACTGATTCAGTTTTTCAGTGCATAAATTCTAGCACTGTGCAACATCTGATGCTGTGATAACGGAAGCCCCTGTCAGAGCTGCTGATGACGAGCAGCAGCTGTTGGTCCCTGTTGCTTAGGGTGGAGATGACGAGCAGCAGCTGTGGGTCCCTGTGGTTCTGGCTGGAGATGAGTCCTGCAGCTCAAGAGCTCCCTCTGCTGCCATGGACCAAGCAGGCTCGGACGTTCCTCTGCCTGCTCCTTTAGGGCAACAGGGATCCGATTCTGAAGATGAGTTGGAGCCTGTGCCAGTCAGCCCACAAACAAGGCGGAGACTCAAGAGAGCTGAGCAAAGGGAGGCTTCCTTGATTAAGTTCAAGAAGCAGTGACTAGCCACACCTGTGTCTTGGGCTATATAACTGCCTGCCTGGAAGCTTTTCTTTGCTTGTGGCAAACTTCTTTCAAGCCCTCCTCTTGCCTGTTCCTTTGAATTGATCTCTTGACCCTTGGCTTTTGGAACTCTGACTACAGCTTTCGCTTGTCACTCTGGTAAATGAACTCACTTGTGTAAAGTGCTTGCTTGTCTCCTCCTGGCTGGACTTTGCTGGCTCTCACACTCCCTTCTCTGGGCTGGCTTGCCACCTAGGTCTCTGACCTTGACAGTCACTTCTATTTCTCCTGAATTATTTTTGAAATCATGGGCAAAAACCATTATCCATGCTGTCCACTTCTCACAGGATTGAAAATTTGTATAGAATCCAGGAAGAAGGGGGGACATTTTTGCCCCAGTACCCCCAACTGAGCTCCATCATAGTGGAGGGAGTGCAGACTATGGGAAATAACAGAGTATCCATCAGTATATCCCTAGCCTGATAAAGAAGATCATGAAGTGGACTTAACGGGCAAATGCCTATATTCATCAGTGGCTTTGTTTGTGCAGGTGAATAATTTCAAGGCCTACATAGCTGCTTATCAACAATTGTTCTCTTTCTGAATACTCTTTAGGACAACCAGTATTACCATTCTGCTTCATTCTAAAACCCACAGGCTGTCTAGCCCATTACTGCTGATTGCACTTTTAAGTTGATGTCAACTACTATCACATTAAGATGCCATGTGTGGTGAAGATCCTCATGCATCAGTCATATCATACCAGCTCCTACATCAGAAATGTGCCCTTTGGTGGGCTGAGCTTATTTAATGGCAAGACTGATGAAGCTTTAGACCACATCTGTAAAATCTGAGTAACAGCCAAGAAGATGGGCTTCAACCCTCTCCACTCTACCGCCACAGATCCACCTGGCACAGGCTATCATCCTGTTATTCTAGTTACTTGGTATCCTCCAGAATCAAGAAGCTCATTTCTCCTGTAGCTTGAGACCTTATCTGACTGTCCTTCCCATGTTTGTATATTTTTCATTTTTTCCCCAAAAAATGCAGACAATTTTCTTCAAGATTCTGCAGCAAGATCAAAGCATTTTGTAGAAGTCAAAATGCAAAGGTTTTTAACAAGTGATTTTTTATCAGATTTTTAGTTAAACAACTTTTCCATTAACTTTTTAACCTACCTTTTTTAAAAGTAATCTTTAAAAGAAAGAAGAAGATTTGAATGCAACACGAAGAAGTTAAAACCAAGACATCTCATAATTGTGAAAATCAGTTAGTTTAACATGAAGATGAGTCATGGGGTGAGTCATATGACTTGAGCGTAAACATTCTAAATCATACAATAAGTTATGTGCTGCCTTTATTTTTGGGGGTCCTTGCTGCCCATCCCAGTACTAGCACATTCCATAGATGCCAGAATCCAGGAGGTGCTATCCTGTAGCACACCATGTTTCCTCAGTATCTCAATAATGCCCTTCAATTACATATGTTCAATTTAAAATAAATTAGTATTTCAGCAAACAAGCAACTCAAGAATTTGTTTTTCATCTCCACAAGACATATGTGTGATAACTGAAGCCTGTGTCAGAGCTGCTGCTGATGAGCAGCAGCTGTTGGTCCCTGTTGCTCAGGGTGGAGATGACGAGCAGCAGCTGTTGGTCCCTGTGGCTCTGGCTGGAGATAAGTCCTGCAGCTCAGGAGCTCCCCCTGCTGCCTTGGACGAAGCAGGCTCGGACGTTTCTTTGCCTGCTTCTTTAGGGCAACAGGGATCCAGCTGTGATCCCAAGGAAGCCCTGGAGCCTGTGTCAATCAGCCCACAAACAAGGCGGAGACTCAAGAGAGCTGAGCAAAGGGAGGCTTCCTTGGTTAAGTTAAAGAAGCGGTGACCGACCACACCTGTGCCTGGGCTATATAACTGCCTGCCTGGAGGCTTTCCTTTGCTTGTGGCAAACTTTCTACAAGCTCTCTCCTTGCCTATTCCTTGCTTCCAGCACCTGGCTCCTGATAGCTTGGATTGATCTCTTGGCTCTTGACCCTGGATTTTGGGCTCTGACTATGGCTTTCGCTTGTCGCTCAGGCTTAGATAAATGGACTGCCTATGAGTAATTGCTTGCTTTGACTCCTCCTGGTGGGACTCTGCTATCTCTCCCTCTCCGGGCTGGCTCACTGCCCGGGTCTCTGTCCTTGACAATATGGTTTTGCAATCCAGCTGCCAGTGCTTGCTGTGGAGTGGTCTGGACACTTATAGCTGAATCCTTCATAGGCTCACTGCAGTGTTGCAGTTTGTCATTGGGACTTTCTTCTAAATAAACGTGTGTAAGATTACAGCAAGGATGGGAACTGTGCAGGCCTCCAGAAGTTACTGAACTGTAACTCTTAGCTTCTCTGACTGGTGTAACCAATGATAAAGAATGTTAGAAGTTGCACTGAACATCTAGAGCACTGGTGGGCAAAGTGTAGGCTGCATGCAGCCCCACAGGGATCAAAAATATTTAATCCTGGAATGGGCATTCACAAACTATGGCTTCTGATAAAAACATCCTAGTACTGGACAAACTAACACATGTAATTTCAGCATGCTGTTCCACACACCATTAACATGTTACCCCAAATCGGGGATGACTCAGGGATCCACCCATGATTCCAGTACTTCTTTGTAAAGGTGGGAATTATTAGCTCAATTAAGAGGCATGTGAGAGGGGAGTGACCTAGCAAGATCTTTGACACCAGTGTTTATGGGATCCTGTGCAGGGAAGAACCAACCAGAGATCTAAAAATAAGCTAAAATGTGTTTTATTGAGGGAATTAATCACACACACGTACAAAATCTCAAACAGCCATGCAATCACACAAGGCTAACTGAAGGAAAGGGAGTAAAGTTTTAGATAGCGAGATTTTGGAAGAAATGGGAGATATTTACCAATCCAAAAGAGTAGCAAAGAAGCAGCAATGTGGCTTAGATTTGTGTCTAAGGACAGTACAGAATCTGGAATCAGAAGGATAGAGTGGTGACCAGCAGTCAGTGTACTGTGAATTAGCTTGCCAAAACTGAGGGTTATACACAATTTATGCCTGGAGGGCATGGGTGTGAATGATTCTCTGAAAGAGTTAACTATGGAGTTTGCAGAGTGGACAATGAGGTCTGGAATGGGCTGATGGCTTTAACATGATGACAAAAGGGCTAATGATTGCCTGATAGCTCTGTGCTTATTGGAGAGAATTTTGGATAAAGGAAAGGTTGCCTGGTGAGAGGAAAGGGAAATCAGAGAATCAGTGGTTTGGTGGGAATCTCCCAATTGCTATTATCCCAAAAGGCAGAGACATTAAGGCTGACTGCACGCCTATTATCCCTGGAGTTTCGTGGTGATTTCCTGACTATGACCTGGCTATGCCTAGAGAGGGTTTCTGGCCTAATTTGCCAGCACATGTATTTGGCCAGTTTTTTCCTCTTATCCAGCTTGTCCATACAGCCATAGCAGGGTATATTTTATATCAAAACCAATTAATATATCTTGCCAATTCAATCATATACTGCCAGTTAAACCATATCAAAGTGCAGGGGTGTATGGCCTGGTAACAAATAAGCCTTCTTTGCTTTGCATTATCTACTTGGGAAGAATAAGGGATAAGGATAAGCAACTGATGAGCAGCTGCAGACAAATATTTGAATATTTAAATCTAAATCTAAATATTTAAATCTTGAGTTAAATCTTGAGGGTCCCTGGCAACAAAATATATTTACAGGGGGTCCCTGGTAAAGAAAAGGTTAAGAACGACTGCCATAGATAATATACAATGCCTATTTAATTTCACCATATTTTTTAAAATGTGCCTTTAAATGCCTTAGGTTCTTTATCATCCCAGATTAAATAATTGGGGAAAGTTTCCTGATGGATGTTTAGATAATTACCCAGTTGCTTACTTAAATAACACCCTTTGGAAGCAAACAACCCCATTGTGTAGCCCTATAATAGCTATTGTTAACTAAATACAGTGTGTGTTGCTTTGTGGCTGCCCAATTGTTTCTGTTTTTAACCAGTGTTTTGAAAACTGCAGTATTATTTACCCTTAAATTACCATAACTTAGTGATTTGTGATGAATGTATATCAAACTGCTATATTCTTGTTCAAATCCTTATTATGCATTTGTGTGTAATATAGCCTAGAAGAATTTTATCCAAAATAACTGCTATAGAAATCTCATCAACCTCTCCATTGAACAGTATAAATGACCATTTCTGTTCTTCTGATCTACATTGAGAGAGAGTTCCAGACAGGCATTCTAGGAAACAGTGGGGGAAAGTTCAAATCTTGGTATACAGTAAGCTCCAGAAAAAGATGCCTAAAAAAAGAAAGATGGACGATATAGTGTAATTTTTAGCTTCTGTAGTGTTCTGATTCTACTTAGCTTTAATTTTGTGGATTTTGTATGTCTTCTTGCTCTTTTGGAGCATTTCACAACAACATCCAGTGCTAAAAACTGGTCATGGTACGTGGTATTTCTTCAAGATATCTGATCCTCTTTGCTTCCTTTTCTATGTAAGAAACTGAGCAACAGCTTTTTATGCACAGCTACCTGGGTTCTGTATGTGCCACATGAAACTATGACAGCTGAGAACAGATTGTTTTGCAAAATGCACCATGTTCCTTTATTTTAAAGAGTTCTCTTCAATTGGTCTACATCAGTTGTCACACTGATACCTACTTGCCAAGTTGGTGGACCTTTCTACTCTTCTCCCACTTTCTGCCCTCTGAAAATAGGCTCCCATCCTGAAGAGCAGGTGGGAGTGCATGAGAGGCAGCAATGGGATTGGGGGTCTTTCCACCTGAGTCTGCAAATGAAAGCAGTTGGATCCTGCCCATTTTTGTTATAAATGTAAGCTTTCAAAGTGTGTGAGAAATGCCTCTGTTCTGAGAACAGAGAGCATGTCTAAAGAGCATTTCTGCATGAGATACCTGTATTGCTCTTTGCTTTATTCTTTAATATCAGAAGCAGAATAAATTAGGTAACCTGAGCAAGTGCTGCACATAAAAGATCTTGTGGTGGAACTCTTCCAGTCATGTTAACTTGACAGCAGGGTTTCAGCCCACGTAACTATATTTCATCAGCTGAAGATGTATGGGCAAAGGCCACCCCCCCATTCTCAAAGGAACAGCAGTTAATTTTTTTTCTCGCTGTAGACAAGGTCCATAGTTTCTGGCAATAATCATCAACCACTGTACCCTAGTACTTCAAGTAAGTTTTTAACCTTTAGGTTAGTTAACTATAAATAGATGCTGTATGCATAATCTCAGTGTTCAGGCTTGATTTGTAATTGGTAGTTTCTACTTTGTAGATCTATTCTAGTGTATTCTAATGGGTAAGTAAGCATTCCTTTAGCTGAGCAAGACGATCAGGCTAAATACCTTTGGTATAATTTCAGTTAAGAGCCTTTGATGTAACTTCAGTCAGATGAACTCAAACTCATTTGAGCATTGTGTTTTTGTTTAGTGAGGCATTCTTCATAATGAACCAGTCTTGAAAATTTTACATTTTGTTGTCTTACCTCCTCCCCATAACTTCTTTCTGAAAATAGTATAGGAATTTGTAGCTGTATGTGAGGGCGGGGGGGGGGTGTTGGTGTGTGTGTGTGTATAAATGAAAGAAATGACTCACACTAAACTTGAAGAGACAAGAAATGTATGATGACATCTTTGTTTTTTTAAAAGCAACTTTGGAAGGCTCCTAATTTGAAGAAAAACACTGCCCCTCCATTATTATTTGCTTCAAGTGAAAAAAATACATAGGTACTCATATAGTATTTGCTGTGGGAAGGAACAGGTTTGGAAGTTGAGGGCCTTTCCATGGGATGGGTGGTGTCCTTCCTGCTCATCTCACAGTTTTGATCTGAATTGAGAGCCCCTTGCTGCCACATCCTGGCATGATTGATTTTAAAAACTGTGGAAAAAATAATAAAAATAATTTCACAGTTCTTGTATTTCTGCTACTAGTAGAACTATGGCTTTGTAGTCTGTGCCCAGCTGATACTCAAGTACCTTTCAAAATATATGATGATGAGTTTTTGCTTTATTCAAAGGATTGATAAGCTTTGCAGTATCTTTTGATCTCTGTTATTTTTTTCCTCTCTCTTCTGAGAAACATTAAGAGAAAAATCAGAACTAATGATTTGACCTGAAATCTGATTTTATAGCAATCAGTGAAAATCAAATGTGCCTGCTGTTATTTACTTTTGTATCATTAGGATCATATGCAAAGGATAACTTTTTGCATTGGTAGTAAATTCATCTTGACCAGATTGTTTCTGAAATAGTATCCTTATGGACTGGAGAAACTTACTTGCAAACTCCACAGTGGACTAGTGGCACACTCATATTTCTCTAAGAGCTGGGCTTAATGATATGCAAAGCTGTTGTGTTGCAGTGCTAGCTGAGGAATAAAGAATGTGCTGTATAGCATCTTTTCATATTTCTTTGTTGCAAACTTGAAAGCGTACACATATGCCTCAATCAATTTTTCTTAATTTGTCTCCAACTGGAAAATTGCACATATGCTTCAGGACTATGATATATTCTGTTTGAATAGCTGTGCATTGTTGTGTCTATGTGTATGAAAGGAGCCAGCATGATGTAGTGGTTTGAGTGTTCCGCTAGGGCTCTGGGAGAACAGAATTCAAATACGCATTTGACCATGGAAACCTACTGAGTGACCTTGGGCAAGTCACATTCTCTCAGCCTCAGAGGAAAGCCATGAAGAACCTACTCTGAATATATCTTAATGAGAAAACTGCATAATAGATTCACCTTAGGTTTGCTTTAACTTGCAGACAACTTGAAGGCATACAACATCATCAACAACATTGTGTGTCCGAAGAATGGATGGCTTAATACTTTTAGAAGTAAATGATCTAGGTTCTCCTTGCTGAGTGTACCTATGTATAAATATTGTTTCAACATTGTTTTGTTTCTTCCTGAACAGGATCAAAGGGGCCTTTCGAAAACCAGCAAAGATGAATATGGTGAAAAGGATAATGGGACGACCTCGACAGGAGGAATGTAGTCCTCAAGATAACGCTCTAGGACTGATGCACTTGCGTCGACTCTTTACGGAACTGTGTCATCCTCCTCGGCACATGACCCAGAAAGAGCAGGAGGAGAAACTTTACATGATGCTACCAGTTTTTAATAGGGTAAGCATGGCACTCTGATTGTACATCTATTGATTTTAGATGTGCTCAGAAAAAGTGGATGGAGAATTAATGTGTCTGTGAAGAGATTGGATTTTAAAACTAAATATCTGGATGCTATTTTTTGCTTTCTGTATCCCAAAAACACTATAAGGTGAAGGTCATGATGTGCACATTGCTTGCCTCCACAGTCATAACATGTTTTATGCGAGATGCTTGGATTGCATTCCCCAGTGAATACTTCCTGGTTTAATATTGATAGAAGTGCTTCAAAAGTAACTTCCAGGGCATGAAAGTGATATATATTCATGTTTATCAGATTTGGGCATTGGTATGTGTGGTGAAGTGCTACACATTCATATTGCATGTGTAATTTCTTTTTTAGTAGAAACAAGGATAGCTTATTCTTTCATTCTTATTTCTGTCATTTGAATGCCTTGCTGAACTATTCATGTGTAAGATATTAAACTGGGGACAGGGACTGAATATATTCTGATTATGGCTGTCTCAGTTCTTTCCCATATTCTTCTTTAGAAATTTTCATGGATTGTAGAAAATGTATGAGAGAAATATGGATACTAAATGAGATAAATAGGAGAGAGGTAACAGATGTTGTTGACTATTGGAAATGAATTTTTGTCATGACAAAGGAGAATATGAAAGGGAATTTTAGACTAATCTTGGGATAGAGATAATGCTCAATGTGATCAAATTTGTAATGGCTTGAGACCCTCTGAATATAAATGGAGTCAGAATGTTGCAGCTCTTTCCTGGAGCGGCTTTTGGATTCAGACTTACTTCACAAGTACTTTCAGTCTCTGGATAATTTAACTGCTTTGTAATGTTCCTCTGTGATTAATGCAGCTGATTTTTTTCCTGTAGCTTTATGCAGAATTGGTTTTGTGTGTATACATATGTTCTTCTTCATGGTCTTTGTGACCCACACAAATGGAATATCTGCGCCTGCTCAGTAGCCTCTTTGAAACCTTCTAGAGCTCTAGGCCTAGTATTTTGGTGGAAACCCCGCCCACTCCCCTGAAGCTATATAAGGCCCCTTTCAGCCATTATTCCTAGTTCCTTTTCTTCTACCATGTGAGCTGCTCTTCTGGGAGTCTTCTGTTGAGAAACGTTTCCACTTTCATTTTTGGTTTCTTCATGATTTCCATTCTCCACCTTGGCTTTGCTTACTGTTTTATGGGATCAATAACCTTGTTTAAATGCTGTCATTCTTGTAACACCAAGGTCTTCAACCATGATGGCCACTCCAAGTGTCTAACCTGCTTAGGCGAGGCTCACAACATCTTCACGTTCAAGCACTACCAGGCTTTCACACCTCAGACCAGGTGCAACAGGGAGGCCAGACTTTGGTTGATCCTTTGAGAGAAATCCTTCAACCTTTGACTTCACCTGGGCCTTCATCCTCTTCAGCTCTCATTTCCAGGTCCTCAACCAGGCAAACCTCTGTCATGGAGTCGGCATTGAAGAGGGCATCTCAATGTCCTTCTTCGAAGAAAGCTGGTCGCGAGTGGCACCCCTGAACTCCTACCCAAAGCAGAGATCACCCCTCTTCGACAACAAGGCAAATGGCCATTTCGATGTCTTTATTGACATCAGCCGCGAGAGCCCATTCACCACAACCAGTGCCTGATACACCTGGCCATTCCCTTGAAAAAGAGCTTACTAAGTCCAAGAGGGAAAAGAATTGCAAAGAACCTCCTGTTGCTTTTGAGCCTTCAGTCTGGCTTCAACCACTGTCCATAGTGATGCTTTGGCAAACTCCTTCCACTTCTTCAACAGTGACTGCTTCTTCAGGCTTCTTCTCTGTTGCAGGACCCCTCCCAGTCTTGATCACCATCTGCATCGTTGGGAGTTTCCAATGGCGAGATTCTTGAGGACATACCTGCTGGGCAGCTGTCCCCATGACAGACTGAAGAGCATCCGGTCTCCATCTCTGAGCATCACCTTGAGACAGTTATTGTCGGGGAACCTCTCAAGAAAGCACCTTCATCTCTGTCTTGATCTCGAAAGTCAACCTCTCGATCTTGATGTCAGAGATCTCGCTTCAGTTCTCACTCAGAGTCCTCCCACAGGTCCCGTCACAGACGTCGGTGCTCAAGATCTAGCTGCAGGGAACGCTATCACTCCCATAAACATAGGACTTATGTATATGATTCCCCATCTAGCTTGGATTATGGTTATTTGTCTGAGGAGTATAGTGCATAGAACCCCCAAGGTCATCTCTGTGCCTTCTGAAGAGTGAGACTGTTGTCTGTGTGTCTCATAAGCACTGATTAATGTGAGAGTCGATTGATTTGTAGCTCCAAACTTGCAACATAGTTCTAGATAGTTCTGCTTCTCCGTGTCACATTCTTCCATGTATCTTCCTCGTGCATTTGAGACTTGTCCTTCTCCTTAGAAGCATCCCTGGTGTCTTGCTCTTCCAGAAGGTCTGCTCCATTCTGTCCAAAAAAACTTCATCTTCCCAGATAAGTTGCAATGTAGATACAGAAGCCTCAAGCTACTGTACCTTCTCTTCCAGCAGGGCCAGGACTTTGTATGTGCTTTAGGTATAGCCTGGGAGATCCTCTGGCAAGAGAACAAACATGAGACAGTTGTTGCAGGTCTCTGCTACCACTCCATAGACCTACAACAATTCCATCACCATCCATGTCAATCAGCTATATAGGCAGCAGCTCAGCTCACCAGGCCTCCCCCAAAGTCCTTCACAAAATGTACGCAAATTGCCTGTTTCTCTCTCTCTCTTTCTCTTTTTTTCCCCCTGAGCTCCAGATATTGTGATACAGATAGTATATAGAGCTAGCTAACTTTACTTCCAGTTGAGTCAGTGATTCAGCAGAAGTAAATCACTCCTTGTTGACTTTAAATAAGCAGACATTTGAAGTACGCTTGAAGTGTCTTGGTGGGGTTAGAAGGAAAAGAGATGCAAGTGAGTGGCAAACTAAATTGACTATCTGTAAGATCCCATACTTTGGAACAGCTTTCCTGAAAATTCTCAGATGTGCTGGACTGCCACCATTCTTAGGCAACAATCTTACTTTAGAGGACAAAAAGAGACTTTTTAAAGGAACCAGCAATAAATAGTCCTTAAGTCAACTGTGACAACCTCCATGCCATTTTCTGTAAATCCTATATCCTGACAACACACTTAACATTCTTATAAATGAATTAATTTAATTTAACTTAGTAAATTATCTCAGTTGTTAATATTTATGCTAATTTTACAATTTTTAATTGTTTATATTATCAATTAATATTCAAGCCTAATGTTTCAAGCTCTTGTGTCTACAGAATATGTAGAATGGTCCCAAGGTGCTTGTTATGAAACAAATCTGTTGATACATCTTTTTGTGACATAGCCATGTTTTGTGCTCTCATCAAATTATGCACATGTGTCTCATGCTTTTAGAGAAGTGGTCAAAAAATAGTGATTTAGTAGTCTGCAATTTAGTTTGTTCTATATACAGTCTGGTTCTGTGGATGACTCTTTCCTTTTTTTTTTGTTGAATAGTAATGAGCTGAAGCAGCAAGGATTTGAAAAGCATTAAAATGTGGCCATTGTACCAAAAAAGTCTTGGCCAGTAAACAATGCTTTGGTTGATAACATGTGGTGTTCTTCGTGGTCTCTGTGCCTCATACATTAGGAGCTTTCGCACCTGCGCGGTAGCGTTCGGAAAATTCTAGAGCTCGTTAGCTTTGGCGGGAACCCCTCCCCCACGTCGGTACTGCGCATGCTCCTCCCGCCGACTAACGGTCTCTCCTCAGTTCTTTCTTGTCCGCCTCAGCGTTCAGAAGGTTCTGCTTGTTGGCTTGCTTGTTGGATTGTTATTTCGGTATTTTCGACTTCGGATTTGGCTTTTTGACTACCCCTCACGGATTTCGGACTTGACTTGGTAATTTCTTGATCAGTTTGACCTTTTTTCTGGCTTGACGACGATTTCGGATCTCGGACTGTGTTTGGCGTTCTTTCTTGCCTTGCCCTCCGTTTATGTCGGCTCTTTTCAAACGCTGCGCCTCCTGTGGAAGGAAGGTCGCTCTCTCCGACTGACACTCTAAGTACCTGATTTGTTTGGGCGAGGGGCATAACGTACAGGCCTGCTCCATTTGCAGAGAGTTTACCCACCAGACTCTCCGCAACAGGTCGGCAAGGCTCAAGTCCCATTGCTGGGAGGAGTCTCTTCGTGCAAAGGGACCCGAAAAGATGGCCGAGAAATGCCCGTCGCCTTCTTCTTCTTCGGCAGCAGCGGCGGCTGCCGTGCCCTCGACCTCGTCGACATCGGTACCGGGCTCGGTACCGATAATGAAGTTGCCGAGGATACTAAAGGTCTCGGCAACTCAGGCACATGAGGATCCTGCGGGCTCGCAGGCCTCAACCTCCTCCTCCAGGCCATTGACCGCGGCTCAGAAAAAACGCCCAGCCACTGAGGGCCTGGGGGAGAAAGGAAAGAAGAAGAAGAAGGAGAAACAACGCTCTCCATCGAAGGTGGTGCGACCCCCGACTCGACCACCCACCCAGCCCGCCGAGGAACCCCTGCTGATGGAGCTCCCCGTGGAGGAGGAGCCTCCGGATGAGGACGTTATCCTCGAGGTGTCGGACGAGGAGCAGGCCGTGCTGGTCTCGCCTCCTCAGCCGCCCGAGCTGGTCGCGGAGATCACTCCGCCTAGTCGCCGTCCGCCCTCGGCAGAACGCCGAGAGGAGGCCGTGGTCAGACAGCGCCCGGCCTCTCGACGCGACGAGTCCCGCTCGCTGGAGCGGCGGGCCAGGCCTCCATCCCCGCAATATCGAGAGATGCACCTGGAGAGGCATCGCTCGGGAGGAGAGCATATTCTCCGGCCTACCTTGGACGGTACGCCCAGGAGCAGGTGTGGCACGAACCGGCCGGCTCGTACTACTCGTACTCGCCGTCCTACAGGGACCGGTACCACCCAGACCCTCGGTACTGGTCGCCTCATTGCCGGTCTCGCTCGCCACCGCGGGAGGCTCACTCCCCGCTATGAGAGGTCACCTCTGCGTCGCTCGCCGAGTCGCCGTCGGTCCCCAGAGCCCTCACCTCGCTGCAGGGCTGTTTCTCCACCGCCGCGGACGACGGCTACAGCTACCCGCCCGACGCCACAGTCCACCGTGGCCCAGCCGGCGGTAGCGGCGACTTCCACCACGCAGGTGGCACACCGCCCTAGGCCCGCGGTCGTGCCCCTGCAAGTGACTCAGATACCGGTCACGACCGTATCGGTACCGACGCAGGCTGCAGATCCGGCGGCTATCCTGGCACCTCCGGCCCCTAAGGCACCCGAGGAGAAGGAGGCAGAGAGGTCGCCATCTCCATCGGGCGCCTGCTACGATTCGGACTCTGACTCTGTGGAGTCCACTCCTTCCTCTCATGAATCCCCACCGTTGGGGTTCGGAGAGCCAGCTCCGGAGTCTGCGATGGAGGACGTCCGTCAGTTCTCGGCAATCCTCCTCTGGATGGCCACAGCCCTTGAAGTGACCGACCCTGCTCCTCAAGCCCAGGACCCCATCTTCCAGTACTTGGAAGCCCGCCCACCGTCAACTGCACCGCTGCCGTTTCTGCCTACCTTGGTGGATGCGATGAAGCAGCCGTGGGCGAAGCCGGCGTCAGCACAGCCTATCCCCCACAGGCTGGAGCATTTGTACAGGACTCAGAAAGAAAACGCGGAGTTTCTCTTTCACCACCCTGTACCAAACTCCATAGTGGTCGAGTCGGCGCAGACGAAGGGGGGCAATCGAGCGTATACCACCCCTCCGGACCGTGAAGGACGGAAGCTCGATGCCTTCGGCCGAAGGTTTTACTCGGCATCGTCCCTGGCGGTCAGGACGGTGAACACGATGGCATGCCTCGCGGCATACCATCGGAACCTCTTCGACCGACTCGGCCCGCTCCTTGCCGGAGGAGTCACGCGCCTCAGCCAATCAGATCTTCGGCGAGGCTGTTGCGGTGGCTACACAGCAGCTCGCCACCTCGAGGCACGCCGCGGAGGCTACCTCGAGGGTGATGGTCGGTGCCGTAGCCCTCCGACGCCACGCGTGGCTCCGGTCCTGTGGGCTCCAGGAGGACAGCCGTCGAAGGATTGAAGACCTTCCCTTCGACGGCGAAGGGCTGTTACATTCCTCCACTGACGAGGCCATGGATCACCTCGTCAAGGCCCGGCTGACTGCGAAGAAGATGGGCATAAACCAGCCAGCCCAGACTCGCCGCTCCTTCCAGCCGAGGCCTACGTGGAGAAGGTCCTCCTCTTCTTCGGCGTACCAGCCGCGGTCTCCGCGGTCGACCGCGTCGAGGCCGTCGACCTCTTTGGCTTCCAGGAGGCTTCCCAGACGACGCCCATCTTCGTCGTCCAAGAAGTCGTCCTCGGGAGTGAAGTCCCGGTTTTGACGGCCTTCGCAGGACTCCACCCGTGCCATCCTTCGCCCTCCCAGTAGAGCTCTTCCACCACCCGAGCCTGGCCAGACACCTCGACTGCTGGCGGGAGATCACTGCAGACTCCTGGGTACTTACCATCGTCCGCCTGGGGTACGCCATCGAGTTCCAGGCTATTCCGCCACAGGGTGTCTACTCCACCCCGGCCAGCTCGGCTCTACTGGAAGAGGTCCAGTCCCTCCTCGACAAGGGAGCGATCGAGAGGCTCCCGCCTTCAGCCAAGACCACCGGCTTCTACTCGAGGTACTTCACGGTGCCAAAGGCGGACGGATCCCTGCGGCCCATCCTAGACCTCCGAGGGGTGAACGAATACATCCGCCCCAAGAGGTTCAAGATGGTCACGCTGCCGTCGATCCTCCCCTTCCTCCGCCGAGGGGACTGGTTTGCGTCCATAGACCTCAAAGACGCCTGTTTCCACATCTCGATCCCCCCGCAGCATCGGCGATACCTTCGGTTCGCGATCGACGGCATCAGCTACCAGTACCGGGTACTGCCGTTCGGACTTTTCCCCCGCACCGAGGGTGTTCACCAAGTGCATGGCTCCGGTCGTGTCCTCCTGCGGACGAGAGGTGTCTCCGTCTACCCTTACCTGGACGATTGGCTTTTGGTGGCGTCCTGCAAACAGAAACTGTACAGGGACATCCATCGGACTTTGTCCCTTCTCACTCGGCTCGGACTCAGGGTCAACCCCAAGAAGTCCCATCTCGAGCCCACCCGGGTTCTCGACTTCATCGGGGTGACCCTCGACTCGGTATCGGCGCGGGCCTTCCTCCCGGACGAGGGCGCGGACGCTTCGTCGGGCGGCGTCCGCTGCCTTCGAGGCCTCGACGCTGTCAGCGAGGAGGATCCAGCAGCTCCTTGGCTACATGGCGTGGACCACCGCCGTAACCTACCTCTCCCAGTTACGCGCACGGCCGCTCCAGCACTGGTTCGTCAGGGCCTTCGATCCACTCTGGGACGACCAACGCCGCCGGTACCGTCTGCCCCGAGAGGTACGTCGATCGCTTCTGTGGTGGCTGTCGTACCGGAACTTGTTGTCGGGCATGCCGTTCCGCGAACCCAGGCCGTCGGTCACGATAACGACGGATGCCTCGCTCTTCGGCTGGGGAGCGCACACCGGGGATCTCCGGGTCCGAGGCCGGTGGATGGACGACGAGTTGTTCCTCCACATCAACTCGCTCGAACTGTTGGCGATCCACAAGGCCCTGAGAGCGTTCCGACACCTAGTCACGGGCCGCACGGTGCTGATCCTCACCGACAACACGACGGCGGTCTGCTATGTGAACAGGCAAGGCGGGACGCACTCCACCGTGCTGCTGGGCATCGCGCTCGAACTTTGGAACTGGTGCGTCCCGCTCCGGATACACCCCGTGGCGGTTCACCTGGCGGGGCAGGAGAACACCACGGCGGACGCTCTCAGCAGGGACACCACCTCCCATCACGAGTGGTCCCTGTCCGACGAGGCCTTCCGAATGCATCGGGACCGATGGGGCGAGCCGACCATCGACCTCTTCGCGACCAGCCAGAACGCGAAGTGCCGCCTGTTCTGTTCGAGGGCCGGTCACGATCACCGCTCCATCGGCGACGCCTTCCAGTTCCCGTGGGATGAAGGGCTGATCTGCGCCTTCCCTCCGTTCCCGCTCCTGGGCCGCGTGATCGCGAAGATCATCGCGGACCAGGGGCGCGATCCTGGTGGCGCCCTACTGGCCGAAGCAGCACTGGTTCGGACCCCTGATCGAGGCCGCCCGGGGCAGGACTCTCAGGTTTCCAACGGTACCGGACCTGCTGTCTCACTCCGACGGACTGGTCTTGCACCCGGACCTGCCGCTGTTGGCCCTCCATGCTTGGAGGATATCGCCCCAGACGATCCAGCCATCGGAAACGTCTTGACCGCGGCCAGGAAGGAGTCCCCGCGAAGGAACTGCCACTATAAGTGGCAGCGCTTCGTGGCCTTCGCCGAGGAACGTCGAGAGCCGGTATCGCCTGTCACCCTGCGTACCGTGCTCCACTTCCTCCTCCATCTCCGGCAACAGGGCCTGGCCTTTCCGTCGCTCAAAGTCTACCTCGCCGCGATCGTGGCATACCAGCCGCCACGATCCCCGTCGGCCGCTCTTTTTAGGGACGGTACCGTCAAGCAGTTCCTAAAGGGCCTGCAGCACCTCTACCCGCCGGTATCGCCGCCGCTACCGCCGTGGTCGCTGTCATTGGTGCTGTCCCAGCTGACGAGGCCGCCCTTCGAGCCCATGGCCACGACGGACGACAGGCTGCTCGCGATGAAGACCGCGTTCCTAGTGGCCGTCACCTCTGCCAGGCGGGCGGGAGAGTTGACGGCGCTACGGTGCGATGAACCATACTTAGTCTTCCATCGCGACAAGGTGGTGCTCCGGCCTGACATCTCCTTCCTGCCGAAGGTGGTGTCCAACTTCCACCTCAGCCAGGACATCATCCTACCGGCCTTCTACCTGGACCCGGCGACACCTCTGGAGCGTTCCCTCCACTCCCTAGACGTGCGTTGGGCGCTGGCCTTCTACAAAGACAGGACTGCACCCTCAGACAAACACCCCACCTGTTTGTCTGTTATGGCAGACGCCGGAGAGGCCACAAAGTGTCCACCCAGCGCTTCTCTAAGTGGGTGGTACAGACTGTTCTACTGGCGTAGGAGCTTGCCAGGAAGCCTCCGCCAGACCTGCTTCGGGCCCACTCCACCAGGGCCGTGGCGACATCTGCTGCTGTCCTGCGAGGCGTCGACCTGTCGGAACTCTGCCGTGTGGCGACCTGGTCCCAGCCGTCGACCTTCGTGCGCCACTACAGGCTCGACTGCCGTTCCAGGAGAGATGCCCGGTTCGGACGTGCTGTGCTGTCTTCTGTGCTGTAGGGTCTGGGACCTGACCCACCATCCTCTGGTAAGCTACACAGTCTCCTAATGTATGAGGCACAGAGATCACGAAGAAGAAGAACAGGTTGCTTACCTGTAACTGTGGTTCTTCGAGTGGTCATCTGTGCCCTCATACATCCCCGCCCTGCGTTCCCCTCTCTTTCAGGTCCCATCTGCTTCGGCGGACCAGAACTGAGGAGAGACCGTTAGTCGGCGGGAGGAGCATGCACAGTACCGACGTTCCCGCCAAAGCTAACGAGCTCTAGAATTTTCCGAACGCTACCACGCAGGCGCGAAAGCTCCAAATGTATGAGGGCACAGATGACCATTCGAAGAACCACAGTTACAGGTAAGCAACCTGTTCTTTTCTTCCTGCTGCTTTAGTTGCATAGTCCTGAACACTTAATAATACCATTGAGGGTTCCTGAAGAGTGACACAGTTGGGTAAATAGCACGAGGGTGCTGAGGTATTAAGCTTGTTTTTGTTTTTCAAAGTAACCTCAACGTTTCTTAAGTGATGTTATCAAACATGTGACATGTGTTTCTTGTAGCTCTTACAGTAAAGGAGTAAAGTGCTTTTGTTCTAAAGACAGAGAACATCAGTGTGGGGGAAAGGACAGAAAATAGGTGTTCCTTCCTTCCTCAAAAGTATCTTGTAGGTTGCACAGGAGTAGGGAGAAAGAGGATTTCAAAGCTCTGACGATCACATTTTCTTTGCCATGTTTCACATAAATCCTTGTTGTGGCTTCTCTTATTGTTTTTTTCCAAATTGCTGTGATGTAGAACCAAAATGTTTGGGTTTTGGGAAGGAGGAGTTAATCAGTCTAAATAGACAGATTTTGTGCAGGATCAAAAGTCATATCCCACAACATAATATATATTTTTTTTAAATTTTGTAGTCAGCTTTGCTTGTTGTTGCATGCTGTTTTAGCATCTCTCAAATATTCCCCATAGCCACAAGGGATGAATGAGGCTCCATGCAGGTTTTTCTGGATATGTTTCATTCTGTCTTTAGATGGGGGGCAGCCAGTGAGTTCTAAGGGAGCAAAGATGCCATACCTGAAGATGTAAAGGGGGGGGAGGCAGTCCACTTCAGTGTTTTCAGCCATGCTGTTATACCCAGATACGCTATTTTGCCCCAATAAATAAGAACCTGGGAAGCAGTGCTGTGCAGCCGGTATGCATCATACACTCATTACAAAAAAGATATTGTAAAGATACAATAAAGATAGCCATATATTGCTAAGCTGTGCTTTTGCATAGTCCTGAGGAGGAAGAGGAGGAGCTAATAAACAAAACAAAAGGGGGGAAGGCAGTCAGCACCCCCTGTTTTCACTTACGTTTACATAACAGTTTCTCTCAGCTTTCTCCGCTGTGCTCCCAGGGAAGTGTCAGAACTCCCAAGGGATAAAGCTTTGGTAGCAGACATGGCAACTTTTCACTTAGTGAATGTGACATATAGCAAGGCTCTGTGTGACCAGCAGATCCAAGTAACAACTCCACCACACACAGTTGTAGTATCTTGCATTGTGGCTTTGCATATGCACCTTCACAACAACAGTAAGAACAGGATTTAGGACTTCTAAGCATCAGATACATGTGCACAGATGAACATGCTAGAAGTATCTCTGTGTGCCAGTTGGGATAACGGCAACAGTTTATTTTATCAGATAATTTTGAATATCTTTTAAAATGCTTTTGTACTCAAAAGTCTAATGTGCTGTTGTGAGCAAGTGGCTAGTAATATGTATCTGCATGTTTGCATTACCTTATTGTTATGTTATCGGTCTTATGAACATATTTGCTTGCAGGTATTTGGAAATGCTCCTCCAAGTACAATGATGGAAAAATTCTCAGATCTCCTACAGTTTACAACACAAGTATCACGATTAATGGTGACAGAAATTCGCCGGAGAGCCTCTAACAAATCTACAGGTAAATGCATGAATCAATAGTTTTATTTTATTTATTTTAAAAGAACATTTGGATCCCACCTTTTAAATGAATGATCTTCAGGGATGCTTACAATAATTGAACACACACTGTGCCAAAACCTAGACATCCCAGCAGCCCAAATCTGTATAAATAAACAAGTCCCTTGGGTGATGGTTGGAGCCAGAGAGCAGTGTGTGTGTGATCCCTGGGCAACTGGCAATCAGTGTTTGGGCTGCAAGAATCTGCGTATCAGGATGAACATAATCTTTTGGGGTTTGATTGACTGACTGATTGAAGATTTTTGGTATAGACCCACTGAAGTTGTTGAATTATTCTTCTCTGTCTTTGTTAAAATTTTTGAAGCATTGTTTGAGAAATTCAATATGAGTTTTGAAGAATGCAAAAACTAAACCTGATCTAAAAACCGAACTTTCATTGTGTTTTTTTCTTAGGTTACAGTTATTCACACTAGCTAGAAAATGGCTAAAGCTGTTACTGCTGCCTTTCTGCTCTTCCTAGGCTGAAGAATTGGAAAGGAGGAAGGCTAGAGATTTTTGGTAGTGTGACCAAGTTGTAGAATTTTGGCCATCCAGGGCCAAGTGACCAGCCCTTTCCCTTCTGACCTTTCCTATTCCAGAGCAAAAACGCAATTAGAAAGGAAGGCATTCCATCATCCTTCTGGCTTTTTCCTTGCAAAAGACCAGAGGAATGAGCAACTATTTGGCTTTGCCATCTTATCACTGTATTTTCTGTATTCTTGTTCTCACTGACCTCTCAGTTTACAGTTCCCACTCACCCATGAATCTGCTTGAATACAGATAACATTTCAGGTGCCTGATGAGACTTTCCAGGGCCTACAAAAGCTTGTCATATAAATTTTAAATGCTTGAATAAATAAAATATATTTATCCCACAAGACTCTGTATTGTTCTAAACCAAACATTATTTTGAGTATATTCAGTGTAAATGAAATACTGTTTACTTTTTCTGTTTACCTTCTGTGTTCGAAAAAAAAATTAGAGGCTGCAAGTCGTGCTATAGTCCAATTCCTGGAGATCAATCAAAGTGAAGAAGCCAGCAGAGGTTGGATGTTGCTTACCACAATTAACTTGCTAGCTTCGTCTGGACAGGTTAGTTTTTCATGCACAGAATCTGGTGCTGTGTAGCATCTGCCTTCTTTTTAAAAATGTTTTGTTTTTCAAAATGTTTTGCTTTTGAAATACGTGTTATTTCTCAGTGTTGAGCCTCCCTTATCTGAAATGCTTGGAACCAGAAGTATTCCATATTTTGGATTTTTTTCAGATTTTGAAATATAGTACCTTCTTGGTATAACCTCATGGCTTGTTCACAGATCCTCAGGCTCTCTCTTTTTGCCATCAGCCGCCTGCCTCAGAGATGGAAGGAGGCAGCTGGTGGCAAAAAGTTCCAGTTTTTTAAGAATTTCAGATTTTTGGATAAGAGTGGCTGTATCTGTATATGGAATTTTAATGAGATATAAAACAATATATTGTGTTTCATGTTCTTATATATGAAGGGAAATTTTTAAGCTGATTTTTATGCGGTACTCCTGGGTATAATACAGACAATTCTTGCTCCTCCGCCCTCAACTACAGCTCGGTCATGGAAAGTGTATGGGTAGCCAGCAAAACAAATAATTTTCAGTAATTGAATTGCTGGGTAAGAATATTTCAGCAAAAGAGGACTGTGACTGTGAAGTTATGTAAGAAGCAGTTGCTTTGACCATCTCCGTTGGAGTTGTTGATAAAAAGCAACATTTTGCTGGGTCTGTGCCATCCTTTAAGATGCTTGCATCGATTTCACATTCTCCACTCCGATAGCCTATGTTTAACTGTTTTACCTGTTTGTCCAGGCATGCATCCATACCATTTCCTGGATTCTCTTTGTGCTCAAAATGTTGCTTTTTCATGGACAGCCTTTCATAGACAGTCTTCTACCAGTGATAGCAGAATGCTTACTTTCATTAGTATTGCTCGTATTCCTGATTAGACTTTTTAAAATAAGTGTAAAATAAAATAAGTGTAAATTCAAAATAAGTTAAATTCATTTTATTCTGTTATTTCTGCAAAGATATGCTACAGTGTAAATAGTTGAATTATTTCTCACAGAGTAGAGGTATACTTGACTTAACAAAATAGATACGTTCCTGGGCATTACTTTGGAAAGAGCAAATTTGGTAGCAGGGCAGAAATAACATGAAATGAATAGGGATAGATTCCTTCCACACCAAAAAAAAAAAGAGAGAGAGAGAATAGAGAGAGAGCAATCTAACATGTCTTAGCACATTATAGATCTAGAACTGACAACATGTATTGTGAAATGAAATAACCAGGTCAGGTGAGCCTTGCATAAGTAAAGAAAAACATTATGAATCTTAGAGAGACCATTTGTAAACTTCTTCCAAAATGCTCCAGCAGT
Source organism: Iguana delicatissima (assembly GCA_948472985.1). NCBI lineage: Eukaryota > Metazoa > Chordata > Lepidosauria > Squamata > Iguanidae > Iguana > Iguana delicatissima. The sequence goes on along the minus strand of CAOKZL010001717.1, from coordinate 1,373 downwards.
TAATTCTTTCACTTTCATTAGCTTCCATTTCTTCCTTTGATCTCTCGTTCTTTAACATACTGGGGGTAGCTGGTGAGGCAGTCTTACCTGCTTCCTCCATTCATTTCTGTTTTGGTCTACAACATGTTCGAAAGGGATTCTAGAGACAATTGCAGTTTACTGTGCCTGTTGCAGGCAGTCACATGCAGCTACAGTAGGATCAGCTAGAGCAGAATCCAATTATTATCCAACAGTGCTTTAATTGCATTGTTTACTTATGCTAATGCTGCTTAAAACTTCTAGCTAGGCAGAGTAGAAGGATGAAAAAGGAGGACTAGGAATCTGTAAAAATATTTTGTATAAAGAATTTCTTTGTCAGAGGCTTTGTTAACCAAGGTAGGCCCGTTGCATTGGAAATGCTGATTTAAAGTTTATCTTCCCTGTGTTTTCTTCTGCAGAAAACAGTGGACTGCATGACAACAATGTCAGTGCCTTCCACGCTTGTGAAATGTCTCTATCTGTTTTTTGACCTTCCACATGTGCCTGAGGCAGCTGGAGGAGCCCAGAATGAGTTGCCTGTAGCGGAGCGTAGAGCGCTGTTACAGAAAGTGTTTGTGCAGGTAAATGATTTGTGACCACAAGTAATGCCAGGTCCTTTTGTTAAAAGTCTGAGTTGGGAAGCAAGGAGTTTAAAGAGCATGTTCAGTTACACTGATTTAGATTGTCTTCAATACATTGACTCTAAAAGAAGCTAGTTACTGATTGTAGAAACTTCTGCAATTGCATGCTGACATTTGGGCTTGTCCTCTGTCTGACCTGAATTGATTTCAAAGAATTGCTTACAGCTGCTGTTTCACCCACAATTTAAATAATAATTCCAATAAGAATGTGTACAGCAATGATTTGTTCAAGCTTCAGGGTCTTTTAGTGATGTCCATGGCCTTTTGTTTCAGATCTTGGTGAAACTGTGCAGCTTTGTGTCCCCAGCAGAAGAGCTTGCCCAGAAGGATGATCTTCAGCTTCTATTTAGTGCAATAACCTCATGGTGCCCTCCCTATAACCTGCCTTGGAGGAAGAGTGCAGGGGAAGTACTAATGACCATATCACGTCATGGCCTTAGTGTCAATGTAGTGAAATACATTCACGGTTTGTATATCTTTAATAAAGTTAATGTAATCTTTTTGTGTAGTAATTTTGTATTGCTGTAAAGATGCTTCTTCTGTGTTGTGAATTGTATGACTAAGGATACAGTTGCATACATTTTCATCGGAGAGGAACTGAGAAAATTCTGCCTATTATGTAATGTTGGAGAGAGATCTGGTTTCAAATGCTAGATGACAGATTTGTCTCCTGAATTCCCCCAAGATTGTTCTTTGTGAAACCAGATGCCATGT